>JAODKN010000027.1:22828146-22838587 GCA_026774425.1 Petrocephalus zakoni
CCCCCCCCCCCCCCCCCCCCCCCCCCCCCCCCCCCCCCCCCCCCCCCCCCCCCCCCCCCCCGCAGATGTGTCATCGTCAGTTAAAAATAACTGAAACCAGGCATACACTCTATACTAGTAACCAAACCACAACGGGACAGAGACTTCAATGAGCAGTTTACTCCGATCAACTATTCTCTGCGATTATGGTGAGAAGCAAGATTTCTGTTTCAGTATAATGTTGAAGAATGTATACATATAATTTACTTATTTTCATATTTTAACTGTAGCAATTGTAAACGACACCGTAAACAGGGAGAGTAGGGAAAAAACACTTTTTTAAATATAATACTAAAGCGATAATATGATAATATATATAGCATATGACACTGACGTCTATGATCATAAAGTCCTGTTTTCGTCAGTGCTGTGTAATTTTGGTAAGTCAAAAGACAAAACAAGAAGACTCGCTAGATAAACATCTTGTAAACACATGGTCACTATTCCGTGAAAATGAAAAGATTTGTAGGCGGTTCAGCGTCTGGACGCCAGTCTAGGTGCCAATAATCCCTAGACGTTACCGGTCCTGTTTCAGGAGCCTAACCTTTGTCTCTTCGCGGTTAACAAAAAAATTCATTTGCTACTTTTTAATGTTTATGCCCTAATTTGGAAAACATATGAAGAATATTAATCTTGCATTCAATAACAACAACAACTATATTAATACGTGATAATATTGACGTCCCAATTGTTCTTATACAATTTTTAACGCCCTTTTCCATTTAACAGATTCCTGCTCTTATTTTTAGCCTAAGACCCGCACAGTGACCGCGACACCGGGCACTCGGGTCTCAGTTCGGCGGTAATAAGCAATGATCTAGTGCTCTATTTTGATTCTGAAGCCGCATATTGCATCGAGGCATTCTTAAAGCCAAAGACAAACTCATCCCTCCACCAAATTTTGCGAAATGTATCTGCCCGCGTCCTCATAGCCTCAATAACCGTTTCTGAACACCACCCGCCTGGACCAGGGTCACGGCCAGGCTATAAATCTTAGAATGGAAATTCAGTGGGTCTGACTCTAATGCATTATCTATTATAATATATAATGCGATGGGCTCTTCCAATGTAATAATACTATGATAATAAGTTAGATATTGTAATATTATGCACATTGCCGGGGGGCCGGTGCCCGTCACTCGGAGGTGTGGTTTGGGTTGAGCCCCGGCGAGCTGCGCGGTCCGGCGGGCGGAGGCGTGGTCTGCGCCTTACCCTCGGCTGGGCTGGACCTGCTGCACACTGCAAAGAGTTGGAACTTAAAAGTAGTCGGTGGCAAAGTGACTTTAAGAAGCGCACGACCCCGCGCCTTTCCCGTTTTAGCGCTGCTCTCCGGCGCGTTGCGGGCTGGGGATAGTTACGCGTCTGGTGAGTCTGATTTGCGCCTTTTACCCCCCCGAGCTCGATCCCGGGGGAGAAACGGGGAATAGTGCCGCTTCTCGGTTTCGGACGGATGGGGGACAAAGCGGCGATCTGCGGCGATCTGCTTCTGCTCGGAAACTCCGCGTGTCGCGCCTCGTTTGCGGTGCGCCGTAACTTAGTTAGAGGGGAATTGCGCTTTGTCTCGCTGTTTGCTTTCGGGGCCGGCCTCTGTTTGGGTGCCAGTGTGCTTTGGCCCTGTTTAGGTCTCGGAAAGTAACGTTAGGCTGCACGCCGCTACTCTTGTCAAACATCATTAGCATTTAAGTCTAATTATTAATATTTAACTACGTGAAAGTCGCCGGATTCGCGCCGGGTCCTTGTTGATTCAGTGTATCTCGAGTGTTGCTTTTGCTATATCATGTTCCCCACCCCCCCGCTACAACGTGCCACTTTGTCCGTTTAAAAAGTGGCAAGAAAAACACTTAATGCGCAATAAACTTTGTAGCGCGTCACCAGCACAGAATGCACGCTGCTTGCTGGTGCTTCACGGTCACTTACTGTTTTGTTGCGATCGTTGCCGTGTTATTGAATGAGTGCAGCGGCATCCCGGGGCGTATTTATGGCACATCCCATCTCATCAGCCAGTTCATTATTTATTGGAAAATAAAAACACGTGTGGAATTATTTATAAACGGCACGCGCTTGTGACATTTGTCCTTTGAGTAGTGGTCAGTGGTACTCTTGTTTAAGGTCTTTGGCCAAAGTTTCTCATTCTTTGTCCGACTGCAAGCTATGGGCTGGCATGTAAAGCGCGGAGCTTTTGTGGCACTTTTGGGCGCTGGACTGTCTCCAGATTCACCCCAAATGTGAATTTTTTTTTCGTGTTTATCTAGACTTGGGGACGCCGTGTACTTTTGCTTCCTAAGGAGTCGCCACGAATCCCGTTACGGGAAGGCGGCGGATGGGTTTGTGCTTCCAGAGCAGGACGCCCAGCGCGCTGCCCCGGGGACGGGCAAACCACCCCGGGGAGTTGGCCCTCGCAGCCGAGCGACAATACGCGCGGGTCCCCAAAGAGGTGCGGACGGAGAGGCTCCCTTAAGCCTCATCGCCGGCCTTTGGTTGCATGTGGAGACCTGTGGCGTGACTAACGATGAATCGGCCGATTCTCCTCGCACAGACTCCCCGGACCAGGGAAAGTTCCACACGTCCGGCCGCTATTAAATCTCTCTTCTTAGACCTTTTCTACCGGGGGCAAAGAAGTGGCTGGGGTTAGTCCGGTAGTACGGCACGCAGACTGCATGCGCAGCTGGAATCGGCCTCTCGGTGCGCTGGATGCCGGATGGGGGGGGGGACCTAAGGCACCCCGGGGATTATACCCGCAATATCACGTTTCGTTCACAATTCAGCGAAATTTGCGACCATCTGTGGAGCGTTACTGCGAATGCCGCGATCTTTAGCCCTAATCAGGCGGCAGGCGGGCATCTGCGCCGCTTCCTCGGAGGCTGCTTGGTATGGCGAAGTTTGCAGGTGCTGCGCACTCCCCCGTGTATGGGGGAGTTTGTGTGCATCTTCGAGCGGGTCGTCCGCCATCGGGACGGAGGGGTGGCTTCCCAAATATTATATGCATGGGCCGCAGATTAAGCAGACGGGGATGAGGAAACCACGTACAGGTCGGGTAGCTATTGTCATGTAAGCATATTGGATGGATATTGCGTATTAAACAAGTGGGATCATGACTGGCACATTAATCAGAGCGCAGGGGGGAGACGCGGAGTTCCTGTGCTGGAGAAAACATCTGGTACCTCTGTAGGTCCATAAACGGCGTGTTTTTAATGAACCAAAACTTGTGTCTTCAAACAAAGGGAGAGACTGTCTTAAATGTGGGGCAGCTGTTGCCCCGGGTCGCACATCGCCGTGCCGTGTAATCCCGCGGTGCCAGCCGGCTCTCCGCTCACCATAAATCTGACAACGCGCCGCTAATTTGCCGAGACGTCAAACGTAAAATATTCGATTGCAGTATGTTTATGATTAGCTTTGAACACTGGGGGTGTGAATATGGCAGCCTAAATAAACGTCAGATTGTAGGCATACTAAGGGATTCCCCTTAGGACTAAATGTGACTTTTGTTTTATTGGGGTGGGGGCATATTCTGGTACGATGTTGGTCCATAATACTGCTTTTGGTGTAGTTTGGGTCCAGTGGGAATAAAGGTAACTCTTAAAAAATGAATTTGTCCACTCAGTCGCTTGGGTTTTATACCAACCAGCATATACACTTTCCTGGGCCTGGTGACCTCTGTTCCCTAAGAAATATGCACCACTTCAATGATGATAGCATTTTGAGTGGATGGGCACACACACCCCCCCCCCTTTCTAATTTTCAGCAACCCCCTCCCCTCTCCCCAAGAACTCTGCACCCTCTTCCCCACTGTGCTAAAGTGATTTACTTCCCTGTTTGGGAAGTGAAGGCATGGAGCTCGGACAGGAGGCTGAGAGAGCCATATCGGGCTGCTGTAAAGGGCTCTGGGTGTGGAGTTTCATGCAGGACCCCCTGCCTTAAAACCAATAAGTGTCCCAGTGCAAGCCTGACCCCTGCATGAGTCCCGTTGGTTCGCGGCCCTTTGTATGAATCTCCCTTACTAACCTCTGTATAGTCCTTGGCAGGATTGCCACAAAAGGCTGTCCTATTGAACTATCCTCACTTGTATTATCAACTGATATTGCTAACAATGGCTAACAGCTAACCAGGCTTGAACTGTTTCAGAAGGTAGGATTTCTTACTTTGCTGTCAGATTTAAGTTAGTCTGGGCTAAATGTAAGTGAACAGGATAAATGCCATTTAAACTGGAATAAATTAAATCAGACCAGTTATCCGGCTAAGCAAGAAATCTTGCTTTTTTGAAACGGGTCCCTGGTATTGCTAAATGGCTTTCCAACTTGGTTGACTGGAACACGGTTAACTGGATCGTGACGTCATTCCCTGTACTGAGTTCCGACCTCCGAGTTAAATGGAATGCAGCATTAGTTCCAGAGAGGAGGGCCAGGGTCCTTCATGAATGAGATCAGCTCTGTTGGGCAGTGCCATATGTGAGCTGGGGTCAAAGGTCGTGACCTTGCGGCCGCCTGCAATAAGGGTGCACACTGCCGGTGTGGTTTAATATCCGGAATAGGTGACGGTTTTGGGATGTGTTTTGTAAGGCTGTGGAACATCATCTGGAAGAATTCTCAGTTGTAATGGTTCTGGTTTGGGCTCTGGGTTCCTGAGTGGGCTCTAAGGGGGCATGTGGCAGGTGCTTTTCCGGCTGACTTGCCAGTCACTTCTGATATGTCCGGTGACAGTCGGCTAAACTGATACAGCATGTCTCATCTGGCCAAACTGAATTCCATGGCAGGTGCAGCACCGTTTGCTTTCGATGATGTACATTCTTTTGAAGATTAGCCCTTGTAAAGTGAGATCACTTTACCTCTGGTTCGGATATAACTGCATGCTGTGCCCCAGGCCTCGTGCTCTTAACCTCTCGTGGTAATAAGACAGGACAGTGCGTGTCCTGTGTGATTTAATCTCCCCATTGTGCATTCTGTACTTGATCAAGACCCCTGATGGCTTGAATAGAGAAGCCAGATCTGCCGATTGAGGGTTTTTTTGTGACACTTTTATGCTAGCTTTCATGCTTCAATCATGTGATGCTGGTGAGGATCATTCTTACCAAAAGACTTTGCCTACATGCCGACATGAAAAGGTACAAGAGAGGGAAGCCTTTTGGCTGTTCTTGGCTCGAAGCAGCTCCTTGGGATGATCTGTGGTGAGCCCCCCACCGGTAATTCTCTAGCCCTGTCAGGAAACATGAACGTTTCTGCCTCCTTCTATGCATTTTTCTCCATATAAGGACACTTGCTCATGATTTATCTGCCGTATGTGATATCTGGTCTCGTCACGTTCCGTAAAGCAAGACGGAGTCCCCATTTTCCCTTTGCTTTTTAAGTGAAGAAACTGTGCCCAGAGTATGTCTCTAGGGACCCAAGGATGCAGATTGAACAGGTAGCTAAAACATGTTGTCGGTTTTGAGCTTTATTGCTGGGTTATATTATGCTTCCCCCAGTGCTGTAGGAAAAGCGTCGTCTTTGAAAAGGAGCTTTTCTATAAAAAGCAGGTGAGCTCAGCCCAGTGTTGAGGAACTTCCTGGGCAGGAAGTCGCTGTTGGCTCTGCAGCAGGCGCATGACTGGCACGAGTCGCATCCCCTTGGCAGGCTCCCCGCTGTCTGTGGCGACGGGCCCCGCGCCTGGGTGCTGCCCCTCCTTCTCCACCCTCAGATTTCAGAAAGGGGCTGGATGTACGTCCCGGTGGCTCCTGCTACTGCTTGGTCTGCGGTGGTTGCGAGTGCTGCGATTGGGTGGTTGCGAGTGCTGCCATTGGGTGGTTGCGAGTCCTGCCATTGGGTGGTTGCTGTGAAGAGAGGAGGCATGGCTTTAGTGCGTGCGTGCGTTTGTCTCCGCCCCAGTTCCTGCCTCTACCTGCCATAATAAATGACGCTCATTAATTAGGGGGATTTTCCCTCCGTCTGACAGATGCGGGGATCCCTCTATGCCCAGACTGAAAAGCTCGCCAAAAGATAATTGACAGCTCAGAAAGATTAATATCTTGCCATGTCACTTTAGCTTGTGATTTTAGGAAGATGATGGACTGTGCAGGGGGAGGGCTTTTGTTTGAAGTGCTTTATTTATTAATTTAATAGGCAGTCTGGTAGTTATTGATGAGGGGTGTGATTTGACTGGAGATGCTGGGGTTTACATGGGAATACACCAGGGCATCTGTCACTGACTGCAGAGTCAGAAGGTAAACAGTCTCTCTATAATCAGGCCAGGTCACCTAAAATGTGACCCGACTTCCAAGGGATGGTGCCGGATGGCCTCAAAAAGTGATTAATTTGTGATTAATTCAGATTTTATTCATGTGATTCATTTAACTTTGTCAACCTGTTACTCATCCTCAGTTTAATTAAGACAGCAGCAGCTCTACACCCCCCCCCCCCCCCACAATATCTGCCGGATGGCTTATTTGTGCCTGCAGCTGGGCTGTAAGATGGCAAACGATTCCCCCTGGTGCCGTGTTCTCCTGTCACATTTGGTCTGCTGTAGCGGGGCGTGATGCTCCTCTTGTGCCACCGTGGTGACTGTCCTTCCCTGTGGCCTCTCATAACCGCGGTACACCAGCATCTCTTTACCCAGGGGACCTCGAGACAGTCCACATTTTTGCTCCCTCCCAGCTCCCAACACCTGTACCAGGAATTCAGCATACATGATCGCCTGGGAGCTGGGAGGGAGCAAAAATGTGGACTGTATGGGGGTTCCCGTGGACTGGGTTTGGGAACACTGCTGTAGGTATGTAGGCTGTGAGCTTCCCTGGTGCCTGGCTGTGTTCAGTGCCTTTGGGCTTTTCTTATAGCGAGTTCCAAAGCGACAGAGACCTGGATGTAAACCGGCGTGTTCGGTGTAGTGAGGCAGGTCTCACTGGATTAAACTGAGACTGGGTCTGAGTGAGATGATGAAATTGTACCTGTTGTGGTCCTGTATTCCCGGACTGTCGCCGTTATCCGTCACGGCAGTGTTATGGAAACGGCTGAGTTTTAATGAGCACACGCACCCGTGGGAGCACACGCCTAGTGGCAGGTGAGCGCGCTGTGCGGGGGCGGGCTGTTGGTTTCGTCTGCAGGGTGACTGACCCGTCCAGCCGCCACTGCCCCCCCCGTCACGGCACTCCCGAATGGCTCGGGTGGCCGCAGAACCGCGACACCGCTATCGCGGAGCATGCCGGTCTTTGCTCGTTAATTACTGCTCGCTTTTTTATGCAAGGCTGTCCGTATTTTAGTCCCTTTTCTTTGTTCCCTTTTCTGTTACAGTGCTGGTTGAAAAGCCCAAACCCAAAACGCATTGGCAGAAGATTCCCTATGTGTTGAGTCTGTGTTTTGCCAAATAAGTCCATGGTTAGAGCCGTATGTTTTTATGCTCGGCGAATGAAGCCTGAGCTATCTGCTCTGTTTAACTAGCACTCATGTTTCATTCACTGCTGGCCCATTAAACTGTGTAAATCGTGTGAACTTTGTAATAGCTGCTGCCGTCAGGACAGCTTAGTGTGCAGTTTGGCCCGTGTCAGAACATGCGCGTATGATTGCTTGTTATATTTATCTGGGATTTTTTTTCCTTTTCTTCTTGATTATAGATGTGGAAGCATTTCATCACAGCTGGGCGGAGTTGCTCTTCAGAGTCCAGGCTCCCAGATGTATTTGTTTTTTTAAAGCTCGACTAAGCTGGAAGACGGAAGACCTCGCAGACCGCATGCCTGCAGGTAGTTCAGAAGATCTTGCTGATCTTGTTGAATCGTCGTCTTCTGTGGGTCTGCTCGGTTCTGTAGGTGAAATGTGGCTTCTGACACGGCATAGGGAAAGTTTGATTTGCTCTCGAGGAGACGGATCACATGGAGAAAATGGTGCATTTGGGGAATGGCTGGTATATGAAGCAAGGTCTGAAGAGCTGCTAGTCGTCACCCGGGTCTTGTGCTTTATTTGATTCAATTGCAGGTATAACATTTGAGATTCTAACATGAGACCCATTCATTTTCTAAACACTGGTCCTGGTCAGGGGTCCTGGTGGGTCTAGCAGGTGATTGTTGTAAGTAATGAAATTTCTGGCTTTTTGAATAACAGCGAAGTTTGATCAAAGGGTCTAATTACTTCTTGTGATTTTCAAAGCCGGTCTGTGTAACCTTTCGGAACAATGGGTCTTCGCCTTTCTGTCATTGTACTCTTTCTGATGACGTTTGGAACTAGATTCTAGGGTGCCCTAGGTTCTGTTTTCAGATGTGGAACTGGGGCCATTCAGGGGGGGTCGCTTAAACCAGGGGTGGCCAGAAAGGGCTGCTGTGTATGCAGGTTTTCGCTGCGACTCCCAAATTAGATCATTTAGAGCACTGATTGGCTGAAGAGTCCTCACACCTGGGTTTGAACAGCTGACCTAAAGGTTATCCCAAAAACCTGCATCCACACTGGCTCTTTATGGATAAGATTGGCCGCCCTTGGCTTATTCGGTTTGCTTAAAGAAACCCAGTATTGTCTGTGTGGGTGACTCAATGACCTTTTTATATGGCGGTGGCTGAGAGGTGTTGACTTTTCAGCACACAAGGCTGGCCGGCTATTTTTGAGCGCAGGCATCCAAATGTCATTAGAGGGACTTTCGTCTAATCCCACCTAATGCCGTCCCAATGCCGTTAAAGGTGTCAGGGCAGGAAGGATGAGGGTTATCTGACCATACTTGATCGGCATTGTGCCGCACTGTCCCTTTAAGAGTCCCGCACTCTCCCATGCATCCAGTTGTGAGTTGGAACAGCTGCGGAGTCAGGAACCCCCTCCGCTGATGTAGACGTGCTGCTGCCCCTGGGGGAATTGCCACAAGGACCCTCCTCTTCCTCCCTCTGTACGCAACAGGCCTCCTTTGTTGGCTGGACCAGACGTGCTTCTAGGGAGTGGGAAGATGTGGTTTTGCGAAGGAGGGGCGTGGTAGTACTACAGTTGAGACAGTTGTGGGTTGGGGGGAGGAGTCTAGATCATCCATAGCTGTAGGGAGGGGGTGGGATTGCAAATCTTCTGCTACACTCGGGCAACTGCAACCTGTCACTGGCCTTAACAAGATTTGCAAGGTGAAACGGGCTATAGCAATGCTGATGCGTTAACCACATTCTGTCCCTGGTCCACTGTGGAATTCCTGCTCCACGTCGCCTCCTTACTGCTGCCGTCGGCACTGTGCTGGGAAATGCAGTTCTCAATAAGTGTGTAACTAGTATTAAAGACACCATGTATGCAACAATAATAGCCAAAGTGTTGGTGTCATCTTACCCCTGTCCATTTGCATGTAATATTCTTTCCCTTGATACTCAGTCTAATCCTCAAACTCATCCTCACATTACAAAGCACGTGATGAGTAGGAAGCATTTGCTGTCCAGTCTGCATTTATGCATTTAAATATAGCCTATTACACAGAAAAACCTGCGATTAAGAGTGAACACCCTGTGTGCTGACTAATGTGGTCTGGTCGCGTCAGCAGGAGGTTTGTAAATGGCTCTTCTGTCCAATGGCGGCACTTGTACATGTTCGAGGTGAGCGCAGCTTTTTCTTAAAGGGGAAGCTGTCTCGTTTTTAATTGGCTTGTTTGACCATCATTTCTCTCCTTTTTAGTAAACTCAAGGGTAGTAGCAACTGTTAAGAACAGTTAAATAATTTGTTTTTTTTGTTTTTTTTTTTCTGGGAAGGGACTTATCCTTACTGGACAAATTGTGAGGGTCTCAGTACCTTTGCCTTGTGGTCTGGTACCAGTTGCAGTTTTTGCATATTTCTTTCCAAAAGTAAATTTTATTGCATCAGTGTTGCATTGCTAAGAATAATGGCTCTGTATGCAGGCCAGTATATCATTCCTGTCATGGAATCCATGCAAACAAAATGTGGGTTTCGTTTTTATTGTCCTGTGATTCCGAGGCTCTGCTTGGTTTGCATGTGACACTGTGCCCTTTGACCTCGGAGGAGACACTTAGCCCCACCCATGTGACTGTGTGGTTGTGACCCTGGCCAATAATAACACTGGCTGACTTCCTGTATTCAGTATTTGTATTTGTAGCTGAAATAGACTGGCTGTGGTTCCGGTAGCTGTTCTCCTGACCGCCCCCATGCTGCCCGAATGCGCAGACGGGTGCGCAGCCGTCGGTAGGCGACTGCCTGGGGTGTTTAACAGCCCGCTGTGTGCATCCGGCTGCTGCCTCGTCGTGCTTATTTAGTGGGCGCTGCAGCCCTCCCCACACACCAAAGGTCTCTGACGATAGGCTTTATTTTTGGGAGGAGTGGCAGCCCTCATGCCTGCTGTGAGGCCGTTAAGGTGGCCGTTATCTTTCCGTTGTGCTGTCAGCTTCTCCTGTGCGGTGTTTTCATAACCGGGGGGGGGGGGGGGGGGGGGGGGGGGGGGGGGGGGGGGGGGGGGGGGGGGGGGGGGGGGGGGGGGGGGG
>JAODKN010000027.1:22838818-22870402 GCA_026774425.1 Petrocephalus zakoni
GTTTGGTCGCCCCCATGGCTGGGTGTGGGGCCTTTAGGTGGCCGTTTTCTTTCCGTTTGGGTGTAAACTTATCCGTTGCGGTTTTTTTATAAAAAAACCCCCCCCCCCCCCCCCCATTGCAAACGCAGAATGCGGTGCTGGGCTTTCCAACCCTTTAATGTGTCACGCGGCACTAAGGTAGATTGTTTTAATTGCATCGTCTTTTTTTATGTCCTCTGGAGCAGGCAGTAGAAGAGTTTTTGATGACCGCTAGGTCCACATGGAGGAAGCTCCTTCTGTCCGATACGAGGCTGGCCTGACGTGTCCCCGCAGAAGCTGGCTGACGGGCAGCCCGAGGCCGACTCTGATTGGCTGCGGGATGAAGTCGCTGTAGTTGTGGTCGTCTCGGCCTGAAACGGGCGCCCTTTCACATGCCAGCCCCTCATGTCCGCCGTCATGCAGTCTTTACACTCATTAGTGGTGTTTGCACTCTGATGGGAGAGAAATCGATGTCCCTGTAGCTACAGCGAACATTCATATTAAATGGTAGGTGGCTTTAATCTCAAAACCTGTGCATTGCCCGTTTTTAATTGTAGAAAGAAATTATAGTGGGTTCAAATCTGAGGTTAAGGTTGTGTACATAGACACCATTAACTATACAGATATGACCTTACTGCTAGCTGGATGCTGAAAACGCACACACTTTTGTTGTTGCGTGCTGTGGTGTGTCAATAATGTCGATTAATGGCCTTTGGCTCTCACACAGGCACAGGCTTATCCTACATCGGCGCCTGCGCTCTGGGTTGCCAAACGGCACCGGGCCTCTTGCTCTTCCTCCCACTTTCCCCCGCTGTCCTGGGCTGTGAATGTTATTCCCCTGTGGTTCCCATCTCTCTGCTTTGATCGAGGAGCCGGGATCCTCCCGCAGGTCTCAGCCCGGCATATGTCTCGACAAAACACACGGCCTAATTGTAAAACCACCCCTGTTTTGGGCTGTCTTCTCCCCCCTCTCTCTTGGCACTTCGGAATCGTCACACCTGCAGATGTCCTTTTCTTTCTTTGTTGTTTATTCCCATTTGCTGAGCTGATTCCCTCGATTTCTCTGTCAAATCAGATCCCTGGCTTCAGACCCCATCCTGGGGGGGGGGGGGGGAGGCTGTCGCTGTGTCTGGGAGTCGTCCTTACATTAAATACTGTAGCAGGATTGAGAGCTCACTGCAAAATTTCCTGTTCTGGGTCTTTTTATGTTTTTGTTTTTGGGATATTACCAGGACGTATGGAAAAGTATTTATTATAACCAACTTGACTCCCCGACATTCCGTTGCTTTTATGGGCTCTTTGAAAGGCCTTTGTTGCTCCAGGTCCTGGCACAGAGATGGCCGTAATGTTTGTTTTGAAGGCGAGGTTTTCACAGCCCCTGAACCAGAATCTCTCATTACCTTCGGCAGAGTCTCCTCCTCCTGCCGCGTTCTTTGGTGCGGTATCTCTGAGGAGCTGCCCCTTGTATTAAGTGACCCCATGGGCAGGAGACATCTCAGCGGTAATGAGACCCGGGGGGCCGGTGCTGCATGTGGCCATCGCCGGTGAAGCCGCCGGCCCACCTTTGGAGGGGGATGGGTTCAGTCGGGGTGGATCCTGTTCTGTTGTGACTGCGGGTCATTAAGCTGTCATTGGGAGGGCTTCCCGCCTCGTCCCCTGGGAGCTCTGCGTGTTTTGGAGGGCACCGTCAGCTGTAGACCTTTGTATGCGTAAGTGCTTGCCTTGGGATAGGACTAGTCAGCACAATTCTGGTGTCTGGCCCCGTACCAGCACATGTCTCATGTCCTCTGTTCCTCTTCCCTACCACAAAAAGCAGGGTAAGACTATTTCCCTCATAGCTTGTGGAGCAGGGCCCCCTCTGCCGTACCCCGGCTTCGAGCCTCGGTCGTGGGGGTGGGAAATCCCCCCCCCACCCTGCTTTTGTGCCGCAGGTGTCTGCGGGCCGTGAAGCCGTTAGCTGCTTGTATGTTTTGGAGATGCTGTCATAAAAAACTTTTACGGCCAAGTGACATTTGCTGACCCTGCGTTTGATTGTTTGTTTGGTTCATCGTGCGTTCCCCCGAAATGGCTTCCCCTTCTTTCAGTCTGTATCAAGACCAACGGATTATAGACCTACCTGTTCTTTAAATGCGCCAACGACAATACCATTGTAAAGCCAGTCGGGTGCAAATAAAGATCCCGGGGCTTCAGGCAGTCGGGCTCCAGCAGCACTGCTCAGGTGTGGGCAGATTTGCACCTGCAGTTTCATAGCCTGAGTGGTGGGACTTTTGCGTAGGTTTTTTGTCCGGTAGCCACTTCCTGCTTGTGTTGGAGTGGGTTTGCAGGGGTATGGCGACTCACTGCCGTCTGAAATGTTCTGCTGAGTACATTTGAAAAAGGTTGTCCAAGTGAGACTCTCCAGAAGCTGGGAAAGAGTTGGTCGTTCGAGCCCCCCTGAGTCACCGCTAGGCCTGTTCAGAGAGAGATGTAACTATTACAAATGGATAAGGTTTGGGATTTTCTGTATCAGTCGCTTCAAAGGAGAGAATGTTGTCGGGAAATCCGATACACTGCCGTGATTACCATGGCGACTGAATGCCTCCGGCTCCCGCCTGCTATCAGCCCCATGCGTCTCCTTCAGCAGAATTACATTCATTCGTTTGTCCATTCATGCTCGCCAGGTATTTCTCGCTGCTGATACTGATAGATGCATTTATTTTCGACAGAAGCTGTCTGAGTATATTCCAGTATATTTATTTGGCAGGTTATATCGTAGCTGCCTGGAATGCTGCTCTTTGACTGTAATATCCCCAGATCTGGATTTTCACTTATGATCTTTTTATGTAGTTTCTTGTAGATCAAGCCATTGGTGGGGGAGGGGGGGGGGCTTTCACATCTGCGAGGTACTGGGCCTGGCGAAATAGCACTGCTATCAGAATACCTGTTAAAGCTGCAGTTTGGGACCCAACCCCCTCCCCCCCCCGCAGTCTGGGCTGTTCCAGGGAGAGTAAATGGTTGTCTGTCCGCTTTGTCAGGGGGGGAGGGGGGATTGGGGATCGGCCTTTGAGAACTTTTGTTTTTAATGAATGTCCCTGGCAGTGATGGATGGGGTGGGGGCAGCAGGGCAACGCTGAGTCAGCTAGACCCTGAACGCGGCAGCGTGTGTCCACACACACACACACACACACACACACACACGCGCGCGCACACTCATACCCAGGGTGGGGCAGATGAGTCTCTGTGCCACGTGACAGTCCCTCGCATCATGTGACCAGCTCTCTGATGCATTGAGGACTTGAGGGTCTCCTGGTGTGATGTAGTTAAATGTGATCGTACTGACCCTGGGTTGCTATGTGGCTCTGCAGGTTGGGGCCCCCGCCTGCGACTTTCCAGCGTATCGGGAAGTGACGTCACCACTCGGTCCTTGTGCAAGGCCCTTAGCCCCTATTGCTCCAGGGACTCTTTGACTCTTTGCTCTCTGATCCTCACCTACGAGTCACTTTGAACCAAAGCATTTGCTAAATAAATGAATATTTCTCCCTGCTCCTCATTGGCAGAGGTAGCTGCATTTAGTTGAGCTGGAGCCCAGACCTGTACTCAGCATTTCTTTGATCATAAGCCCCTCGGCCGAGATCACGGCTTCCGTAGATCCAGACGAGCACAGGCAGCCATACGGCCGTAGCCCTGACTCGTTAGAGCATGGGGTGTTAGTTGGGGGTTTGACCTCTCCTCCTCAAGGCCCATGCAGCCATCCTGCTTCTGCAGGTCTTCTAATTAACACCTAATTTACACCTGGAGTTGTAGGTGAATTTGTTTTTCCTATCCAATTATGTAATGCAGTAATTCGGAGGTGAGCTGGAACAGAACCCAGCGGACCCTGTGGCTCTGGAGGGGAGAACCGGTGCTGCCTGGAACAGTGAAACGGACCAGTCTACAGCCCAGGCTTCACTACCCCCGCCCGCCCCGGCAATGTGCTGCTCAGTGCCCCCCACCCGCGTTATCATTAAGGCTGTCTGCCGCCGTCTCCCCCGCCGTCACCCTGATTTCACAAGGGCTCTCGCTTTGCCCCCGCAGAGGCACAAATTGATACAATCGGCAGCGCACAGAAGTGAAAAGGTTCTCCCGTCTCCCGTCGGCTCCTGCAGGCAGGAATTGACCTCGTCTGCACCTGCGCCCGTCGCGGCCTTTGTCAAGCGGTCCGGCGAAAGCCTCTCGTCAGAAACCGGGTCGTCACAATGTCAGCTGACCTCATTACACCGGGCTGCCTGCTCTGATAAGTGAGATTAAAACATCAGCAGGATGGTGAAAGTGTACGTGGTCCTGGTTCCAGCTGAGGTTTGCTTTGCGCGTGTGGATGCGGTGCCTGGCGCAGGGTCTCGGGGCTCGTCGACTCCTCCGTGCCGGCGCTGTCTTTCGGCCTCCCCCCCGCGCTCCCCCACCTCCAGCCGTCTTCTCCCAGCGTCCTCCAGCCGCCCCCTGTCAGGAGCCGGGTGACCCCGCCAGAAATAATCAATAAACGTCCCCCACCGCTCCTGACCGGTGGGAGGGCATGAGCCGCGGGGGCTGTAGCTCTGCCCCCCCGGTGTCTAGCCAGACGCATTCCAGACACTTGCAGCCCGTGCGGATGGGAATTAAGGGGGTCCGCCGCAAAGGAGATTTGATGAGGAGGAGCTCGGCGCCGAGGAAGGTAGGCACGGCTGTATTTACCCCGCATTCGCCCGCTGGACCTGCATGCCGGGCATCCTCCTGCCACTCTTGGCACTGCTTTGACGCCATGTGCTCTTTACGTTTTCTTGGGGGTTGTTTGCTACCTGAGCGCCTCGCGGGGTCCAAAGGCAGTCCCTCCGCTGTCACTCGCTGAATGTTTGCGTTCCACCCCCGTGTTCCTCCGTCCAGCCACTGAGCATTTAAGCCCAGTGTTGAGGGGACGAGGAGATGTTGGATGGAAACAAAAGGCTTGACATCTGCCCCCCCCCTCCCAGCGGCTTCCTGTAGTGGCCGCATTCCAGCGCTCTCCCTCGGCCTGCGCGCCTCCCTTTTGTCTGGCTGGAACGGGCCCTCAGCCCGTATCCCTGGATCACAATCCCAAATAATCAGTGACGGCAAATTAGAACCAGCTTGTAGCTACAAAGGGCTGATAGAGCCAAGCGCTGGCCGGGGGGGGGTGCCGCTGTTATGTTATCAGCTGTCGGTTGGGAGCTTCTTGTTTCAGCCCCTCCCATCTCCATTCTGGGGCCCGGTCCCTGTGGCCATGCAGTTAAAGGAATCCTGCATTTTTAAAGGTCCTCTTTGGTCGGGGGGGTGAGTCTAGGGACAATCAGACTTGCATTACAAGCTCTGCTTGACTTCTGTAGTGGAGCGGTCTCACGGCTGGCAGAATGCATCCAAGGTGGAGGGAGTTTGGACGGGGGGGGGGGGGGTTTAGAGCCATTTCTGACAGATGGCCCACTTGCCTTTATGGTTTGGGCCAGTCATTCTTAAAGCCCCTTTTATAGCTTCGTTTTGGTTTTTACGGGTTAGTGCCACCGTTTGGAACAGTCCGGAGGTCTGGGGTGTGGTCACCTTTTGAAAACCACTTCCAGCGCGGCTCTTGAATGGGCTCATTAGTGCTGACTGGCCACATGAACGGGGGTGGGGGGGGCTCGTTAGCCCTTTAGCGGATGGGACGTATCGGCGAGCGGTTTATCTTCGAGACGCCTTGCTGACGTGGCATTACGATGAATTACCCTTAAATGGCCCCATCGGCATGAATTGACAAGATGAAGTGACTGTAAGTGCTGCACATGGCCCCATCGTCTCACTGTGGGCTGAATGAGGGGCCCGATCAGAGACGTAATGAGGACCAGCAGCCTTTGTGCTCGGTGGAACAAGGAGACGCCTGCTCTGCGTGAAAACGCATGACTGTGGTCGTGGAAAATGCCTCTTGTGTGTGTAACCTGTGAAAGGACGAGGCTCTGCGCCGGCCACGGCAGGTGGGCCCTGATGACCACCTAGCGACTCCTGCTGCTGGGTTCTGGCACTGGCTTTTCTTCCCTTTTGGTGTAATCCAACATCTTCCACATTTATGGACCAATAAATATTTACAGTACATTTCTAGAACAAAGAGGCGTTTGGAAATCGGCAGGAAACTGGTTGGTTCTTATTGGCTTGTTTAGAATGAGTGTTTTTTTGTTAATCGCAGTGAGTGCTGCTGTCTGTTGGCAGATGTGGCTGAGATGGCCTCTATTCAGACTGTAACTTGATCCTTTAGGCCTCCTACCCCTGCTGCATTTGGTATACACTCTGTAGGGTAGGATATTCAATATGGCCGACCGTTCCCTGAGTCATACCTCCCTGGGCTGCTCGGTCAGAGTTGAGCGTCGAGCCCCTTTCAGATGACCCTGCCTTTACGGTGTAGCATGCTGGTACGCCTCACCGCTGAGAGCGGTGTCAGCACCGCTGACAAACCTCGGGCATTAGCTGTGTGCGTGCGTGTGTGTGTGCGTATGTGTGTATTTAAGAAACGTTAATGTCCTGGAATGCGTGTGTGAACTGTCGGCTGCCACACTCATCTTAATTGCACTGTTAAACTGAATTGCAGGCTGGCCATCAGGCTTGTAAGCCCCGCCTCCTGTCCCCCCCCCCCCCCGCACTGTGACACTCTGGCCAGCCAGCTTAAGAGTGCTCATGGTAATTGTGGTATGCGGGGTCAAACAAGAGCCCCAGTCAGTGCCTTCTCCAGTGGCGCTGGGATGTTCTGGTGGCTGGCCCTGTCACTGCCAGTATTCCATGGGGGTGGGGGACGGAGGACCGGCTCGTGTGAGGCTGTGCCGACCTCTCGGTCTGCCAGCAGAAATGCAGCCCTGATTTTGTCCTCCTCCGTCAGCCATGCGCGGCCTGTCTCCACAAAGCGCCCGGCGGGGGGGGGGGGGGGCTGGTGGTTACGGCGTGGCCAGCCTGGGGAGGGCTCTGTGTGTGTGTGTGTGTGTGTGTGTGTGTGTGTGTGTGTGTGTGTGTGTGTGTGCTCCCGTGCGTGTCACACGTGTCTCTTTAAGAGGCTGATTCCAGCTCTCTAAATCTACTTTAAGATCAGAGAGCCCTAGATTCTTCATGTTTCTTTTCAAAGAGAGGCTAGATTAAAGCTCTCGCTCAAGGTAAGTGTTGTTTTCCTTACTTTTCTCCCAGCTTTTATTCCCCTAACTGAATTAAGGAGGGATTATGACCCCTTCAGAAGGCTGTTTTATCTCGGCGCGCAGGTGTCTGTCTCCGGCTTCCAAACTCACCATTTTCATGGCGTCTCCAGTTTCCCCGGCCCCGTGTGACATTCCCGTCAGCCGTGAAAGGGGTCCTGTGTTTAGGCGCCTCTCCCTCTGCTCCTGTCTGGGACTTCAGGGTTTCCCCGTCAACCTCCTAGGCTCTTTATTTGCGTTCGCGTGACGGCGCTGTTAGTGCGCTCTTGTACACACCAAACCTGGTCCCCCATAGCATGCCGTAGTGTGGCATCCTACCCTCCTTTTCAGCAAACTGTACCCATGCTTTGTTGAAGCCAATTTTTTACAGTTTTTGATCACCTGGTTCATTGCCTGTTTGACTCTACAACACAGGAATACAGAGAGATAATGACATTTTGGAGACAAAATCTAGCAGTTGTGTATACAATTATTTCGTGTCCTCTGTAGAGCACATTGTTTGTGCTCGTATCTTACACTATGCATGCCACTCTGTCATCTTGTTCCTTAAAGAAGACCATTAGGGCTTTAAAATGACATCAAATGTGTGGTCGTGGGCTGTTTACCATCGCAAAAAATGAAAAGGATCTACACATTGTCCCCCTAGATCACATGAGGCTATATGGATTGTGAAATATCGCAAACTCTCTTCAGGGTTTGCAAACAATATTTCGCTTTCGGCTCTTTTCTGTTAGATTTCCGGCTGTGTGGCGCCTAAATCCCTTGTGCGTGACAGCACTTAAGGGAACAACCGCCCCTCGGTCTCTCTTGACAACAGCGCCTGTCTGTCGTGGTCATGTGTTTGAACACCACCTCCCTTCCCATTGTCCAAAATAGCAAGGGCAGAGTGATGTCATTGTTTCGCTCGCCCTCTAAGAGCTGTATGTTCAGCTCCAAGGTCTGGGAACATGATAAGGAAGGGAAACTTAAGGTGGATAGAAGAGAGAAACTGGATTGTTGGAGCCTCTGTCGTGTTTATCCTACTGCTGGAGACTCCGCTGTTGGTGGAGCTCCAGGCTGCAGGAGAACAGCAGCAGACTAAACAATGGGGAGAGATGGAGCTGTCGGGGCTGCAGACGTCTGGCTTACCAGTGAAAGTGGAGGATGGGGTTGTGGTGGTGGGCTGTTTGGGGAGCTCCCCAAAAGCGTGACCTTTAGTCCCGGATACCTCACCACCCATTTTCTGCCCGTCTAAATGCTGACTATCAATTTACCACAATGCTGTCATGTAAGACAAAGACTTTGTCAGCCTGGCCTACTTAGACTAATTCCCGTGCAAACGACTTTGATCACTCAGTGCTTATCTTCCTCTTCAATGCTAATCAGTAAGCAGAGGAATGAGGGTGTGTGTATGGGGGGTATGCCACGGCTTGGGTCTGTCAGAGGACTCTGGGGCTCTGCGGACAGGGTCGTCGCTCCAGGTTGATAGGTGAGCACTCTCTATGACCCCCAACCCAGGTCTCCCAGGGTGTCCCTTGCATCTTCTGCTTGGCCCCTGTCCTGGTGGGGATTGCTAATGGTTTTGTTGATCCAGCGAGGAGAACCTGAGGACACAAAGTTTGTGTGTTCAGGTGTCGCCTGAGACACACACACCCTGTGTAAACTTAACTTTAACACGCATTCTTGTGTTCATTCTTAATTCTCCAAACTGGTAATTAGCCAGTGACAAATTGTATTATATCTAGTGCAGTAAAACACGCTGCTTTGATTGCAGCAGATAGATGCTTGGCTTCCCCATCTGTGCCTTTTTTCATATTTACCAGACCAGTCCGTTCCTGATGCTTGACAGTAGGGAAGTCTGTTTGAGGCCAGAATGGTAGGGATTCATCGAGGGGCTGTTCATCGTAAGAGGGTCTTGTTTGCTTCGTCTGCCGTCTGTGGGTGATGGAGGTTAGTGAATGTGGAGTGGGTCTTTGTGCATGTGACTCCTGCCAGGTACAGTCTGCGTGTGTTAGAGCGAGAGGCGCTGTTGCCCGGAGTGAGCGAGGCTCTGGGCTACCGCCAGAAGAGCTTGCCACGCTGTAGCTTCATCCGGCACTCCCGGGCAGCAGAGTGCAAAAAAAAAATGTAAATTGCATGGAATTCTTGGGTTTAAAAATAAACAGTAGGAGAAATGAAGCCAGCTCCCAAAAACTTTCCTGACCAAGCGGGCAGGACGTCCCCAAGCTCCAGCCAAGCAGGAAAAATTTCAAGCAATGTTTAGATTTCAAAGAATGGAGGTTTTGGTCATGGTTGACGGAGCTGCCAGGCAGAGCTTTTGGAGACTCGTCAGCGGTGGTTCTGTGCTATCTGATGTACAACCGGACATGTTAATACACTTAAGTTAAAAATGATGAAGCGTGTTGCTGTGTTTTACTTTATCATATCACAAAATAAGCCGGATTAGCAGGGTTGGTGTCTTAGGGGTGGTCAACTTTTCTTTGAATGATTGTTAATGTCCCAATCAGGACAGATATGAAGCAGATGGCGCTAGGCTGATTTAGGCATATCTGTCATTAAGGACATGAGGAGTATAATATGAGAGGCCATTCAGCCCATATTTAATAGAGTTGGCAAAGCTGTATCTTCCGCTCACTTGGATGAAGATTTTTGCCTCTGCTTTAGTGGTGAGACATCGATGTTCTCATCTGAGCTGGTCCTCAGCCGGCTTTCAGCTGCACCCTTGAATCAATACTAACATTTAACTTGTTCATTCCCCATTCTCTCGTCGCTCGATGTGGCGTTCCCCGAAGAGCGTTGACAGGAGGAGGGGCGGGGGGTTCTTGCTCGGGCTGAGCCGCAGGGATCTAGAGCAAGGGGCCCGGCGGGGGCCTGTGTTAACATTCCTTTCTTCCTGCCCACTCCTTCCCAGATGACCCAAAACGAGCTGGAGTGGCGTCTGAGAGAAGAGGAGCAGCGTTCACAAGACCATGCAGATAGGCAGAGTTCCTGCTGAGGACAGACTCCAGAACTGGTGAGCACTGCTGAAGACGTCCGGGAGGCGCGTTTGCCCACTGGCTGCCTCGACATGGGGAACCCGCAGAGACGGCTTTGAATTCTGGCACACTGCTCTGAAGGCCAGGGGTATACTGTGCCCCCCCCCATTCCTCACCTTGGCTATAGGTTACAGCCATGAATGTACAGAGGTGTGAAAGCAAGTTAGTGGGCATTTCCTTAAAAAGGGGTATTTAGTCACACGTCGCTTGTAGCACAGCCGTGTCCCGTTTTTGGGGGTCCACTGAAAGAGGGGAGGTGGGAGAAGATGCATGGCTGTGTACATTTGTTTCAGTTTGACATGGAAGTCTGCAATGCTAGAAGTTCTACTGTAAACAGCTGTCTCCTAATGACTTTTTTGTATAATGTAGAACAGCACTTACAAAAGGTACTTGAGAGTCCATCAATGTTAATGTTCACCTGTGACAAATTTGACCTGGCATTAATATTCAAGACATATTTTCTTTTCTTCTTCTTCTTAGAAAACGATGGGCAATTCTGAGAGTCAGTACAGCATACAGGGGCCGAAGGGTAGCAGTTTAATTCTCCCAGGGAAACGCAAACCATGTTCCCTTAGGTTCTGCTCGTCCAAGGAGGAAGCGGCGTCTCCCCAGACATGGTGGAGGGGTGGGCTTGGGGGCTCCGAGTACAAGTCCCGTGCAGCAGGCCGTGGCTGGCTGTCCCAGCATAAGGGCGGCCAGCCGTACGTTTCCCGCCACTACGACTATGTCTCCAAAGGAGGCAAGGTTGGTGCCACTAGCAAGCAGCAGGCCTGTTCCCCTGAGCGATCTGGTTGTGGCCTACTCATGCCTTCTGAGAATGGTTATTGCTGCGTTAATGGTGCTCAACAAGAGGGGATTGGCTTCAAGGCGGTCAGCAGAGCACGCAATGGGCACACTGGCACTGAGCGTAGGCCGTCGCCGGCAAGCATCTCCTCCACAGGCTCTGGTGAGAATAGTAGTCCCAAGGTGGTCATCAAGAAGGACGGGAGCCTGCGGGTCGAGTTCACCAACAACAACAAGCTGATGCTGGATGATTCCACTGGTCCGGTACAACTTCTCAAATTCTCCCCGACGGTGGAGTCCACATCGAGCCACTGTTCCCGAGTGACTGGCATGGAAGAGTTTCCCGAGGCCCTGTTGATGGGCGACCAGACAGACCCTGCTTCGAGGGCCAGCAAAAGTAGCTCCCTAAGCTCTGAGGGCTCTTGGTATGACGCACCCTGGGGAAATGGGGTAGAACTTGGTGAAATGGACACTGTGTGTTCCTTAGGTGTTGGCCGCAACAGCAGCACACCTCCGGTGTCTTTCTCGGAACTGTACCAGGACTCCAACATGGCCGGTACTTTCCCAGTGGCTGAATACTCTCCCGGGGCCTTCCTGGTTCTACCGGGTACTGGGCATCGTGCTTCCTTCACGGATGTCCTAGATGTGCCAGCCAAGGAGGGGTACACAGGAGCCAAGCAGTACAGCTCTTACACGCTGCCATGCCGCAAGGCCCGCCCAAGTCCTGAGGGCAGTGCCAAGAAGGACTCCCTCAAGAGTCGCATGAGGAACTTCAGTGACTGGACAGGAAGCCTGAGCAGAAAGAAGAGAAAGCTGCAGGTAAGCTTCCGGGCTGCTTAGGAACTCTGCTTGCATGGATCCACCAGAGCGCTGTCTGTCTGGAACTTTCCATGACTTCATTGTTTTGGTCCATTATTAGTTTAGTGAAGCATATGAGTTGAGATTCCCACCCCCCCCCAGTCTCCTTCCTAATTTCAAAGGTTGGGGGTGTGTCTAAATGATAATTGCCAACGGTGAGGTCCCTGCGTATAAGGTCAGGTGGAAGCTCTGTTGATGTAGGGGGTGCTCTTTTCCTGCTTGTGGTGTGTAGGGTACGGCTGCTCAAGACTTTCCCGAATTTATGCGTTATCTCGTGGGTTATATCACAGCCTCCCCCACCTGCCCCCCTCCCTTCTGCGTCTGGAAGGGCAGTCTCCGACAGCTTTTCCTCCACGGGGAAGTTCTTCCATTTCTGGCTTATCCCGACACTTTACGGGGGCGGTTAATTCCCGGCTTGTAGAGGAGGTGGCGATCACCCTGGCGGCTTCCTGGCCCCTGGCTCTCCAGTCAAGGAACGAGGTGCCGTGCTCACCCCCATCCACCAGGTGTCCTGTGCCAGGGACAGGGCACCAGCTGTCCCTGAGGACACTGCGGAGCTCAGTGCAGTGACGATCGCAACTCTTTCGCCGTAAGAGAAGACGCAGCCATAATGTGAGGGCAGAATTGTGAGCAGGTGCAAACGGAGAAGCTGAAGGATGTAGGGGATTGCAGCATGGGAAGCCAGTGGGTCTTCAGAGAAGACGCCCGTGTCAGGGTGGGTAAGCTGGGATCGACTCGCTTTAATGCATCTCCTGTCATTTGCTGTGTGTTGGTCAGCGGTACCATGTGTTAGGTTGGGTTTACTAGCTGTCTGTAGTGAAAGTTTAAGTGACAGAGACTCAAGGTTGATGTCCCTTTTCATTTCAAAGGTTTCATTTTTATGTGATAGTTAAAATGATGCTAATTTGTTGTGGAAGGCTGTATATCGACACTGTTGATGTTGCATCTATACTGTTGTTGCTTACTTGGGAGTCTAAATAACTTGTTAGTAGTCAGTAGTAGATTCTTTGAATAATGGAAACGGTGACCTAAGCTGGCTTTGAACTGAGGTCTCGGATACTTGTCAGGCGTGTCCTAAACAGGCCCGCGTTGACGAATGTTAACCTTTGTGTCTGAAGTGGTTCCATCCGAGTGTGAAACCGGACTGCAATGGGAACAGCTGCTGCAAATGTCGTGCAGTGCAGTCGGTGTGTAACGGGCCACGCTTGCCAGACGGCCACCATTGCCGTGTGAACGGACCTCAGTGAGGACTTCTGTAGCTCTGCCTCTTGCCGATTGTGCGCTCTGGTGAGCCGTGGCCCAGGTCAGCGCCGTGAACAGCTTTCTGACTGAAGTTTACATTTAATTTCAGTAAATTTTTTTTTTTAAAGACCTTGAGCTTCGAAACCAGCTTGGTGAAACAGAGTTCAGGGAGGCGTACTGGCTGCTGTCTTCATTTGCATTCTTTGTGTGTTCCTGCACAGAGACAAATTATCATCATGTTGCATCTTATAAGTAATCTGTGAGTCGTGCTTTTTGTGTTTTTCTTTTTTCTTCCCCCGAATTCAGTGGCTAATTGAATGATGTTTTAAAAGCCTTTTAGATGTTAAGTTTTTTTAAATTTCCGCATGCTAAGCGCTGATTCCGGTATAGTGTGGCTTTTTAAGAGTATGACGAGAAAATGCCATGCTAATTTCTGGGCTTTGCAGTAGATTTTAGGTACAGGGTGCCTCCTGGCTTTCTCCTGGTGACTCCCGTCATCTTGGCGCGTACCTCAAGTACATCTGACTGGTTCTGGAGATCCTTCAAGGGCCTGAACTCCACTGTTTAGCTCGACCCCCCCCGCCCCCCCCCACCGGGCCAAACCGAGCTAAGCAGGGGCAGACCATTGCCGTCGATTGTCTCGGGGAGGGCTACTCCTCCCGGACATGGATCCTGTCGCTCCCAGTTAGCCCTCCTGTATGCATAAGCCTGCATAAGTGGTTAGTCCTGTAATCCTGGCGAGAGCCTGGGCGCGTGGCGCGGGGGTACAGGGACACGACGTGCCGACATGGAGTACGCCTGCCGGCGTCCCGTGTGACTCTCGTCCTCAGTTCATATTACGGGACATTGAGGTCAACTGGCCACAGGTGCAATGTTTCCTTGTCATGATGTCACAAGCATTGCACGGCAAACTCTGCGAATGCTGCCTGCTCTCTTTAATTCACGAGCCTGTTCATTAAACCAGTGTTTCTCAAACCAGTACTCTGGGACCCCCAGACAGTCCACGTTTTTGCTCTCTCCTAATTCCCTCGGAGTAAGGGGTCAAAACCATGGACCATCTGGGGGTCCACAAAAGCTGGTTTGAAAAACTGCTTTGAACTGTTTGCTTTGGGGTAATAAGTGTCCTGATTCTGATTGATTCTGATTCCCTCACTCCGGAGTGTGGTGTCAGACTTTGTCAGACCTACTAAGATGAATTAAAATTGCCCATTTGGAATCAGTCTTAAGAGCCCATTTGGAGGGTAAATGCCTTGTTGGGTTTTGTGACCTAAAGATCGAACACCTAGCCATTACAATTAAAAGTTCTGCTTGTGCACCCCCCCTCCCTGGGTGCCTGCCAGCTGAGGTCTGACTGGCTTAATTGGGTGCAACGTTTAGGTTTTATTAAAACAAGCTTTAGCATCATGTGGCTCCAGGGCGGCCATAAAACCAGAGGGGGGGCCTCCAGATCCCTTCGTCTCGGTGTCGGTTGGTGGGGGGGTCCCTGGGAATCATGACCCCCCCCCCCCCCCCTATGAGGGAGGGAAGCTTGTCCTTCCTTGGATGAGTCATGGGGCCTAATGTGGGCCAGCTGCTGAAGGGGGTAAGTAAGTCAGCCAGTCAGTATTCACACATGCTCTGCTTGTGAGTTTGAGATAATTTCCAAACAAAAGGAGCTTGAACGGGGAGTCGAGTCGAGCGTGGGAATGAAATTGGCCTAAATGAGCGTCCCTGCTCACATGGGGGACGAGTGCGAGTGAGGCCCTCAGACTCTGCTCCTGGACGTGGTGATGTGATTGCTGTCACCATGCTGATGGCTTTTGTTCATGCTTCCCACTCTTTGCATTATGTTCAGATTTCTTCAAACTACACCGTGAGCAGATGGTTCTTATGTTCTTAAACGGTTTCCTTTGGGGTGATGAAAGTATTCTGATTCTGATGTGTTTATGATTTAGGGACCTGTGCTGATGGTCTTATGAATGGCATTCTAGTTACTTTTTAAACGGGTCCACCATCTAGAATCTGCTTCAACTTCCCACTGTCTGTTCTGGCAGGAACCCAGGAACAAGGAGGCCGTCGAGTGCTTTGACAGCGGCGTGGATGGCCTGACAGCGGACACCAGCTCGCCCTCCCAGGGCTCCAGCTTACTGTGGTACCCGGGCTCGGCACATCCCCCGCCCGCCCGCAGCGAGTCCGCCAGCGCCCTCCACAGCAACGGCACCCTACGCCAGAACATCTACGAGAACTTCATGCGTGAGCTGGAGACCGGTGGGGGCGGGGCGGAGCGGCACGGCGGCTCCTCTGAGGCCGAGGACACCAGCAGCGATTCGCTGGGCTCCCTGGAGCAGCTGGACCAGCTGCTGGAGAAGGAGCAGGGTGTGGTGCGCCGGGCGGGCTGGCTCTCCTTCAAGCCCCTGGTCACCCTGCACAAGGACAGGAAGCTGGAGCTAGTCACCCGGCGCAAGTGGAGGCAGTACTGGGTCACGCTCAAAGGTGAGGCTCCAGTGTGTTACCCAGAAAGCCTGAGGGAGGCGATGACAGGCCGTCCTTCAGAGCCTCCTGGTGATCTCTCACCCCGGGGCACCGTCTTCCCCCACCTTAGCCTCTTTGGAGCTTATGGGGAATTACATGCTGGCATTTTGCCTGCTTAATCCCGTCCCTGTGACCCAAACTTCATGTGCCACCACCACTGCCAGATTTTCCCCGTATATTTGTACTTTTTACTTTGTACTTACTTATCATGTGACCTGATGATAATTTCATGCTTTATTTGCACAATATGAGTACGGGGACATTGAAATGCTTCTTCGGGGACATTGAAATGTTTTCTTGCTCTCCTTTGAGAGAGAGAAAGAGAGAGAGAGAGAGAAAGAGACGTGCAGGTGTCTTGGGGGTCAGAGGGTAAGGCTAGCCATTTTTGGGGGGGGCACGAGAGAGAGAGATTAAGGGCTTTGCATGAGGGTCTAACTGATGTGATTATGCCAGCGAGCATGGGATTCGAACCGGCGACCTTCCGATCACAGGCGCAGAGGCTGAGTTCGCTGAACTCCCTCCCCTCCTGCAGTCACTAGTACTGATGGTGACTTCTATGCTGATGACAGTGCTGCAGGTTCTGCTTACTTGGCGTTTTTGCATAGTTTGGGTTTCAGCTGGTTGGCGTCCCAGATATGATGCTTCGTAAGCTAAATGCTCCTCCTGTTGGTGGGTGGGGGCACAAAGGCCGCACTTGTCCCTGTGCCGAGGCAGCAGGGGAGCCCGCTGACCCTTGCGGTCCGCAGGGGGAGCTTGACTCGCTGGCACGTCGTCCACTCCCACCACCCAAGGCAATGTGACCCCGAGTACACTACCTCTGTTGAGCGAGAGCCGCTAACTCGGCTAATGACATTTCGCTAAGTGGGATCGGGGATCACCTCTCTGCGACGGGCCTCCCGCCTCCCGCGCCATGTGACACTTTTTTAAAAACTTGCTCTCAGCAGTCGGGAATCGGGTACAAAGACGACTGGCGTCCTCGCGCCTCGATGGCGGCCGCTCCAACGCAGCTTCCCAGAGCCCCTCTCTGGTCTTCCCTTCCTCAGGCTGCACGCTGCTCTTCTACGAGACGTACAGCAGGAGCTCCGTCGAGCAGGACCTGTCCCCCCGCTACGCCCTCTTCGCCGAGGACAGCGTGGTGCAGTCCATCCCCGAGCACCCCAAGAAGGAGAACGTCTTCTGCTTGAGCAATTCCTACGGGGACGTCTACCTCTTCCAGGTAAGAGCCTCCTGCACATCAGCACAAAGGCCACGGCATCTCTGCTGGCTTTTGCCATGACCTTTCAGTTCACAGCGGTCCCCCCAACCCCCACCCCCCTCACCAGACCTCAGATGGCTTTTCTGTGCTGGAATGCACGGTTTTGTTGACCCGATTGCCAGTTTGCTGTCATGCAAGCTGACAGCAGAGATCTAATGCAGAATTGAGAACTGGAAGAGGTGCTATTGGAATTTAGTGTGTTGGTTCTTTAAGAGTGTCTTGCCTTGTCAGCCCTGTGACACATTCCCATCTTGCGTTTCATCACCGGTGTACTGGTCTGGATGTCCTTTACCCACCAAACAGTCTGAGTGTGAATCTTTTCTCCAAAGTCACAAAAGGCAATTTTTTATGTCGTTCTATCAATATTTTGGATGTTTCTCTCTGTCGTGGACAGAATAACAACAGCTCTGCACATAAAATGGAATGGAAAACACCCCATAGCGTAATGAAAAGACGCAGCCAGCATCGTTCCCGGACCACTCCTACGGGCGTCAGTCTGTCCGTTGGCTCCTAACTTTTGAGAACAACACCATCTTGATGTTCGGCATCCTCTGTCCTGGGCTACAAGCTCGACTCTGTGAGGCACACAAGAAGGCCAGTGTGTTGTCTGGGGGAGCACCAGTAAGGTCACACAGGAAACCCCTCCAGGAGCGTCTGGAAAATGCCACCTTAGGAACTGGCACCTGAGCAGGACAGCCTGTTCCCCAGCAGAGTGACTCGCTGCTTTCAGGACCCCTGGCGCAGGCCCAGTCCCAGTCCCCTCCATTAGGAAAACACTCCAGTCGCATAAATGGACCTTGAAAGCACCATGTTCTGTCCCCTCCATGGGTGTTTTTCAATACCAGGAACACAAAGATCGTACTTGTGGTCTTGGCAAGACTGGTTTTGCTAACTTGACTCCCGAGAAATTAACTTGAGGCTCAGTGAATCATGGGATTGGTCTCGTTTGGTGAGAATGCAACCGATGTATTCCTGATATTCAAGGCGGGGTAAGAACGACGGCTTTTTACCGTCCTCCGTACTTCTGCTTATGGGTACTGGAGCTGGCGATGTAAAACGGGTACATGGGAACACAAATAGGGTCGAGTACACATATTGAGAAACGGCCCATGTTTTTGTAGAGTTTGAAGGTACTTCAGGGCAGTGACTCATCACCCCCTCCTCCCCCCCCTCCTCCAGGCCAGCAGCCAGACGGATCTCGAGAACTGGGTGACGGCAGTGCACTCGGCCTGTGCCTCGCTCTTCGCCAGACGCCACGGCAAGGAGGACACGGTGCGCCTGCTGCGGAGCCAGACCCGCGGCCTCCTGCAGAAGATCGACATGGACGGCAAGATGAAGAAGATGGCCGAGCTGCAGCTGTCCATCGTCAGCGACCCCAGGAACCGCAAAGCCATCGAGAGCCAGGTGAGGTGTCTGGCGTCTGTGTCCATGGCGACGGCCTGGATGGGAAGCTGCTCTTATAGGAGCTCCTAACTCCTCATCGACCAGTGGCCTGCATTTGGTACCCCACCATCATAGCTTTGATAATTCTTTTGTGAATATTTGGCCCTCTCATGACTTGTTAGCCACAAAGATGTTTGCTCCCATAGCTAGTTTTCCCCGTCTGCAATGAGTGTGCCCAGTTTGGTGCTGAGTGTACCTGCTGTGGGGAAGGTTTGGCCCTGGAGCAAAAACCTTATTTATATCATTCCCAAGACCTGGTTTTCTGATGGGACGCACACATTTATAGGTGCGAGTGAAGGTTGTCTCTAACTGCAGACGAAAGGCTCCATCATATTAACTGGGTTTAATCAGCCACACCTTTTAAATATCTCTCTTTCTCTCTCTCTCTCTGCTGGGGTTTAAGATGCTCTGTGGTTCATAAAATATTTGTATTCTTTACCATCCATTAGTAACAGGAAGTCTTAAAAGAAAATTAACTTTAATGCTGCACAAACAAAATAACTTACCCCGCCACAATTTTTAGGGGGAGGGAAGATAATCAGCCTAATTTTAGCAGCGCTGTAGCTGTTTGCATTTTATTGAATGCTTTGGGGAATAAAAGCACGTGTACACACACACACACACACACACACACACACACACACACACACACACACTGAAGGCCTGCAGCTCTTCTGTATTGCGGATGTTATGTGCTAATGGGCTCTTGCCCTGTGTTATGCCCTCTTAAAAGTATCTCAAGAAAGAACCAGATGAAACTGTGCAAGTGCTTTGTGCGTGTGTGAGACTGTGAAGTGCCCTCCCCTTTGCCGCCAGCCCTAAATGAACAAATAAAAGGGACATTTATTGGGAGGTAATTAAGGAAGGGGCTAGGGCTGTCCCAAAGGCCTTTTCTCAGACAGGCTACCTGGACACTGTTTTTTTCTGGGGGGTCATCAAGGAACAGGGGCAGACCTTAAGGAGCTGAGCTGTGCTGCAGCTGGAATGTACACCCCCCCCCCCCCAATCCATCTGCCTGCTTTCCCTCCTACAGGAAGCGATAGGCACCAAAAAGCACGGAGTCACCTTTCTCGGGGCTCTTTATGTGGAGACGTGACTATGGTTTTCATTTGGGATGGTGCCTTGCTTGGAAGGGAGATGTGTACCAAAGGTTAAAGGTCAGGGTGGAGCTGTGCTTGGTGGGGGGAGTGTGCCAGTCTGGGACATGGTCTCCAGTCTCTCTGGAGCCCTGACTACTTTGATGTGCCCCCCCGTTCCCGAAATCAATACCAGGAGGCCTTTTGAAGTCTCCGTCCCCAAAAAATCTTGTCACAGTTCAAACGCTTGGGCAGCTGCCCTTTTGGGGGCATGGTGGGGTGGGGGGAAGATGCCTGGTGGAATATCTGCCTGCAGTCGCCTGCTGCCCCTTCACCTCACCAACCGGGTTTAACGAGAGGAAGGAATGCGACCGAATAGCGTGGCGTCTAATCTGTTGACTCGCTTGTCCAGATGGCCGCAATATGCGACGGCAGTGGTGGCAGTGACTCAGGCGTTGCGCTGTGTCAGACTGCGCATGTCCTGCTAGCTGGCTGATTTTCCTTCCATGCAGCATTTACTGTGCACCCTGCACAGTCTCCGTGTATCTGAGCGTGTCAGACGGCCGCGGTGATACTGCCTTAATGTCCATCAGTGTCCGTCGTTTTCAGGCAGCGCCACATTGACCGTTTTAATTTCTGTATTGCCAGACCGAAGTGGAAGTGACGCACACCATAAAAATGCATTATTCCTTGGCTAGTGCCTTAATGGGGGATTGGTGACATTTTCACAGAACAAAACATGTTGGATAAGAGAATCATTCTCCTGTGTATAGAATAAGATTGGAGTGGCTTTATTTTGCTTCTGCTAAGAGGAAAAAATCACAAAGAATAAGTTTCAAAACAATGTCAGGTCTGCCATTGTTCCCTGTAGGGAGAGTGGCTGGCTGTGACCAGTGCCCGTATAACTAAAGGCTTATTTTATTCTCTGAGAGGTCTAGATTTTTGGTAGCAGATGAAGCTCCAGTTGCTACCTATTTTGTTTGGACTGCTGCATTTAAGATATGAAATCACTGCAAAAACACACCAGAGTCATCCCATCAGATGATCAAATGTTTCTGATCATTTTCATCAGTGTTTCTTAATCTGGTCTTCGGAGATCCGCAGACGGTCCATGTTTTTGCGACCGGGAGCTGGGAAGGAACAAAAGCATAGACGTCGTCTGTGGGTACCCGCGGACCGGGTTGGGGACCACTGATTTTACAGAGTGTGACGAGGTCCTTAGCACAACCTGATGTAGGTTCACGTATTTTGTGCATGAGGAGGGAAGTTCTGGCTCTGGAATCTGTCACATGCCTCCTTGTCTGACTTTTTATTGGGGTGAATAACTGAAATGTCAGGCAGGGATTAGATGTGTACCTCTCCCCCAACCCCCCCTCCGGGCCTGCCTGCCACATCTGAGAACAATTACAACCATGTGGAATTCCTTCTAACTCAAATCCCCCCTGCCCTGCCCCCATCACTTAGATCCAGCAATGGGAGCAGAACCTGGAGAAGTTCAACATGGACCTGTTCCGCATGCGCTGCTACCTCGCCAGCCTGCAGGGCGGCGAGCTTCCCAACCCCAAGAGTCTGCTGGCCACCGCCAGCCGCCCCTCTAAGATGGCGCTGGGGCGCCTGAGCATCTTCTCTGTGTCCTCCTTTCATGCCCTGGTGAGTGACGAGTGTGGAGTTTGGGTGGGCGCTGGATTGTGACCGTTAAGGTCTCATCTGAGAACAATTTGAGTGGCTTGACACAGGCTCTCTGTTCTAGTCATTATCTTAAGATTTAAACGTCCCCCACCTCCCCAAACTGCCCTTTTAAGATTAATTTTGGGTCACTGCATCATTAGGCTGCATCTTTAATCCGAAGCACCACCATGTTGTTTTCATAGCTGGTAGGTTTTCTCCCGGTCTGCATGGCCCGCGATCGCCGCACGGCCTGTTAACTCGCCTGGGCCCACTCCGCTCCCCTTCCCGCTGTGCCGTCTGCTCCTCGGTGCCTCCTGCAGCCTCTTACTTCCCTGGTATTTTTCCGTCCTCAGATCTGTTCCCGCGACGAGGCCACTATGCGAAAGCGCTCACTCTCGGCTTCCCGGAAGACACGTAGCAAGCGGGGGCTGTTCTCCTCGCTGAAGGGCCTGGACCACCTGACCAAACGAGGCCGGGAGAAGAGGCCGTCCGTGTCGCAGGTACCAGTGGGATCGCTGGCACGTTTGTCTGCAATGTTTTTCCTGGATATATCTCCTCGTGGCTGTCGCCTGGGTGTCCAACGCACCCAAACTTTTTTTATAATGTCACCAAAAAATATTAAAGGATGTGAACTGTTAAAATCACAAATTGGAGACTGAGATTCAATTCAATTCAGTTTATTTTTATATAGCGCCCTTCACAACAGGGTTGTCCCAGGGCGATTTACATGGGTGTAAAATACATTGATATGCTGTGGGCTTTGAAGGTCACTGTCTTGTCATGAGTGTCTGCAGATGGATTTATTACCCCCGTGGGGGGAATCCTGCACACACACCTGTGTGTTTCCTCTTCACCCACCTCACTGGTAATTATACTCAGACTTTAAACCCTTTCCAGCCATCAGCCGTTCCATGCATGTTCCTCGAAGAATAGGTGGTCTGTTGGGGTTTGGGGAATGTCTGGTTTGTCCTTTTGAGCCTTAAGGTAGCAATCCCATAAAAGTGTTATTCCAGGATTATCATGATTGCTAACTGTCCACTTCCTCCAAATTAGGGCTTCTCAGGTTGTGTTGTGTTCCCCTGTAGGAGGAAAGTTTGAGTATGTCTGTCTGTGTATGTGTGTGTGTGTGTCTAGATGCTTGTGCCCACCTGCGTGTGCCTGTGTGTGCGCATGCATGCCAGTGAGTGAGTGTGCGTGCTGTGCTCACTCCCACGTGCTGATACTGATGGATGGTGAGCACAGGGTCAGGATTCACGCTTGGGTTTGAGCAGTAGGTATGTTATAAATCTGCTGAGCCTGGTCCAAGCATCCCTGGAAAAAGTCCCAACTCTCGCGTAGCCCTGCATTTCTCTGACATGTTAGGAGATGGGTAGGGGGTTTGTAGCAAGCTGTGAGCCGCCCCGCAGCGACAGATGGTTTGTGTATGCCTGTATCATCCATTAAATATTAAAGAGGGTACCCTGGTTCCCATTGGGGGAGTTCCATTAAAAGATAAACTTAAAAAGGTGCTGATGGTTGACTGTTGCGTGATGCTGGCTGTATCCATATGACCTTGAGAATATGCAACTAAATTTGTCCCATTAGTGAAGGAAAATGTAGTAGTTAGTCCCTCCCCCCCAGTCATCTTATCCTGACCATAGAGTCACTAACATTATTGCTTCCAGCTGGGTGACAATGCACCAACCACATTGCCTGTAACGAAAAGCAGAACTGGTTCCAGCCAATGGGCACGTGGCTTTCATACAATATTACAGGGGCTGTGTATACTCAATTTGCACACTTCAGCTAAGTCTGGGCTTTGTTTCTTGCCTTGGGGGTGTATAAGGTGGTTGGAGCTTATTGGCTGGCACAGATTGGGGTGTATAAGGTGGTTGGAGCTTATTGGCTGGCACAGATGAGGGGCGGTCCTGCCCAGTTAAAGGAGAGCTTGTCTAAAAATGAGGCTTTATGGGAAGTCCCTGATTGCATCCCTGTGCCGTTTGCTTGGCGCCTTGCCCACATATACCCTCTCGTACTCGGCTGTGTGTCGCGTTCTGCTTGTAACGGGTTCTGGCATCCCAACAAAAGTGCTCCAGACCCAGCTACAGACATACCAGTCAGCAGCTTAGTCATCCAGGCTGGAAATATCTACTGGGACGGGACGGGTCACAGTCGTGGGGGGGGGGGCAGAGCCACCCACGGGCCAGACCCCTTTCATCTGTCGGGTGCGGAGCGCTAATTCCGGCAGCACTACACTACTTATTATTTCCAGTAGGGCCTCAAAGCCTGGCTTTATTTCCCAATTTACTGTACAGAAATAGTATCAAAGCTAGAGGTTGATCTGCTTTTTAATTAACTGCAAACTGGCGACTCTTACAAGGTGAGTGTCTCCGCACTGGAAGGATGACGGATCGTTTATTTATCCGTCTGTAACCGCTTGTCTGTCTGCGTCTCGCCCTCCTGCAGATCTTTGACAGTAATGGTGGGGGGCAGCTGAGCCATTTTCCTCCCAGCAGTTCCGAGGTAAGTTAGTACCCCACCCCCCCCACCCCCCAATACAGTCTCATGTTTCAGTCTGTTTCACTCAGCGGTTCGTTCATGTTCTGATCTTATTAAATTAGAGTTGGGTTCATCATTTACTGGGGCTGGAATTGTGAAAACCCCGCACCCTTGTGCGTGGGGGTGTGCACAGGTTTTGCTATACTTGTGAGGACCAGCGAAGAACTAGCTAATTGCGGAAAAATGTGACTAGTGAGGTCCTTTTTTTGGTCTTGAGGTTTCATTTTATAAAAATATGTAACTGCAATCAAAAAACTAAAATCTGCCGAAAGTCTTGTATTTAGTTTGGTTTACATGGTCGAGGTGAGGGCTGGGTAGTGGTTAAGGGTGTCGTGATTGGGATTAGGGTTTTCCCCCATAGAAATTAATGGATGGTCCTCACAAGGATATGAATATAAGTTTGTGTGTGTGTGGCAGAACCGTATACAGCAACTGGGCCAGAGGGTCAATAGCCCCAGTTAACATCTGATTGGCCTCTGAGATGATTCTCCTGTGTCACTCATCAATTCCAAACATATCATTGGATGATGATAAGGTCACCCCTCTGTTTGAATTATGAGCCCCTCTATCATGCTGCAAGTGGCTTAATGATTAGACCCACTCCCCATACTGTTTGTGATTGTTGTACACCAGCCTTTTTCTGCCCGTGGATGGTCACCTGAGCCATATGGGCAACCAGACCATTCCGTGCATTAATGACATTTCATGTCTTTCGGCTTTGCATTGGTCAGCCCCATTTTTCCAGCACGATACTGGTCCCTGCTTTAGATTTTTGTCTATTGCTCCCCTCCCCCCATGTGAACATAGGAAGGGATTTTGAACACGATTTGTCCGGCAAGTCCCCGTCAGTGCTGTCCGTTGGTTTATGGGTTTTTTTGTGTGACCTGTTGCAGTGGGCAGGATGCCAGAAAGCTATCCCCAAGTGAGGGATGGTTCCCCGTTTTTAATAGGTTTTTATGGTCTTGGAAAAAAGCAATCCAATGAATTCAGGCTCCTTTGATTGCCAGAGTTCGAATCCATAGCCAGATCTGAACAGGTTCAGTTAAATGTTCTTGGATCATGCCTCTACGGCTGAACTTTTTCGATGAACTGTAGCCCCATAATCATTTGCCTCTTCTCTGCCCCCCTTTCTAAACTGGGTGCCCAGGGAGGGAAGACCCCGCTTTGTGTCAAAGGGGTGTTGGGTAGCCTTGAACCTTAGCAAGGAGCTTGTCAGACCATGAGGCATGTATCCAAACGTACAGATGTGCAAGACAAATGAGGGAGCCTTAGGCATGCAGCATAAGCGAGTGAGTAGGTGCGGCTGGGATCTGTGGGATGCGCTACGCCTTCCCAGCATGCTTGGGGATATCCCAGCACAGGATGCGGCAGCAGGATCAGGCCTCGCTCTGGCTTTCCTGGTGCTTCCTTCTGTGGCTCTGTGGTAGGCTAGGCACCATCTATGGAGGCTGGGGCATTCCAACTAGAAGAAGGTCCTTTCTGTCCTCCGTTAAGCAACGTTTGCTTTTGTAAACCAACCTTCATTTATACATGGACACAGTTTCGGGTCCTATGTAAGGTCAGAAGTTGGACGTGGTCTGAACACATACTTTTGTCAGTTTGTGCCCATGTTGAGGCTCATACCCCTTGTAGATCCCCCGGCTCCACCTGGTTTGCTCAGTGTCCCAGCCAGCAGTCTCCTGAATCCAGCTTTAACCACTTCTGATTTCTGATGTTCCTCCACAGCACTGCTGTTATCTTCCAGACTGAATGAAATCGCACCTCCCACTTTCGGTTATTAATGACCATCTGACGCTTCCCCGTGATGCTTCATTACTAAAAAAACTGTTTGGATTCTTTTCCCATCTGACGTCAGCAGGAAGTTCGGCACCCTTGTTTCCGTGTCATCCAGCACATTTGTTGGTACCAAGTTCTGTCTGTATCCCTGTTGCTAGGCAGCAGTTGCCGTGGTTCTGATTGATGTTTCTGACTCAAACTCTCCACGTAGTTTAGTCGCATCTTTAATACCATAGACGCTGTGGTAGAGGGGAGCCTCTTTCTCTTTACGCAGGAAAGACTGAGGTAAAACAGTTTGGCTGGGGTCACGGATCCATCCCAGTTCGTGTACGCTGGAGGTGCTCTGGGCAACCCATGTGGAAAGTTGACCAGACATTCACTGCTCCATGAACTAGCTACTGGTCAGGGATGGAGGTAGCTTTTAGTGACTGAGCTATGACAGTTCCATTGGGGGGGGGGCCCTGGCAGCCACATCAGGAAAGTCTTTAACAAAAATAAATACATCCTAAAGTCCTCTTTCTTCCCCCCTCCAAGGTTTGGTCATGAAGTCTGGAGGGAAAAAAAAACAGTTTGTCAGTTTCTCCGAAGGGCAGGGCTCCCGGGGTTACGGAACGGGCGGAGCGGAGCACAAACAGCCGCTGTTCCGCGGGGATTTCAGGCCGTTTTTACGCATGGGCCTTCATTCATTTATTTATTTTTTTATTTAGTTATTTAGGGATCTTGCCATTTTCGTAACCCCCGGGTAAGCACAGTGCATTCTTATTCTACTGCCAGCGCACAAGAACAACGCGGTCTGGTCTGCAGCGGCCAGAGAGACGGCTTCCTCAGGCAGTGGGTGTGAGTTCTGGCTAAGACGGCAAACCGCGTTCCAACTGAACCCGAGGGGCGAAGTGACACGGGGCTATACACGACTTCCAGGAGTCTGTAAAACACATTTGTTTCCCCCCTTCGAAAGAAGAAGTAAATAAATGTTTTTAAGAAATAAAACGGGGTTGTAACGGTCATCTGTCGAGTGTGAAATGACAGCCTGGAAAATTCCGTGGATACTCTGAGCCTCTCCCAAGTTTTGCACAGTTGGGTGAATATTCCTTCATAATGTAATGTGTTCATGTGGTGTCTCTAGGGGCCCCGTCACTGTAATAAAGGAGCACAGTTTTTAAATTCAGAGACATTAAGTCTCAACCAAAACCAAACTTGATGGCACAACGATGTTGGAGTGGGGTACCATAGAATTAATCCTGATGGCTTCAGACCTTGCCGGTCACATGACAGTGAAATGCCAGTTGATAGTTCTCCACAATGTTAATGTTGCAGCCAGCAATAACAATTTTATGGCAACCAAAACAGAAATGGAAGAAACGGCAGCTCACTGAACATACGCCACACACCCATTATTAAATTTGCTTTAAATTTTTTATCTCCAAACAGAGGCTGGACGGCTTGGCTAATCTGTACTCGGTGGCGCCACTCGAAGGCCACCCCTGGGACTGCAGCCCAGAAACGCTGACCTACGTGTACATGCCGGACAAGCAGGCCATCGTGGTGCCTATTAAACGGGATCATGTGGTGAAGGACGTGCTGACCCTGGCCTGCAAGGTGTGCGGGAACAGCGTCGCTTTTTATAGAAAAACAATCCTATAAACACTTTTTATAGGAAAGGTTGTGTCCTCTGCCTCTGCAAAATAGAGGCTGTGTACTTAAGCCTGGAGTTATTTGCCAGTATATGAATATCATGCACAGTCACCCATCAGCCACTCGTGGGGTCTCTCCAAAAGGCTTTCAGCTAGGGGTGAATCTGGGATTTGGCCCATAGGGGGCGCGCAAGCCCCAGTAGGATTGCCACTTTCAATCTGAAGGGATACGGGATGCCCCTCCCTCTGCAGGTTTACGTAAAAAAATACGCCGATCCAGGGGGCACGAAAATATGGGACAAATCGCTGATGGATTTAGAAAAATAATTTTCCAGGGGGCCTGAGACAGAACTTTTTGTCACTGAAGTTCCCCTAAATGGGGCCTAGGATAGCGTGTTCAGCACTCTCTCCTCTAGGGGGCGGCATAGTGTTGCTTTAAAGAGGGGCTGTCATTTGGTCATGTTGTGTGAGGCTCTTCCATTTGTCTGGCATAGCTGTAGCCTTGGATACATGCTTACACCATTCAGGCCTGATTTATCGCTTGTCTCGGGCTGGGGTGTAGAGTGGGATGGGGGGGAAGCGGGGTGCATTCTGGCAGCTGAAGGCCTCTCGTTGCTCCCCGAAGGCGCAGCAGCTGGAGCCGATCCTGCACGGGGTCCGTCTGCGTGGGAGCGCGGACCAGGAAGCCCAGGTCGCCGTGCCGGGGGGCGGTGAGCTGCTGGAGGACTTGGTGAGGCTCCAGTCCGGCGCTGCGGGGGTTCTCTTCTTCTTAGTGGGTGTTTTATGCCCACGTGCCCAGCATGGAATCTTCCTGAGCTCTGTCTCTCTCAACAGGTGTATGAGGCCCTGGAAATCTTCCCTTTGAATGTGTTCACCCTGCATCTGTCTCGGCCCTCCAGTGCTGTGGACTTTGGTGAGCGGCAGGACGTGTGATGCGCATGCCGTCTCCATGCCAGCATGTGCCTCCTCCGTGATTTTGCTTAAGATGTCATGATGGCAACAAACGCAACCACATGATCTAACCGAGCAGGCTGAGCCCAGACGTCACTCGGCCAGGATGATGCGCACGTAGGGTTGCTGTCAGGTGCTGTCATGACCTTTGACATCACATGACCCCTGGCTGTGTTGCAGGCTTCGCCGTCACGGGACACGTGGACGGATTTGGGAGCAGCCGCATCTTTGTGAGCGAAGTGCTGCCAGATGGACTGGCCTTCAATGAAGGTTGTCGGGGTTTCAGTTTTCAAGTCATTAACTTTTAAGACGTAATTTTTTTTTCTTATTTTGGAATGGATGGTGCTCTTCTGGTATGCAGCCTTTAATACTTGTTATTAGTGTTGGCTTCAGTACCTGTGAATACTACCCTCAGTAGCGTAAGAACCTGCACCAGGAGTATAACGTGCGAGAAGCAGCAGCCCCGCCTCCTGACTGCCGCGTGCCGTGCATATGCAGGTCTGCAGCAGGGGGATGAGATCCTGGTGCTGAATGGGAAGAGCGTGGCCACCCTGGACCTGGGCCTGATGCGGCCGCTCTTCTGCGAGCAAAGCCTCAGCCTCTCTGTCCGCCGGGACAGCGCCCCGGAAGAGGCCGGCTCCGCCTGGCCCGACCTGGAGCCCGGAGAGCCTTGCCCTCCTGTCCCGATCCTGGACCAGATGCAGCTCCTGGAGGACTTCCTGGACCGGCACCGTAGCGCTCAGATGTCCTCTGGTAAGTCAGTGGACCGCACTGTACGTCATGCCTATTCTGCCTCCCCACTCCTGAAAACGATAGTAGCGACACTAACCCCCACCCCCCCCCGGTACACGACGCAAGGCAAGTTTGTTACACTACAATACCACTTCTAACTTGAAAGGGAATGAGCCCTGTGTAACACCAGAGGTTCTCAAATGGTTTAGCTTCAGGATGTGCATGATTCCCTGGTCAGTAAGTCACCAGTTGAAGAATGTTGTATGCTAAAGAATGCAATGTTACTCTTCTTAATAGGTTCAAAACTGACAGATCTAGATGGGTGGTTATTATGACACTGTTACACGGGTTTATGTTGTCAGTACAGATACCTGTTCATTCTTACTTCATAATATTGTTGATATCAATTCATGATATTGTCCCTTATATAAGGGTGCGTGAAATACTTACCTCAGGACGGTATATTGTTAGGAGTACGAGGGGGCAAGGCAAACGTTTCTCAATTATTTTTTTTTTACCGTTTCTATAAATAAACTTGAGCATGTTTCACATTCAAACAGCACTTGCTAGCCCCTCCTCCTTCCTCCCAGACCCGTCGTGTGTGTGTGTGTGTGTGTGTGTGTGTGTGTGTGTGTGTGTGTGTGTTCTGTGCTCATACGGCGGACATGCACACATACCCACAGCATGACAGCTTGTATATTTCGGCTTTGGCTGTTGTTCGCCAGCTTCCGTGGCCTCAGTGGGGTCACTGACGTGAAGCTCCTGTGGTCGGAAGCTGCAAACCCGTTTCTCAGAGTGGGACGTCCTGCGTCCTCCCGCGTTCTGGTTTTGGATGATGGTGATATTGATTTTTGCACTTTGGGCCACTTTCTTGGAGATGTCCACCACCTGATAGGTTCTTAGTGGCGGCGTGTAAGGAAACTGGTCATGGTGTGGCTGGTGTGAAATTTGAGTCACATGTGAGGGTGACATTTTATTGGAAGCGAAAACATGGCCGTTCCCTGCAGCCTAAGGTGGGACTTTGCGAGATGATCGACATGACTAATGGTCTCCCCCCTTTCCTGTGTCCAGATGTGTCCGTCATGGCAGATGTTCCCGGCAGCTCAGTAGGGCCCGATATGGAGAATGGCTCATCCCGACGCAGCCCGTGCATGGAGCAGCACAACACGGTAAGCCCTCACCCGGTCCATGCACGTCTCCTAATTGCCAAGTTATGCTTTAAGGGCTCTTGAAAAACTGCTTGCTCAAGACTGAAGGATGCAAGGGACTTCGTAGTTATCGTCATCTTCTTTATTTAGAAGTAAGGTTAGGTTGATGACCTTTAAAGATAAACGATTATATATATATATATATATATATGCTTCATTTTAAATAAACCGTTTTTAAACTAAATATCTAATTTTATTCAATATCCCAGCTGTCACAAATAAACTAAAGTAAAATTAGACTAATAGTCTAAGAAGTCAAGTTCAGCAAAATTAGGACAACACATTGAAAAGCATCTATTCCGACACACTATATTATGCCACTTTATTTAATAATAATTCAAACAGTAGATGCTTTTCTACAAACATAAACCATAGCTTTTTTAATACAATGCAATCTGAGCCAATAGTTGATGCCCATCTGACTGTTACACTCTAGTTTTAGATTAAGTAGGGGAAGGGTTTGGACTGCGGTGTCTTGCTCTAAAAGCATCTTTGCCATATATCTATTCAAAGCCATGTCTGTGGCAGCCATCAGTGCCAGGCCCGAAAGACCAGGCTTCTCCGTTTTAGAAACACACTTTCATTTTCACTTCCCTCTTCATGTCTGCTGTGGTTTCCATAGCAACCACACTATATGTCGTGAGCTCTAGTGCCTCTTTGACCTGTTGGTTCGAAGCCCAATTGGGGCAGCCGCTCCGTTTAAGCGCCACCTACTGCCACCGTCACATGGGGCTTTTGGCAAGTGGACGAGGCAGAATCTAATTAGAGAGTGGGAGTCTGCCATCAGTGCAACTGCAGGCAAGTGGCTCTTTCACATTCAGAGGAGACCAAACCTTGTGAGTCGTCACTAAGGTTGGACGGTTCAGTGCCTGGCTGCGGCTGGTATCCTCTGTTGCTGTTCACCTCATTTGTGTGGGTTTTCATTATAACACATGTGAGTATTACTCTCTTTATTTGGTAGCAAGGCACAGCTTTTGATCTTTTGATCTAAATTACGTTTGTGACAACATGTTAAATACTTGGTGCCCTGATACTGATCTAGCAAAGTTCCCACGAGGGATGCAGCAAATCGTCAGATATTTTAAAAAACTTATTAAACTTGTTCTAATTGCACATCAAAAATTTAAATCTAGCCTATCCATACCTCATTTTTGTGAAGCTTCTATTTGCTTGCATGTTCACTTGTAATGGTGAAAAACACAATTCGATGAATGTAAACTGATTGTGGCAAAGAAAGTGTACATCCAGGATAAGGTAGAATGTCCTGAATTGTTCCTACGCATTCTGCATTTAAGGGAAGTCGAATTTTTCTGCTGTTGCTGATCTATGTAGAAGTGGGTCTGCTGTGAGCAGCAGTGTGTGTTTGCATTTGTCCTGACAGAAGCAGAATCAGCTTCCTTTTGCTCCGGGACTAGTATAGTGTAGTTTAGTGTAGTATAGTTGCTGGGCCTTGCTGTCTGTTCTTATTGTTATGGTTTACTGCTGTTGAACGTGATGGAGATGGTTCTTGCACAGTCCAGTTCCCAGCCAGCAAGGAGGAGCCTCTGCCCATTGGGCTGGGCTTGGGCCGTAAGGCTGGCACGGTGCTCTCAGCTGGCTTCCCATCAGCCACACTCAGCTGTCCTGTTTCACACTATGATTAAATCCAGCGGCTTCTGGAGGAAGCTAATTTATTCAAAGGAGAGGCATGACGGGGGGGGGGGGGGGTCTCTGGCCTTAGAAGGATTCATGT
>JAODKN010000027.1:22873850-22889064 GCA_026774425.1 Petrocephalus zakoni
CCCCTCTCCCCCAACAAAAACATTCTTCCTTTTCCCCCCCCCCCCCCCACCCCCCCCCCCCCCCCGGGGGGGGGGGGGGGGGGGGGGGGCGCGGCCCCCGCCTCCAGGTGGTTTTGATCATTCCGAACGGCTCTCGCTGCTGGATCTGCTGGCTTAAGATCCATATGAAGCTCAGCAGAAAAGACAGGTGGAGGCGCTGTGCTCTGCAGGCATGGCTGGGTGGGGGCGGAGTTCTCAAGAGTGGCGAGGAATCCATAAGCCTACATCTCAAGGCCTGAGACTGTGCCCAAATGAAGGGCTGTCATGTGTGTGTGGGGGGGGGCGTGCTGCATCCTGGCAGTGTTACGCGTGCGTGTGTGTGTGGGCAGAGGGGCGTGCTCCATTCTGACTATGTGTGTGTATGTGTGTGTGCACGCGTCAGGCTATATGAGACGTGTGACAGCCTGAGCAGCCTTTAATTAATGTCCGTCCTGCACGGCGGCCACCCACGGGGTCAGTAGGCGGTCCCATCTGTGCCAGCGCAGGGGTACAGAGAGCAGGTCCATGGCAGCCTTTCCCCGCACCAGCACCAGCACTGCTCCAGAACGGGCTCGGCCGCCACAGCAGCACACCTCTCCATCCCATAATGATGCAGATCCGTGTCACGGTGTGCCAAGGGCTCCTGCCAATCTGGCAGAGGCGTGTGACTGATGCCAGCTTCCCCCACAGTCACTGTGTCGCGACGAGCAGAGACTCTGCCCGGCAGAGCAGCAGAATGTCTTTGGATCCGTCTTCTAGACCCGACTGCCAGCACTATGGACCTGCTGTCGCTAGTCTGCTGGCAAGTGTTCGGGGAGGTCGGTCTGGTCACGGTCATAATTTACCAGTAATTTTAATAGGACGCTCCCGTCCCTCGTGCCCCCCTGCCAAATCCTGTTGCAAAGGAGAAAAACCTGGTCATTACCAGCAGCTTGCGAAATGCATTGTAAGCTCCATGTCTTAAGTGGACCCACGAGGCTTCCCATGGTGCTTTGCTGCCCGTGGTGTGCTGTAAGTGGAATGGGAATGGAATGCATGTCGCGAAGGGCAGCCGGCCGCGCACCTGCGTGGCACTGAGCCCCCCCACTGCTCCCAGGGCCGGCTCACAGCAGAAGCAGCCGGCCGCTTCACAGTATGCTCACTCATCAACGATGCAGGGCTTACACGTTATGGAGGAATTTTTAAATGTTTTATGCTTTTAGAATTTATGAATTGTCATATCACCACTAATAGTGGTAGATTACACATTGTACATTGAAATTGCATTTTTTTTGCTGCAGTCGTTTAAATCAGTTTTAACAGTCCAAATCGTATACAGTTTGTGGCTCGCCCGCTCATTCAGGACAGGAAGGCTCTTTTCAGAGGTGTCATGGCAAGCAGTTTCCCGGCTTTCTGCAGCCTGGCTCCATCTTTTAACTCTTGATTTAGAAACATGCCTAGTCAGTGATCCTGGAATCAGTTTGGCAGTCTTGTAATTGTTTGGCAGAGCTGTGTTAATTATTGCCGTAATTAGCAGGCTTTTGAGGCTATAATCCTACACATTTTTTATCCTATTGTATTTGGTTGAGTCCGCTTAGGCCATGACAGACTGGGTGAGGCATTGTTCGAAGAGCCGTTTTGAATAGCTTCATATCATTGGCTTGTCCCATGCTTCTCTCAAACCAGTCAAAAGCCATAACCAATGGGCCTACTGAAAGTAGGTCATTCATCCTTGCTGCATACGCACTGGTTTATTTGTAATGGTTCCTCCTTGTGCAGAACACACTCAATGTTTCTTGTCTTGTGGTTTTCTGGCAGGGTGTGGAAGCAGTGGTCAGTTTGTACCAGACCTTCCAGGAAGGCTCAGAGGGGCTGATGGATACTCATAAGGACCCCACGGGGGGCGATCCCGGCCCTTTGCGGCCCTGCCCTCGCCACATGCCCGCCACAGAGCGTCTGCGCAAGGTCATTCAGGAGCTGGTGGACACTGAGAAGTCTTACGTCAAGGTAACTCACTCGCCTGGCCAGGCTGGACCGCCCGGCTTCACTCTAAACCACTATAATCGGCAGTCACAGGTAGTGACTTCTGCTGCTTGTAATTTCACTCCTCAGTCCCTGGTTTATATTAAAAAATATGCCCCTTTGCAGAAAAGGCCACTGCTTTAATTTGTAGACCATCCGCAGCCCCCAGAGTTTCTCATTTTCTGTTCATTACATTTCAGTGCACTACTGCACCAGCCCTATCTTAGCGTCTTAAACTGTGCTTGATCATAAGAAGCAAAGCCATGTGAGCGAAACCTGTCAGATCTCAAAGGGAGGCGATAGTGTGCCCAGTGTCCGTCTACCTCAGATGCTGAATTTCCTGTTGTTATCTTATCTGTTGGACGAGATCGCCAATATACAACAAAAGCTGCCAGCAGTCCTGCAGCCTTCAGTAGCTCCAGTTATAACGGGAACCGTTGGCTGTCCCCCCCCCCATCTCTCTGCCACAGGACTTGAGCTGCCTGTTTGAGATCTACCTGAAGCCACTGCAGAATGAGACCTTCCTCACTCAAGATGAGGTATAGTGGAACAACGAGCAGCTAAAGTGTGCAGTGTGAAAGAGGAGAGATATAGTTTAATACTAGAGAGAAGCCTAGCACATGTGCAGCAGTGGGATTTCGTCCTTAGTATCTAGCAGGCTAGTCAGAACAGCACTTACCTGCTGAGAAAAATTTTATGAAATGTTGAAGCACAATTGACCTTGTGTGCAATGATACTGCCATGGAGGACCATCCGGTGGAACTGTATTCACCATCTACCCAACCCTCTAACCCCAGATGGAAAGCCTGTTTGGCAGCTTACCAGAAATGTTGGACTTCCAGAAGGTCTTTTTGCAAACCCTAGAGGAAAGAATCGCCTCATCGCCTGACTTCAGTACGCTTGAGACCCCAGTGGAGTTCAAGGTACCCGGCTTTCTCTGTATGTTGGTCGATTAGCCACTCATACCTGGTGATTAAGGGATGACCACCGTGTGCATTATGGAATTTTGCTGTCAACTCAGACTGCATTGGTTTCTGTCTAAGCCCCTGCAGGCCATGCTAATGCAAGAACTTGGGCTAAAACTGCCTACCTCGGGGACCAGCAGAGCATCGTGACACATGTGTGACTGTCTCTCTTCTCTATGCTTTTAGAAACTTCTCTTCTCCCTGGGTGCGCCCTTCCTGTACTACGCAGATCACTTCAAGCTCTACAGTGGCTTCTGTGCAAACCACATCAAGGTCCAGAAAGTCTTGGAGCGAGGTACGGCGCTTTAACACGGGCCATTCTCCAGCTCAAGGAGGACAAACTCCTTGGCACCAGTTGGCATCAGATGCTAACTGCAGTAGGGGAAGGTTTTTGCCACTTTGTTTAATGGTCAAAATACCCATTTCTGCTTGATGAAAAACCACGAGGCGAATAACAGGTTGGATCTACTGCCTTCTCACCTCACAATCTCCCCCTTTTGTTTGTCTAAGGCCTAAAATTTCATAGTGATATTATGCTAGCTGGATTACCCAAATGAGTTCCATGTGTTTCCGGATTTTTTGGAAGCCTGCCCATTTCCATCTGAGACGTGTGCGTGCTCTACAATGAGTCTGAGGCCATTAAGGACTTATGGGCGACTCAAATTTTAAAATGTGTCAGTAATATGAAACAGCGTGAATATTAAACCTAAATTATGCCTCCCTGTGGCTGGCCTTGTTTCCCACTCCAGGCACATTGCCCAGAGGAGACTCAGAGCAATACTTGGGAGTTTCATGCTTGGGGGAGTCATACTTCTACATCTCTTAAATTTTGTGTTGGAAGGCTCTGCGGTTGTGTTCATGGAAGAGGGTACTAGAATTAGGCTTAAAAGATAATGAGAAAATTTGGTGAAAGTGCCTTCATTCCATCTGGGAGATGCATCAGCGTGATGAGGGGGTAGGCAGTCCGGGGAAGCGAGTGTCTGGTGCCCGCTGGCAGCCAGCGAGATTACACATGCATTTGTCACTCGTCCTTGGCTCTTCGCATCTCACTGTGCTGAGAGTTTTGAATTTACTTGTTAATCGCCTGCCAATTACCAGCTGGAGTGTCACGAAACTCCCTGTCTGTTAGAGCCCCAATTAGCGCACTTGAGCTCTAATGCCACGTTTTTGCTCCGTCCCAACTCCCAGTGACATTTTGGTACTTTTCTGTAATAAGTCCTTATCCCTTTATATCCTCCTCACAATTGTTGCACATGCGATTTTTATTGAAGCATATACTGACCCCTTGTGGACAAATGAGTTTACGCATCCACAGTAATGTTCTGGAGCCATTGAGACCCTCAGCTTGAAGGTGTATAATTCAGAAAAAGATATTAAGCTGGACTGTAAACAAATGATAAATGAAATGCTGTGGAATGTTGGGTGCGTCTCCAGTTATCATCCTTCTCGTTCTTCCTGAAGCAAAGACAGACCGGGCCTTTAAGGAGTTTCTGGATGCAAGGAACCCAACGAAGCAGCACTCGTCGACTCTGGAGTCCTACCTGATCAAACCTGTGCAGAGAGTGCTGAAGTATCCCCTACTGCTCAGGGAGCTGGTGTCTCTGACAGACACTGACAGCGAGGAACACCATCACCTGACTGGTACTTCATGCGCGCGCGCGCACACACACACACACACTGCCTCTGTCCAGGGAGTCAGTAAGATGATAATGCTGACCAGTATCTTATTTCCTCACCACAGAGGCTTTGAAGGCCATGGAGAAGGTAGCCAGTCACATCAACGAAATGCAGAAGATCTATGAGGATTATGGCACGGTGTTTGACCAGCTAGTAGCAGAGCAGAGTGGTGCTGAGAAAGAGGTAAAATTTATCCTTCATTCCTGCAGCTCATTTCCACATGGAGAATGGCTAAGGGACGGGACCAAGAGGTTACTAGTTCAAAACACAGGAATGTGCTGTTGTACCACAGGGAAAGATTCTCAACCTAAATTAGTACAGATATTCTGAACATAACATAATTACAAAGCAAACCAAGAAATGGAGAAAATTAAATGTGTGTATCTTGCTCCCATCTTAAAACGTGAGCCATTTTTGATGTGCTGTGCCCAATGCTTTATACTGTATGGCCTCAAACACAAGCAGACACTGTACTCACTGCCTGTCCCAACCCCTCCATAAGGTCACAGAGATTTCCATGGGAGAATTCCTTATGCATTCCACGGTCATGTGGCTGAACCCATTCCCGTCGCTGGGCCGCATGAGAAAAGAGCCCGAGCTGACTGTATTTGGTGGGTATGCCCCTGGGCAGTCGTGGTGTCACGAGCTGTGGGTGGCTGGGACCGGGTCATTGTCATTAGTGGGCATGTGGTGTTTTGAGGATTCCATCTTCTCATACACGCATGTTAACATACTATTGTAAGAAAATGCTTAAGAACATGCAGTTTTAAAAACATGGATTAGCCTGTTGGATGCCTTAAAATTTGGGATAGTTATGAGTGCTCAATATGTATTGCTTCAGAACTCTATATAAGTCTCCATGAGTTTCTCCTGTTGACCTCTAGAAATGTCATGGAAGACCTCAGTGATGTGTAGTTTGCAGAAATCGCATTGACTTTGCTCTCCCTCATCAGTGTTCAAGAAGGCTGTGATACTCGTGTACAGGGAGAACAACAAGCTGAAGAAGAAGGTGGTGAGTTACGCTGCTACTGACGTTCTTCTCTGACCACAACGTAATATTTCTGCTGTATGTGGCTTCATCTTGATTATTCATGGGCACCTCATTTGTGGGACAGACTGGAGGGCGTTCCTCGTATTCTCATGGGGATCTGGACCCTTTCAAGTTCCGCTGGCTCATCCCACTGTCAGCGCTGCAGGTCCGACTGGGAAACACAGCAGGTTAGTGTCCGGCCACTCGGTTCAAAGTGAGGCACAAGGGCATCTCCTGAATAATTACCCTTCTCGTTCCCCCGCCTAAAGGAACAGAAACAAACTGTATCTGGGAGCTGATTCACACCAAGTCAGAGCTTGAAGGACGGCCAGAGACCATTTTCCAGCTCTGCAGCAGGTAAGCGGAGATGGAAGCGCACGCCCTGACCCGTAGATCCTCGCTGTAATCCAGATCGGAGGACGCGTCAGACTGAAAGGATTGAGAATGTCTCTCGCTCTCTCTCTGCGCACAGCGTGCCCGAGTGCACGGCCAGCATCGTCAAGGTGATCCGCTCTGTTCTGAGGGAGAATGTGCGACGGAACAGGGAAGGACTCATCCCACTCAGGAAAACCGTGCCAACGTCCGCACGCATAGGTAACTGTCCCGCTGTGGCTCCCCGCAACCTTTGCCGGTTCTCTGTTCCGGCCATGAAGCTGAGCGTGGAATGTTATGGGAGTACAAGTGAAGAGTGGTTTTTAATGACTTCCAAAGCAGTGTCCATGACTGCTTCCTTGAATTTATTGTACAAGCTGTAATTACATAAGCAGGGAAACTGGGCCAGAAATGTGCGTGCCAAGATAACTGTCATTAGTTTCAGTGGAAGGTCTAGGCGAGGGTACATAGCTCCGAAACTGAGTTTTCCCCGATTTCAGATAATGGTACTTAAGGCATGTAAAAGTAGAGTCTTTCTTGTTTCAAAGTCAGCTTTTATGAAAGCCATTTAACAGAACTGGAGGTGTGTAGTGAGTCACTGACTGACAGCATCCTTTTTCCGCACGGCTGCGTGAGTCACACAATGTCTTGCTGCAGGTTCATCCAGAGCCTCCTGGCTGTGTAAGCAACCAAACCTGGCGGTCCCTGCTCACCTCAGCACATCAAAGGCAGGACAGCCGGAATCCGACGAGGGCAGGACCCACCTGATCGAAGGCCAGGCAGAGCCCAGAGGTCAGGTCCCTCGGAACCAGCGCCGGGGTCCCCAGCAAAGTGCCAGCATCAAAGAATCGGATATCCTGAGCGACGAGGAGGACCTGGAAGAGACCGCCCGCTCCGAGTCGCCCACGAGCACCATCGAGGCTCAGTTTCAGCGTCTGAAGATGGTTGAGGATACTGCGTGTGGAGAGCACGCGCCGTACGTACAGCCAGAAGGAGGCGAGCTGGACACGCCCCAGAAGCAGCCCATGCCACCCCGCTCCCACCTCTGCATCAGACGGAAGGACAATAGCTTGCGGCGCCACAAGGGGACGCTGCTGAGCACAAAGCAGCAGAGCCGCTCCCTGGATAGCCAGGAGGAGCCCCCCAGCATGGACCTCAACACCCTGCTGGAGCGGGAGTTCAGCGTGCAGAGCCTGACTTCAGTTGTTAACGAGGACTGCTTCTACAACATGGAGAGCACTGACAGTGGGCCTGTACCCACCCTATAGAGCAGGGAAGCTCCCCTGGACATCCAACCAATCCCAGGTCCCCATTCCTCAGTGGGTGTTGCTTTGCTCCCCAGACTGCTCTGCAACTGGACAGGAAGTTATAAAAAAACCAAAATGGAGGCACACAGTACCTACCGGGACTGTACCTACTTTGCTCTGTATTTGTGCACTAAGTCCACAGTTTGCCTTCCTTTTTTATTTTTACTTGTACATTTTAAGGCATTTTATTTATTGATTGACTGCATCTTGACAGGAGACAAAGTAGAGAAAAGTGTTGGATTAAGGAATTTCCTAAAAGATTTGAAAATGTGGAAATTTAAAAAACTTGTTTACAGTCTGTAGTCTGTGTCCAGACAAGCATTGCCAAGTCAGGCAGTATGATTTAAGAGGCAATTAGCAACTTGACAATGAAGTAAATTTAAATTAAGTGACCCAATGCCTGATTTGTTACACATTTTCCCCCCAAATGGCTGCAATGCTTCAATCTGAATATTTGATACTTGACAATGTACAGCAGAAAAAAAGCTGTCATTTTACAATAAACTATCTGTTGTAAATGTTTACTGCATTTCCCACTAATCTTTACCTCAAAAGTTAAGTACACATCTATTGCAAGACGGAGCCGTGTGGGTTAGGACACTGGGCCTGCGACCGGAAGGTCACAGTTCAAACACTGTGGTCAGCAGAGTGATGTCACCGTTGGGCCCTTGTGCAAAGCCCTTAAGCCCCAGCTGCTCCCGGGACTGACTGAGCCTGCTTTCTCAAATGTACATTGCTTTGGGTAAAAGCGTCTGCTAAATAAATAAATGTAAATTTTGGCCGGCTGGAACGCATCCCTCACCTTTATTCTGGAAGTTTCAGTGAAATTATGTACAATGAAATGCATGACTTCCTAGAAGGCCAAACCCCACCCCCACAAAGGCACCTTTTTATTACAAGCTCTTAATTACTATAATTGTGTGATTAAAAAAGCGCAACCTCTACTTCACCAGGGAAAAGGCGGGAATACTTTTACTGTTAATTGCAAAACAGATTTCAAACGCGCAAATTTATGCATCTACTTAGCTTTCCGAATTCCAGATTAAATCGTTTTCAGACTAAAGCTCTGAAAAAACACACGCTAAGTAGAATTAGCCTCCATGCCACCATGTTGTCATGCACACAGTCTTCCAACAAGGAATAAAAAATATTTTTGGCCACCAATTCACCTCTTAGGAGAGCAAACAACATTCATTAGCTGAAGGGCCGGGTCAGAACCAGATCACAGTCCGTACACTGTCACAGTTCATTTGACACTTGATCCCACGATGTGTGACAGTCATGTTAAATGTGTGCCATGACAGGGCAAAGGCCAGAGTCACCCCGGCACCACCATCCCACGTTTGTCTCCCGATTTCCTACAAAAATTGTTTCTCGAATTCATACCCTTGCTTGGGGAAACGTCAACACTAGTAGGGGTCTTCACAAGTCTTTACTTTTTCATCCCAGCCGACTAGCTCTGTGTCAGTAACACTCCTCGTCATCTTCCTCGCTGTCAAGTCCTTCAATGAGCAGACCCTTATCTCTGGCTTTGTTCCTCCGCTCATCTCTGAAGTCATAGGAGAACAGTCCTGGGTTACGCGCGCACAGTTCGCTGTAAGCATCTGCCAGAGCTCCGTACTTGGAGACCGAGAGCTGGGTGGGCCGCAGGGTCGGGTCCACATCTGCCATCCGCAGCATTTGCTCGGCGAGTTCCAGCCGCCGCGCCTCTGGGAACAGCATCCTGGGAACGGGAAGCATGCCGCACACCAGGGGAAAGAGAGCGGAAAATTCAAAAATCAACAAAATGCACTTCTACCTGCCGTCATTACATAAATTACCCCTCAAACAACACACCAATGAGCCAGAACTGCTAAGCTCAAGCTCCTCATCTATAATCTGGGCTCTACGACTAGCATAACCACTGGGACAATGACCCATGGTATAGAGAATTACTTGTGTTGGTCGGGAGCATCCTCTAGAGGACCAGGAGAACAGCTGACGGGAAAGGCGGCACCGTTTAGACATTCTTACTCAATCCCTCTCCGGCAGTATTTCCTCCGAAACTGGAAGGCGTTCTTGACGACTTTCTCAACCAGCTTGAAGGGCTGCTGGATCTGGGGCTGTGCCAGTGGTGTGAAGTGCACTACGCCCACATCTACCTACACAGGCACAGGGAAACAGACAGTCAGGCAGCTAGGGTTGGGGGGACACTTAGCAAATCTTGTGTGTGGGGGAGGCAGGGTGACGCAACGTGATGGGAAGCCGGTTTCTGGTTGCCACAGTAACACCTGTGTGGAGAGCTGTAAAAACCATCCTCTTCACATGTGAATACTAAATCAGCCCCCCCCTCCAGCCGCCGCTGCTGCGGCTAGTGCACAGCTCACCGTCGGCCGCCCGAGGAACAGCGCGGACGATCCCAAACGCGGTCCTACCCTTAAGTAATGCCGGTTGGATGGCGCACATTTGCCACAGACGCAGGCAGCATCTGAGCAGAGGGGCCGCATAAACACAGGGGCAGCTGGACTCCTTGGGTGATGGAGGGGGGGGGGGGGGTGTGGAGGTTGGCTTTATCTCCTTTTGAGCTGCAGCTTCGCCGTCCCCCCCGTCAGTGCTAAGCCGATGTGACAAACTGTTAAGGCAATTGTGCCAAAGCCCGGCTTCTCCCAGACCCCGGCGCTCGCCTGCTGACGGCTTTCTTCCTCTTTTCTGCGGGAAATAAAAGGGGCTGCGGACAAAAGCTTCCCCACGAGCAGGGGCGACACAGGCGTGTTCCCACACGACTGCTTTTGTTTTGGGGTTTTTTTTTTTTTCCCTTCATCGGATCCATCTTCGCACGCTCTCAGGGTGGGCGCCCCCATCCTAGATGGAGCTCTCGGGAGCTGGACCGAGTCGTCGCCGGTGCTGGATCCAGACCAGCGGCAGAGCCGGAGGGGAAGGAGCCGGGGGATGGTAGCGGTCCGTGGGAGATAAAGGAATGTGTTGTGACTGGCTCGGGCTCTCCTGCCGGTGATCGCACACTAGGACCGGCGTTCCACGAGCACGCACCTCGGAACACGGGCTGCGCGGCCAGCAGGTATGTGCGTTACATTGTCCGTTTTAAGACGAGCACCGATTAACACACCAGCAGCCCGCTGTCGCACTTTGGTCCAGTCTGCTGCATCTATGTTTGGGCTCCTAAAATACCCAACTGTTGCACTCGCACCCGAGTTACTCTGGATTTGTGATGATTATAAGGAGGTGCACAATCAGGGATAACGACAGTACAGCGGACAGCGTCATTAGGCAGCATTACACTAATAGGTCTGCAGTAAGCTCCCTTATCCTCTCGACTGGTAACAAACAATGCCCGTGCTGTATTGTGGTCTTTGCCGCCATGGCCTCCACTGTGATCCAACTTTCTGCGGTCTTGGGGCATCTAGAGAACCCATCTGTCAGTATCACAAGCTTCTGAAGGGAACGAGTCATGCATGCTGCAGAGAGAGCATCAGAGTTAGAGGGAAAGGCGAGAGGGCTTCATATCCCAGTTTGTACTTCCAAAGCCCTGCGACTGCTGCATTACGTGGGAGACTGAGGAAGAGGGCAGCTATGAGGGTGGCAGTCTTTAAGCATCACCAGTCAGCTTCAAATCGCACAGAAACAAGCTCATGGTAACTGAATGAATATGCGCAACTGTCCTCCCTCTCATGTGAGGACAACTTTGAACGTCCAGGGCAAAACATTTAAAAAGAGGCAAATTAGGAAGCTTCTGCATTAAGAGTAACAGTGGAGGATTCCTAGGACGTCTGTCCCTGGGAGTAATCAGGCCATTTATATTCTGCAGCTCATGATTTAAGAGAGGAGCAGGAAGAAGTCGATATTCCTACTATGGAGGCCGCGGCATTTCAGCTGCAGGGATGTCCGAGTCACTTTACAGTCTGATTTATGAACGTCGCCTACGCCGACATCAGCGGCTCCTCTGCTGTGATATATCCTGAACATCAATCCTTCTCTACCCATTCTTGCTGAAAAATCCTTCTGTCGTAAACTTTAAAAGCCATTTCTTTATATTTTACTATGCCTTGCTTTGTTCAACTTTTCACTGCTACCCAACAGCGAATTCAGAATGAGACAACAGTCCCCAGACACTGTCATTCTCCATTTAAGTTTCCAAAAATAAAATTTCCCTTGACCTCTGAATTTAATACATTGCTGCCTTGAGAACATTCCTTTTAAAATCAGACAACAGAGCTCCTAATGATTTTTTCATCCTATTCTCAAAATTAATTCATTATCAAAGCTCTTTGAAAATCACAAATTGTTCCTGGTATTTATTTTATTTTATTTGTAATGCTGGTATCATTTAAGATAGCGGACTATAATAACCGTAAGTCTTTCATTTAACTAGCTCACATATTTTGTAACCAGTTAAAATAAAACACACAGCCACACACGAGGGATCTGCGTGTGGTTGTTTGTTTAATAGGATCTATAGAAAATGCATACCAGTTAACTGATAATTTAATATGACATTAAATGACAGTCAAAATTCAGCAACTTCATCATATGAATGACTCCATAAACAGTTTCCCATCTAAAGACAAGCGAGCTCCCAGCATGCCCCAAGCAGTAATCTGTCGTTTGTCCTTGTGAGCATTACCCAGCCGAGACCATGGCTGTCCTGGGGGTTCCACCTGAGTTGCCATCACATTCATCTCCCTTGCCTGACTTCAGGCTTGGGCGAGCAAAAGCAGTAACAACAGAATGCATGACTGCTTAATAGATGCACAGGAAAAGGTATCATTCTTGAAAAGTGGTTGTAATTGATAATACCTTGAAAAAGGACAGTCCACAATTACTTGGTCATGGTGAGGAGGTACTCAGGGCAATCTGGCTACTATGCACAAAAGGCTAGAGGTGCTTCACATTATGCCCATCCCACACACACACACACACACACACACACACACACACACACACACACACAGAGGGAAAGGGAAAAAAACACACATGCCCGTAAACCATCCTGTTTAATTGCTAGATAGTATACAGGGCAGCTGACAAACATAACAGCATGAGCTCCCAAAGACCTTCAATAATATCTCCATGGCAGCATTTGGCCTAAGAATGCATTTAGACGTTTGAAAGGGACTTAGGAATCCCCAAGATTTCACTTGTTTATGATATTTTCATATAAACTGAGATGGGAATTTCATGAGAATTTAACAGCACACAACTATCCCAATCCCACTGTGGGTTTCAGTTATAAGTTGGCAAATGTCCCACTTTCGTCTGTATGTGGCTTTCCCTAGCATGTCCACATCTTAGAATAAGTTCCAGAAACAGCCAAACTGGTTGTCGTCGTCGTCGACAGAGTAAGCTGCCATGTTTTTTTACCCAAAAAGATATAATAAAATAAAAATTGTCAGCGGTTTACAATTGTTGCGTAATTGTTGCATATCAACTTAGTTTACTATACTTATGTATTACTATTACAGTACTCTCAGACAATTTGAGCATAAAGGCAACTCCTTTTACCACTGACTAGAAAGGCTTTTGGCAAAATTACAAAATTACAAATGCTACATAATTACTTGAAAGAAAATACAAAAAATATATATATATATATATATAATAAGAGACCGTGAAGGAACCAGCCGGGATGATTTTACATTTGGTTTGCTCTTCTGGGAACCGCTAGGCTGCAGCTCTGATTTGTGCTGTGCCATATGGTGACAAGAGATTGTAAAATAAATGGAATGTGCCTGTAATGGCCCATCAGGCCGCGACACATCACCACACACTGCAGCCCATGCTAGCCGCAGCACCCCCGTCTCCTTATTCATGTCATACAGCATAATACTGGCTCAGCACCTCATCGATGATACACAATCTTTCTCTCTCTCTCTCTCACACACACACACTTAAGTCTGTCACCCCAAGGTCAGCATCCACAAAGGTTTTGACTTACAGTATTTGCACCATTCCTGACAACACTGGTATACATGATTACTGTAAAAATGGACTTACTGACAATAAGGAAAAGCCAAAGCAAACCTCAGGTCAATAATCTTACCGGAACACAAACACACACACACACACACACACACACACACACACATCATCTTCATAGCACATACGGTAACACTTACAATGCTCTCAAGGGGGAGCAGGATTATCCATTATAAAGACCATTTGTAATGGGCTGGGAATACTGGACTCCGGCTGAACCTGGTTCAATAAACTTGTCCATTGCCATCCACTGCCCCCCCCAACCTCTCTGCCTTCTATTGTCATTGATGAATCAAAGACATGTTAGTGTTCCCTACCCCCATCTGAGCAGGGAGAAGGGCAGCGGCCATAAGTTTGAGTCCCCGTTGAGAGCGCAGTGATGACCCAGTCAGGGAAGGGTCACGTTAGACACGCCAGGCTGTTAGTTTACCGCACCCTTGCTGAGATCACTTTCTCCATCAAGAAGAAAAACAAGGCACTCCACTGCATGTCTATGCTCCTCCCATGGGAAATTACAGCAGGAAGATTAAAAAGGGAAAGGGGGCATATTTCAACCACCTTTGTAATATATATTATTTCTCTCCAATTCTTAATGCAATTCTAACCAAGCTACTGTATTTCAGTACTATAATAATGTTAATTGTAAAACCTTTAAAGTTTTTAAATGCATTTCACAAAAATTTAAGTTTCATATTTGACAAGCCACGGTTACATAATTGATTACATAAGGCTTTCGATAACTTCAGAATGTGTATATTATTAAGGGACAGCAAGCCACACGCGCGCAGAGATGAGGGCACCGTCTAGCCGCGGGGGACAGCTATATTCATCAGAAACAAATATCGGCAAGTTTTATTTTAATGTATTTATTTTAAATCCATGACACGCCTGAAAACACGTTTCGACACGTCCGAGAGCGTCGCGCAAAGGCTGCCGGCACCTAGCTAGTCAGCGCAAACGTGGGCGGCGCGAGGCGGCCAGCCTTCGGTGGGCGCGCGCCGGGCAGCGTGCGGCCGCGGAGGGAGGCTCGCGCCCGCGGCGCGCGCGGACGGACTGTCGGACGCCTTCTGACGGGTTATGGTGTTTAAGCCAAATAAGCTGCAGTTGTTAGCGATAATACGGACCCCCCCCCCCCAGTTATGAATGACCATTGTATGGACACGGCCACACCAGAACGATGACCTTTTACACCCAGCGTGGCCGCCCGCAGACTAATGACCCGGGAGTTTCTTTTCGGTGTCAATGGACGGAAAATAAGGGAGTTTCACAGGGCGGTCGGGCGGGCGTGCGGGGGCTCCCAGCCCCCCTAACAGCCAAAGAAAGTGATGACACGTCGGGATTCGTGCGGCTAAGCCCTCACCCCCCCCCCCCCAGCGCGCGTCACAGCGCCGGGGCCGCGCCGGGGAGGTACGCCGTGTAACATCTAAGGAAACATCTTACATGCGCTGTAACTCTGCTCCACATTCCTGCCTATGGTGACAATTACTGTAACACAATGCAAGGAAAGCGCGAGTTCCGCTACACTCCCTTGGTAAGGAAAAGCATTTACATCATTGTCGTTACCTTTTTAACTTTTTAAGCATGCTGAATATAAAAAAAGCGGATGTGATTAAATGGTGATTTATATGTAATGTTCTACCTCGCCTTATTAGTGAGGAAGGTCACTGAGGCAAACATACTAACTCTCCCCTTCCCAGGGAGGACACTGCAGCTTTAAGTGCATTTATTGAGGCTTGCAAATAGCAGAAACTCCTTGCTCCTGCTCCCGCGCAGTCCGCCTGCGTCTCCCCTGAACGGGCACATACACACAGTCTGTCTCGCTCTCCAGCCTGCTCGTCTGGCCTCACGCTTTCCTTTGTTCCTCAGAAAAGAGA
>JAODKN010000027.1:22889164-22907790 GCA_026774425.1 Petrocephalus zakoni
CCCCCCCCCCCCCCCCCCCCCCCCCCCCCCCCCCCCCCCCCCCCCCCCCCCCCCCCCCCCCCCCCCAGCCTTCTAAATTGAATTCCTGTTTTGCTTTTTCCACAGTCCACGGGAGCTGGTGCTGAAGACTGATCTGTCACTGGGATCTGCAGAGGGGGATCCAAAGGGGAGGCGAGAGGACCCAGGGCGAGGGTACCCCTGGCGGTGGGGGGAGGACGGGGGAGGGCAAGGTGCAGGGATGGCTTCCGCCGGCATGCAGATCTTCGGTTTCATCCTGGCACTACTGGGCGTCTTTGGGGCCACGGTGTCCACACTGCTGCCGAACTGGAAGGTGAGCGCTGATGTGGGCTCTAACATCATAACGGCCATCTCCCAGATGCAGGGGCTGTGGATGGACTGTACCTGGTACAGCACAGGTGTATTCAGCTGTACACTGAAGTACTCCGTGTTGGCACTGCCTGCCTACCTGCAGACAGCACGCACCTCCATGGTACTGTCCTGCGTGCTCGCCAGCCTGGGCTTGTGCCTTGCTTCCCTGGGCCTCAAGTGCACCCGTTGGGGGGGTGGCCGGCAGTCCAAGAGGCACACAGCCATTGCCAGCGGGGCATGCTTCATCGTGGCTGGCCTCCTTTGCCTGGTCCCCGCGTCCTGGTTCACCAATGAGGTCATCACCAACTTCCTGGACTCCAGTGTGCCGGAAAGCAATAAATTTGAACCGGGTGGGGCAGTATACGTGGCCTTCGTATCTTCGGGATTCCTCTTTGTTGGGGGATCAATTTTTTGCATGTCCTGCCCGGGGAAGCGACGGGGCCACCAGGACCTGATCCTCACTCCCCCCGACAAGCTACTGCAGCAGCACCAGGAGCAGCGTCTCATCCAGCAGCAGATACAGCATCCGTACTGCTCTCTCTCGCCTCTGGACAGCAAGGCGGGCTACAGCCTGCAGGACTATGTGTAGCCTGCGACCGTTTCAGGAGGAAGACCGCCTCACTCAGCAGCTCTGAAACTGCGAGATGGAGGGGGTGGGGGGGGGGGGTGGTGGTGATGACTGACAGCCCCCTCCACACTTTCCTGCGCTGCAAGCACAAGTGATGTGGAGAGAGTCCCCCAGCAACGTCTCAGAAAGCAGGCTGCAAACACTGAATCTACCCCGTAAACCATGCCGCGGCATCACTGGGACGAGGCGGGAGAGAGAGCCATCGACTAGATGCAGTGTCCAGCTCCAGGAGATATTAACAATTCCATGGGGAATGGATTAACTGTACGAAGCATCCCCCCCCCACTCGCCAAAGGTTTGAATCGAAAAAGCAATTATTTAGCTACTAACAATCATTTAATTTTAATAAACTGGCAATACATCCTTAAGAGGCAATATGTGAATGCGATCCTTAGCTTTTTGTAGTTAGCCATTTGCTAGAATAACAGTTCTGATTTGGATCATTTTGTGTCTTATTTTGATAAGTTAATGGAATGGTGATTATTCTGCCGCAGCATGCTGTCTGAAGTTAGTAAATTATGCAGAGGAATGCCTAGTAGAATCTGAAAAAGCAGACCCTATATAATCGAACTTCACAACCTATAGTAAACATACATCAGTAAGACTGTTCAAAACGACACGACAAATAAGGGCACCAAGTAGCAAATTAAATCAAAACATGAGCCACAGTCTAGCTCCTCTTTCTCAAGAAAAAGGGAGCGACACCCTCCACGGGTGGAGCAGACGGCTGATATAATGCCGCCGTTTCAGTTCCCATTCATCCCCAACAAAAACAAGCTGCGGCTAGCCGGCTGCATACTGCTAATTTATTCCGTACACATAGACACACACACACACACACACACACACACACACACAAGTCGCTCTCACACACTGAGCAGCATGTGCTTTTCACTTGCGCTGTCCTCATTGCCATGGTAACAGAGCCTCTTGCCCAAATATCTTTATTGTGTGCGTGTCTGTGTGTTGGGGTTGCTGGGGAGGTGGGCTGGGTCAGAGACTATTGCTGGAATGGCTGTGGCACCACTTCGAGCCCCCTATTGTGAGATAACATCTGCCATCATCAACCCCACTGTTTGGGTGGCTCCGTGCCTGGGGACAAAGCTCCTTCAGCTACACCACTCGTGCAGCTCTGCTTTCTGCCCCCCTGCCATTCCATCTGACCAGGAAACGCTACGTGGAGGATACAGCCTACAAACAGTCTGTCGCTGAACAGAGAGATTCCCTTCTCAACCTCATATCATTCCAGAGCTGCAATGTGGTCAAAGACTGTGTTTATAAAAGTGAATGCAATATTATAAAATGCAGGGAGAAAAAACAGTTTGAGCATGATTTAGACTAAAATGAATGCACTGTGCTGATATTCAAATGGTGCATGCTTTATAATCTCATGAACATTCGAGTGTGTGTTCCTTTTTTTAATCTCACTGTCCATCTGCGGCTTCCCTCGCGTCAGTAGCACATATGTTGCAGTTTCTCACTCACGGGAGACTATGCACCTGGAGCTCAATAGCCCCAACCTTGCTGTTGAGCAGACTGGGCCTCGTTTGCTCACACCGTTTGTACGGTCCTCCCTCTCCCTCTGTCCTTCCAGAGGTGCAGCCACAGTGTGTGCATGTGTGTGTGCGTCACCATGGCACCCAATGCCAGCTGCCTCATCTCCTGTCCAACACAGGCAGCACCCCTGACGGCCCTGGGCCGAGATCCGTACGGTGCTACGTTCTTTCAGTCAGGCAGAGCCCCATGAGCGGGCGAGCAGATGGCTGAGCCCAGATCGCTGCTCACAGGCTACCACACTGCTCACTGCAGGCACCTCCGGCAAGTTGGCTGCCCTTACGGACAGATTATATGCTTCATTGTCAACAGTGTGACAATCTGTCATAAACTCTTGCCTGTATTAACTGAAAAGACAAAATAGTAACCTTAAATAAACGGAAAATTGAAAGTCTCAGTTTAAAAAAAAAAAAAATCAGCAAAACAACAACAACAACAAAATTGGTCAAACTGTTGCTTTGATACGGGCCTATTACTATTACTAACTCTAGGCACCTGTAAACAATGAAGTGAAATTTGGATTTTTTTTTTGTATGTTATAACCATCTCCATATTAACCTAAGAGAGCACAGCGGTCATCACCAGCCGGTGTAAACACCCAGATTTTGGGCAGTTCATATCTTTTTTCCAGGTTATAGCCATGACTATATGCCTCATTGAAATACCAGAGCATGCTAATATCTTCTTTATAAGAAGACTATTTGACACTTGGAGTGCAAGATGGCGAATGTCAGTTTGTTGCCAAAGGGTAAGGGCCAAAACGGGCCCTGACCTGTTTGCAGCCATTCCGTTAGCTGTACATATCAGTTCCATGGACGTCCTCCCAGACAGGTTTCAGTGGATAAACCAGCTGGGAGGGAGGAACCCCTAACTGACATGCTTTGTCATTGTGCAGCTTCTCCATCTGCACATTGCTTCATTACTAGTGCCAAACGCTCCAAGCACAAACAGTGGGCTTGTGTGTCAAAATTCAGCTATTGTACAGTGCAAATACAGATTGGGTTATTTTGATAATGGCAGTTTATTTTTGTTGATGTCAAAGCTTTTCGTAGTTTGCTAATAAAATCAGAGCAGCTCAGGATGGTCCGTTGTCTCGGTGTGCTTGTGCAAGTAGTTATATTTTTATTAATAAAATTATTTTGTGGAAGCTAAATTGTGGCTGTAAAATCATTTTAATGTCTTTCTTGGTTGTTGTTTGGTGATAGCACACATTTGCCTGCCAGAATGTTTTGGATGGAACAAGATGTGCAGAGCGTGGGATTTTTGGCGGCTTGCAGTCCTCACATTAGCTATGCAACATACCCTATAAAGCAGCTCAGTAGGAGAGGACTCAGTCTTGTAATAGGCCTTCAGAACACATCATAAAAACATTCAGAAAATGAATACGAGCAACAAGATGCCAGCAGAGCCCTTTTGAAAAATATTATAAACCTGATCAGTGCTGCATGTGACACACGTCAGCCTGTTTTGCCCCCCCCCAAACCATACACAACTGGCATCGCTGTACGCCCCTCCAAATGTCAACATATCCTTTGCTTTTGCTGCTAGATATAGTGGATGCATAATTTTAGTCTGAAGTGAAAACAGCTGGGGTAGGCAGCCAGGACTGTGAGAGGATCTGCATTGTTCCTACCTGCTTTGCTAAGTGTTACGTCAGCTTAATTTGTCTGGCAGACGTATCAGTCATGGCAGCAGCACACCTAACCCACGGCGGCCAAACGCTCAGAGCCGTCCCACTCTCAGGAATTGTTTTCAGTGTTCTCCTTTCGGGCCCGTTTTACATATTGGCCATATTTAACCGAGCAGCACTGAATGTCACATTTTGAATGAGGACTGCACAAATAAACCTGACTTTTTTTAAAGCAGTTTTTCATGGCCCTCATTGCAGTTAGTGTTCTGACATATGGCAACACTCTTCTGGAAACACCCACCTGACTCCGGATTATTCAAGGAATTTAGGAGTTATGCAAGACACAAATGATCAAGAACAACCAAGGCCCTTATAGGCAAACGCTAATAAGATCTGTTCCTCTGTGTGTTTAACCTACATTCTACGCAACAGAGCAGTCCAGATAGATCATGGACACTGGCTGTGGCAGGATGAAAGCCTTGAAGGGTGAGCTCAAGGCAGAAGAGTTTCCACCACATCCCAAAACACCTTTACGCTATTCAGAGCAAAGTCTGTTGCAACAAAAAGTACACCACAGGCAGCAATAGAGGAAAGAGCATAAGTGCAAAGCCAGTGTTAGATCTGGTAACATGCTACTAGGCAGAAGCATTGAGGGAGAGCTTTCAATTACTGACACAAGAGACAGAAATAAAGCAGTCAGTCGCTGCACCATCAATCACCAAGCCCATCGCCACTAAAAACGTCCCACCTATTACTCTGCCACCACTCTCAATATTTTTCACCTCTAGGCACGTTGTTATGGAAAACAATCATAATGAAGGCTGCAGATGGGACACGGTCATCAGCTTCAGGTTCAGATCAACCTTGCCAGTGCAGGAGGTCCCCTTGAAGATCAACACATCAAAGGGAGCTCCTAATAATCACAAAAACACTGCTTGCAAAAGCAAAATAGAGTTTGGGACAAAATGGAGGGTGACGAATTAGTCAAATAAAAATATGACATTGTGAAATAGGCAGCCTTCGAGTTTTTTGGCTCCCTGCATATCAAAAACCGCAGAACAGATGAATTCTCACCATGATTTTCAGTAATGCAGAAATATGAACCTCCAGTTACCACTTAGAAGAGTATTACATTAGCATATACAGTGATTTCTATATTGGTACAATGAATTATTTCCAAACAAAACCTCACTCATGTGAAAGGCATTAAGATTGACATGTTTTTGTGTTCACTGCAAAAACAAATACAAAAGAAAAGCTGATTAAAGGTGCATTGCTGACCTCAAGCAATGTTGCAATCACACCTGTAATGCAAATTCTTGTTATTTCGTTATTTTAAATTGTTGAAAAAGCAGTCATTGCCTTGGTAGAGTGCTCTACAGTAGAGTATTTTTAGCTTTTAACTTGGGACATTGATACATGAGGCAGCGTGCCTTCAGGCATTTACCGGCTCACGAGACGTCATTGAAATCTCTTTCCTTTGCTCCTGATGCATTAATTGACCCCGTTTATTCGCAGTGAATCGAGAGCAAGGAGGAAAATGCCATTTTTCCGGTAGCTTGGCTCCAAACTAGAAACATCCATTTAAGTCAGCGGATTTTAAAACGAACAAAGAATGTACTTTGAAATGGCTGTAATCTGGCAATAAAGCCTTATTCATGGTAGAGTTACAACAACAGGGACACATGGTACCACAAAAGAAGGTGATTCATCTGGCTAAAAACAAATCCACATTGGGAATCCAATCAACACACAATCGGATTCTACACCCTACACACAAGCCAGTCACCTGTGCTGCAGCACACAGTCACTCCATCATAAATTAGCGGACAACACGACTTGACCACCCATCCAATAATGTCAAACCTCATCAGCAGCTTCCCTTGCTTACATGTATTCCACCATTAAAATGCTCCAGGAGTCATCTGCTTTTCAACATTTACTTTCCTGATTGCGACAATAAGCAAGTCTCGAAAGAGCAACTCCACCCATGCCCCCAGAGAAGACCACAAGAGGAAGCCATCAGGCGTCCATCTCGTCGCCTTTGGAGACGGTGGAATGAAGCAGCCATTGCTCAGGCTGCTGATGACTGGGCACAGACATCCATCTGCCCGGGGTGGACTCTGCCCTGCATTAAATCGATCTCCGTCATGATTTCTGTCCCTTGGAGTGCCACTCAATCTTTCCACAAATCTCTGCATGGCTGTTCTGTCTCTATGGGGGGGTGGGGGCAGCATTTAGCATGTAAGCATGAGGGAGGAAAGTGGGGTGCAATTAACACCCACACCTGAGTGTTTCACACTCACCATGCCATTGTTAAAAACTGAGGTGAAATGGTTACTTGTGCAATGTAACACAACAGGTCTCTCTACAGGGGAGGGTAGTGCTAGATCAATTAATCCCAGAGATTAATTAAAATGCACCACGAAATGAGGACAAATAATCCAAAACCATTTTTAAATACAGTAAACAATACAGCGCAACACAGATTTAATGAACAAAAAAAATATATTACACACGATGTCTTGAGAATAAGTACAGAACAGAAAGTGATAATTATTCCCATAATATATGAATAAAGCAAATGGGGTGCTGCTCAGTGGGGAAAACATTGGCACAGATTTGTTGCTATGGGACGCGACGGGAAGCAAAAAGCTCAATTACTACACAAATAAAATTACGCAACGCAACCTCCTTATCTTACAAAACAACCAATGAGAATCCTTTCGACCTGAAAGCCCATTTTGCTTTAAGATTTGTCTAAGTGGTGGTTTCATCCCAGTGCCTGATTCCACATCTGTTTAAACATGCTCACAGTACATACATGCTTAGCTGGGACCTCCAGTAAGGTGCCTCTCTGATGAAACCGTAAATGCAGTCATTTATTCTGACAGCATGAATTATAAGCCACATTTTCATTCACTTAACTCATTCTCACAACTCCCCCCACCACGCACACACACACATACAGCTAGGATGAAATATTTACTTGCCTGTTCATATCACCCACCCAGCAAGAAAATCACTTTGTTTGAAGTTCTCAAATGGTTTGACTTCTCTGCCAAATGAGCAGAATTTTCCATCCGCACGTCACTCCGCTAGGTGTCAGATACCTTCACAGCTTTCCTGCACATCTTCAAAAAGACCTCTAGGAGGCAGCCACTTCTGAAGGCCAGACTGCAGCTTCCTGAGCGCAGCTGGCTACCTGCACACCATGCTAGATGCTCATTAATGCATCGCGTGCTGCTACATCTAGCCCGCCTCTGACGTTATCAAGCCCACAGGGAGCGGTACTGATGCAGAAAGAGGAAGTCCTACGTGGCAGTGGGTCCGGATGGGAGATTTCCCCACCCAACACGGCACACCCCCCAGGCCGGCTGCTGTGGGGTCTGATAAAAACACGGCGATGTGGTGGGAAGGGCGCAGGACGGTACCTTGGGTTTCGGTACGAAGGCTCGTCCCGGGATGGTGAAGCAGTGGTGTACTTTGCAGAGGTACTGGGCCATGACAGACAGACGGCTCCTCTGTCTGCTCCCGGGGCCAGCGATCAGCCTCTGGAAGGAGGAAACCCCAGCGTGACCTCCTTTGTTGGCAGGAGTGGCCAACAGGTTCACACATTCCTGGGTACAGCAGCTGCCATATGAATTCACACCACGCTCAGGGATGCTGGACTTCCCTGGGGTTTGAACCTCGAGCATCACTGGTATTAAGTGCAATCTCTTTGACCACTACAACGCTTCAAGCTCCAGAGACTGGGCCGGGAAGTGGGCCACCGCGTGCCACGCACGCTCCCGTCTAGCCAAACTTCTCTTCTCGGCCTCCTGCATTCTCTGCAAATTGCATTATGGGAATTTAAACAAAAACCCAGGATTACAATTACTATTCGACAGCCAGACATAATATTCATGACTAGCATGTTTAGGTTCTGCGTGGCAAATATTCTGGATCATTCACATGGGACAACAACACTTCCGAGTACAGAGGAGATGGACCCAGGGGAGAAAAACAGGGATAATAATACAGGCATATTACAGAAATAGTACAAAGCTCTCCGAGATGACGGCTGACAACACCTTGTCCCCCCGTGAGCCTGAGCAATCTTTTCATAATGTCACACCTTTTCACTGAGACGGAGTCATCACCAAATGCAAATTAAGTATAAAAAAAAAAAAATGAAAAATTGCACGCACCTCTGCGACCTCCTTCTGGAAGGTGAGGGTCAGCCGAGTACGTCCGAAAGCAAAGGGGCCTCTTTTGTCCGACATGGACTCCAGCCACTTAATGATGAGGGGGGTGGAGACGCTGAAGGGGAGGTTCCCGATGATGTGCAGCTCTGGAGGTTCTGTTGGGGGTGGGGGCACCACATGTACCATTTCTAATGACAGACTGTCACAGTACTCCAGCAGGAGGCTAGCATAATTTAGCATAGCACAGCGCTTTATATAGTACAGCGCGGATGCAAGCTGGATGACAGCCTGAACAGGCCCGAGATGCCGGGACACTCACCTTCCTCCCATTTCCTGGCTATTTTTTTCGGGAAACCTCTGTCCATTCTGTAGGTCAGTATGTCACCTTGCACTATTCTAACTCTCCCCGGGGCCGCTTCCGACAGGAGCTGCAACAACAGGCGTCTAATTAGGGCCCCGGTGCCCGACGGCCCGGCAGAAGCCGGCACATAATGAAAGCAAACGGGGAAGATGAAAACACCGTCACCTGACACGAGCAGGCCAAGCCACAGTACCGCCTTTAAGCCACAAGATGCAAATGCTGCACTCGACAAGTGGGGAGGGAAATCCCGCCAGAACCAGGCATGAATGTAAAATCCCCGTGACGGCAAACAGCACCAATTAAACCATACATTAAGCACTGACGTGTATTCCATCTTTTGCCATTTTTGATGTCAACATTCGTTTCAAACGAAACTCGCTGCATGGAATATTAATTAGCTGGATCTAAAATAAGATACTTCACTTAATGTTTCAAGGGAGCCCAGCTCTCACTTAAGTTGCCTCCCCTGTGGTTGAGAGAGGAAACTCTTAGTCTATCCAAGCATGTTAAGAGAATATAAGACCTGACTCCAGAAACCGTTTCCACTTTGAAAGACGCATCACCTGGCCTCCATTTTGGGTCCATTAAACACAATGAAAAAGCAGGAATGAAGTGTTCAGGTGAAGTACACCTAACATCATGTCTCATTTTAACTGCAAATTTAAATACATTTTACAGAATACATATCTGAATGTGGCATTCAAATTATGCTGCACATTGTGTCACATTAACCCTATCAAGTCCCTAATAATGCAGAAATCTTTGACATTTTGAAGCATGATCATTACAGAGCTCAGAATAATACACGACTGTAGATTCAAAAGGAGGACTTTTCAATCAGATTAGTTAGTCCAGTAATCCAACAAGCAAGTATTACATTGTCATCTGCAACGCATCTTATCTGCGAATGGTAGCTATGCAGCTTTTCATAAAAATGTCTGTATAGAAAGGAGGGCCAAATTAGCGGCTGAACACAAGGCCCATTCAAGAGCAACTTGCATGTAAAAATATGCTAATTTCTGCCCAAGAGTATACTGTGAAAAATGGCGATTTAGCGGCATTATGCCAAAGCGTGAAGCACCTGGGGAGTAATGTAGAGAAAGGCAGGCTCTACCACAGGCAGCCTACCTGCAGGCCGGGGACGAAGCGAGCATCCTTTTCGACCACAAGCAAATCGGCAGCGCCGGCGTTGAGGATCGACCGCGTCAGGCCCCCCGGCCCAGGGCCAACTTCACACACATGGGCGCCCTTCAGACTCCCAGCCTGCCGCACGATTTTGTCTGCAAAGGATCATGGGTGTTTTGCATAGCAGTTCATATGCTCACCCACTGCATTTTACTTTAGGGGGGAAAAAAGCTGCAAAAAACACAGCAAAACACAGAAAAGGAACAAAACATCCTGATACAGGCAGAGAGCCGGTGCGCCATACGGCCAGTACGTGTCCCATTAAGCCAACGACAGTCTTGTATGAAACTTGACAAATGCTCTTCAATTCGAACCTTAGTTCTCAATACACCTACAACTATCACTGTATGCACCATTTCCTCTCCGTGGCCCCCTGACTCACCCCCACCCTACCGGATTGCTGAAAAACACTCAAGTTACATTCCTGATCCTGATGACTGTCAAGCACCTCAAGGTCACTCTGCTGGTGGCTGGTCATTTAGAACACCCATATTTAACTAAATTCCCTCACTTGAGTCATTTTAGGTGAGGTGAAACTGAAACGGGGCTTACCTGTGAGTTTCATATCCAGGAGAAAATTCTGGGAAAGTTGCCTCTCTGCCCGTAGGTTGTACAGCCGTATGATCTCTCCAATGGTGGGAAGAGGGGGGAGTCGAAAGGCCGCGATTTTGCTGGTCGCTGCCATTTCCCGGCTGTTAATGAGCACATTGGTGTCACTGTAGGACATGCCGGTATGGAAAACGGATGGATGGACGGCTGGCTATTTAGGACCTCCGCTATTTCCATTTCCTTGAGCTGTGACTCTAAAATATGAGTGCGAGGTTGTGACTGCAGTTTCTGAAATCAGTGATGTTAGTACTGTTAGCTCCATCTATATGAGGAGATTATCGTCATTAAACGCTGCAATCTTTTGATGAGCTATAATTGCTCCTGTCAGATTGCACTTTGATTTTTGTCCTATTCAGGACTGAGGGTGTGTGGAGCCTATCCTGGAAGCTACAGGCACAAGGCAAGAACAACCCAAAGACAAGGCGCCAGCCCCTCGCAGGGCACGTTCACACACGAGACACTCACACATGTACACCTACAGGCAATTTGGTAACTCCAATTATCCTCAGCATGTTTTTAGACTGTGGGGGGGAAACCTGGAATACCCAGAGGAAACCCCACGACGACAGGGGGCGAACATACAAGCTCAAACCCTGGTCCCAGAGGTGTGAGACAACAGTGCTAACCACTACACCACCATGCTACCCCATACTAAACAGCCTGCTGCATAAATCAATAAAAATAAATAGAATATATAGTCATTCCTCAAAATGATAGCCATATATACACTATATAATTCTTGTGACGTTTATTTGACTACACATTGCAAATGTGTACAGGCCATTTTTACAAAGACTAAAATTCAATTTTGTTTATGGGTTGTGGTGTAAAAAAAAATAAAAAAATCTATAAAGCACTATGGAAGGTCTATGCTTAATTGCAAAGGACTGATTCTGATTTTAAAATATCAGTACAATACCAGTGATCACAGATCAATCAGATTTTTTGAAACGGGTGCTGTATAACACAAATCTCTAAACATAATTGGTAAACAAATCAATAATATTTAAATATGGACGACACTCAAGAAATCTTGAAGAGATATGTCCGTTTTGTACCTATAACGACATATTTTATTCGCGAAAACCAAGGAAACGCTGTTAAATAAGACTCATACCATGTTAGAAGACATATGTAAGCAGTACTATGAACCATCGCCCCCACGCGGGCAAGTGAAGTACTGAACACTTCAATCAAACTCAAATAAAATGCTTTCATACGCTACACTAATACATACAACATACACGTTACTGACTAAAAACAACAAAAAATGGCTATTTTATAATATAATACATTTTCCGATGTTCTGACTCATTTAAAAATTAACTGATGGTTACAGAGACATTGAGAGAGGATAAATACAAACTCAACAACATTAAATATGATTCTTCTTGTTGTCAAAATGATAATAATAATAATAATAATAATTACAACTTACATCATAAAAATGCCACTATGCTGGGTAGTTCAAAGGACAGACAATTGTGCCATGCATAAATTGACAGAAGAGCTGATGTCATGCAAGTTGCGCCAGTAAAACACCTCGGCAAAACAGTCTGTAGCTGAACTTTGCAAATTTATGGGGAGCTCAACCTAATCTTTCTTTTACTTTCTTTGAGCTAGACAACTGAACTCTAAACTGCTTAGCGGTAACTAGACTAACCCCATGCCAACTGCTGAAGCCCCGAAAATTACTTCGTCTTAATATTATAATACATATTACTCCAGCAAAAATGTTACTCTCTGTAACAATCTTGAGACAACATGTGCCCAAAACGCCGTTAAATGAAAGAAAATACAATAACGTGTTTCTTACCAGGATGATGATGTTCCGGTTGTAGGGACCACGTCATTTAATTGACAAGCATTTATCCAATGCCGTTTAAGACACAGTAACCCACTTCCAATCGGCTATCGAAGGGCGGGATTTCCGTTTGCCCTTGTACGCTGCTTGCCCTGCTCAGTGACATTCCGAAACCGCTAGAGGGCGTTCCGACGCTTTGTTAGTCACATATACTGATGGCTATTCTAGCGGGTACAGTTAGTCCTAGGTAGGAACCACTTTACCCTCGGAACAGTTTCAGAGCTAGAAGAGTTGTGCGTTCAGAGAACCATTTCTAAACAGAGCTGTTGTCTTCCGGTTAGCTTTAATGAATCTGGTCATTCTTCCCTGGCCTCTCTATTTAAAGCGTTTTCCCCTACACAACTGCTACCAACTTGGTGTCTTGTTGATGATCTATGAGTTATGGACCCTGTAGTGTGACAGTCTCAGGAGGGTAGCTTCTGAAATGCTTAGTTGAACAACAAGTGGACCTCGTGCCCCCGTCTGCAGCTGTATGGAATCAGTTGCAGTCATGTGATTCGTCGTTTCTGCGCGTTAAGTCACGTGACCTGAGGAAGCTGTACCTGTTTGTAGCCCGTAATTAAAACAATCAGAACGTAGCGTTTTACGTAGGTCGTCTATTACCGATTGATGTATAAGAAAACTTCGGCGAAACATTGGGGAATTACGAATAAATCAAACAATTCAGTCAATAAATCTGTTACGTAAAATACTCATTCTTCATTATCCAAAGTTCAACAATATAAAAGGTATTTGATTATATTCTATTAACATTAACGTTAAATAGCATACTAAGGTAAGAGTACAAGATATTTTTATAAAAGTTTTATAAATATATATCCCAGAATCATATTAAATATATATGTATGAAAAATGATAAGGTGATCTTGGTTTGAGTGAGTGTATATTATAGTTACAAATTCAATTTTTCATGCAAGCTAAACAGAATTTTTATGGAGACATTCACCTTTACGTAACATTAACCATGTCCTTGTTTTCATGAAATATTTTTATATCTATTTTACCATGAATAAATGAAATTCTTCACCTTTACAAATCCAGACAAATCAATATTCAGATCAGGACATGTCAAAGACAGATATATGAGGGAGGGTTTTGTTTGGGTACACCTATACGCTGCAGTATCGAAAGTACTACAGCATTTATTTTCCTGGTTGCAAAATCCACATGGTTTACGGCCTGACTCATCTTCATCAGTGTGTCAAAATCTCTCCTTGTTGAAGTGGAAATGCACTCCCTGCAGTTTTGAAGTTGAGTGGGTGCCGCACATTTTGCGGATGACCTTGGAGAGGGCTTTGGGTCCACACAGGAACACACCGATGTTGCTGCTATGGCAACCAAAAGAAAAAATGACATAAGATGTAGTTCCAGTAGGACCAGATGTCCAATCTATCTCCCTATCTACTCCCTGGCTGTCAGTCCATTCCTCTTGCTAGACAGAGCTATCTGTCTGTGCCATGTGACATCAGAGATGTATACTGTATGGAACATGTAGGACAAGCAACAGCCCTTGTCTCCTGCCACCAATCAGTTATGGTTCACATCATATTTGTGCCACTTTAAAACCACATTAAGGCACCGTTTCAGAGTGAAAAAGATGCAAAGTAATGTCATCAGGATGGCGGTTGGGCAAAAGCTGTTCATGCGTATTGCCACAGGGTGGCGCACAGTCACTAACGAAACCATATCACTCAGCTCCGTCTTTGTGAATTCAGTTCTGCGTCTATTAGCTGTAATTTCATTAAATTAAATTGTTTTCATGTTTTTCCCATTCTCCCTTGGTGCTTCAGATGAAATTTCTCTCTTGAAAAAAACAATTATCTGAAAAATTACTTTGCTGCCAACTACGACTGACAAGGACCAACAAAAACATTCCAAATTGGGTGTCTGGTGCAGCAATAAGAGGGCAATTTTTTGAGCGCAGGGTTACAGTTTTTCCATCCTATGGGGTGAGAGAATGCATTCATTGAATGCTGTTGAACCTTTTCCTAAAAGCATGACTGTATCTGAGACCCATCAGAAATTCCAGGGCCAAAATGCTTTGATCCCACAGGAGGGTGCCTTCACCTGGTAGGGGGGTTTGCTGGGGCCTCAGCACAATGCCTGGATTGTGTGGCCACCCCACACCTGTAGTCCCCTTTTGGGGGGGCTGTTTGTGTTGGGTGTAATTCTCCAGGGACTGACAAGTTATATTGCTATAGACACACACATAGAAAAGAGCGTGCCGACAGGAAGGATTAGATGCTTCATTTTTCATCTTGCCGCCGGTCCTGCTCCTTGTAATCATAATCCAACAGGTATGAGAACTGTTACGGATACAGGCTTACATCCAGAAGGTTGTGGGGTCAAGTCCCAGGATATTCCCTGAGCAAGATACTTACCCTGAAGTGCTCCATCGAGAAACAGACATGGGTATCATGGTACAGTGAGTCGGCAGGTGCGCAGAGAGGAATGAGTGAGCAGAAAAGGCTCTGCTGGGGGCTCTCAACAAGTTAGTGATCAGAGTTAGCAGGCTTACCATGTATTATATGGACCTTTCCCCACTGTGGATGGTTTCACTGCACAGGAAGGTATAACAAAGAGGCATGTTTGTGTAACTAACTTTGTGTATGTATGTGTATTGTGAGGACCAAATGTCTTATATTTTGGTTACTTTTAGATAGGGCTTGGTAGAGGTTAAGGTTGTCATAGGGTTTTTCCCCATAGAAATTAATAGGCGGTCCGCACAAAGATATGAATAAAAACATGCGTGTGGATGTGCACACACTCTCTAAGGGGTGCTAATATCTCACTGAAAGACATTTCATTCAGGGGCCTGTATAGCTGGATTTTTGGGTTAGCAAGATAACATGTCAGATTTAAGGTAGTCTGGGCTAAATGTAAATCCATTTAAACTGGGGTACCTTAAATCTGATTATCTCTTCCTAACCAACAAGTTTCATTTTGTGATACAGGCCCCAGGACAGGATGCAGATTATTACCTTAACAGCATCAACAACAATCATCATTATTATTATTATTATTATCAACAACAACAACAACAACAACACTGTAGATTACCAATATCATGAATACTCATGGTTATTACTGGCTGATATATCTCATTCTTTTTATTTCAGGCACCCCAATTCTCTGCCTTAGCTGGGTGGACCTCTGGACGCCTGTCCCTTATACCTTACCCGGGGTGTGAGTCCGCAATGCTCTGAAACTCCCGGTCCCAGTTGGGCCTGCCAAAGAAGGTCTTCTCCCTGAAGCCGGTGAGCACATCCCTCTGGGAGTCCCGGTGGAGTGTGATGTGGCGTGCCTGGAGGAGGCTCATGTCAGATCCAGGCCGGCTGTGGGTTCGAGGAGCAGAGGCACCTCACCTCTGTGTACCTGAGCATCATCCCAGCTGGTGAGGTAAATGTGCAAGCTGACAAGTCGCCCCACGCCTGCGGTGTCGCCCTCCAGGGACAGCAGCAGGTCCTGGAACCACTCAAAGGCGGTGGTGTCACGGCAGATCCAGAAGAAGTAGAGCTTTAACGGCACAAGAAAATGACCACATCCTCTGAGATTACGAAGCCGTGTACTGCACAAATCTTTTATCATTGATCATAATTTTTTGTCTAGTACAGTACACAAACCCGACCCTGCGAATTATTTTTAAGTTTCACATCTCATCCGAGCTTTAAAGTTCTGTCAACCGGTTTGACTTGGATTTAGAGGGTTTAATGCCCGTTACCTTCTGCAGTTTCATGGCTTTCCTGGGATTTGAGGACTTGTACCAGAGTGACTTGAGGACAGAGGCGAACGGGGTGACTCCGATACCCGCCGCGATGCACACGCTGACCGCGTACCGAAAAACGTCACGGCTGGCTGAGCCAAATGGGCCATCCACCGCCAGGCTGCGGGAGAGATGCTACTCAGTAAAGAAGAAACTGATTGGCAGATGACCCAAGCCCCGCCTCCAAGGACAGTATTGCCATTTAATGGGCACAGGAGCCCCTCGTGTGATTGGGTGGAAACATGGGAACCTGCCGTGGCAGAGGCAGCTGTGAGTCCCCCTGGTGGCCGGTGCATGCGGCATGCAGGGCGGCCGTCCAGTCCCCTGCCACACGCACGTGGACGCTGAAGTGGTCCTCCTCGGGCGCAGATGTCAGGGTGAAAGGGTGCCACTCCAGGGGGGCGATGGCGGGACACTGCAGGTACACATACTGGCCAGGCTCCATCCGAAAGCCCACCTTCGTCATCTGCAGCTCCACCACGTTCGATGGATGAGTCACCACCTCCACGGGGAAACATCACAAGGACTGGTGCTTTGTTTACCCGTAACTGAGTAATAGTGACAGATCTGTAGAGCAGCGCTTTGTTGTTTTCCAGTATTACATCACCAGTGCTAAGAAAGCACAACACCAGCTATTTGTATAACGCATGCCTTTTGTTTCCAGCATTAATCAAACCTGCAACAATGAAACTCTGTAAATGGAACATTTTGAATATTTCAATATGACTAAAAATGCTAAATTAATTATCAGGATAGAAATTCTGCACAAACTGCACATGCAAATGGTGTAATTACTTAAGCCAGAACTGAATTAAATTCGAAGTAAATTTAAATCAAATTACAACAGTTCAATGAAATACTGATGGGTTCTGGAATTTCTGGATTTCACCGGAACCAGGAGCAAAATGCTACTGTGTTCGACCTCTTAAAAACCAAACAGCACACAGAAGCAGAACCGCAGGAAACTTACTTTAGTAATTGTCACTGGCTGTAGAGAGCGGCTGAAACGCAGGATTCTTTCACAGATGTAAAGGAGGGACGGAGCAATTATCCACTTCCACGACTGCAAGAAAGAACAAACATGTTCTTTAAAGCCAAGAATTTTAAAAAAGCTTCTTGTTCTAGATATTAGACAGTGCAAAATCAAACCATCACAAATACTTAGACTGATCTAGGGCTAGTTTTTATCAAGCTACAATTACAATTAATTGCTTAGTTGATTTTTCTTCCAAAGTAACATTTTTCACCCAATTACGTAGCTAGTTATTTTAATAGAGCAATACAGGTCAAGTAATTTACTCAAAGTTATTACAGCAAGGACCATAAAAGACCATGAACATTTTGTTACAATTTAACCAGCACAGTTAAGTATTAAAAGTATTAATTGGATTTCCAATCTGCAGGTAAGGCAGGACTCTGTCTTTGTTTCCTTTCGGTCTTGGACCGAAACTGTTGTAGTCAGTAGTGTCTGCTAGCTTCTGGCAATCAGTTGTTTCAGGTAGCCAATCAAGTGTAGTTTGGGTCTCCCAGAAGGTAAATTAGGGGCAGGGCTTACTGAGCTATACTGAAGGTGTGTCTGTGGCGGTCAGAGACAAACGCAGATAATTTGTTACTTTTAGCTGTATCCTCCCCTTTCTTCTTCTCCATTCGCAAACTCTCACACCGTCACTGTAGACATGTGCCTCAGACGTCTCCCAGTCCACTTATCTCTTAGGTCTAGAAGACAACCTGGCGCCGCGCAACCAGTAATCTTACCTACCTTCCCCTGACATCCCAGTCCCAACAAAGTGTGTTGGGCGGCCTCTGGAATTGCCAGTCTGCTATAAAGAAGGATGATTTCATCTCTGCCCTTGCTTCACACCTCTCTTTTGACTTTCTGGCTCTAACTGAGACCTGGATATCCCCAGAGAACTCGGCTACACCAGCAGCTCTCTCCTCTGCTTATGCTTTCTCTCACTCTCCACGCCAGACTGGCAAGGGTGGTGGCACAGGTCCGTTACTATCTCGGAACTGGTGCTACACACCCCTCTCTCTGCCCCATCTCCACATTTCATCCTTTGATTTCCATGGAGCTGCAGTTTCCTCTCCATTCAGTATTCTAATCATTGTTGTCCATCGCCCTCCTGGCCACCTAGGCCACTTCCTAGAGGAGCTGGATACTCTCCTCAGTCTCTTCCCCACTGACAGCTCAATCAGGAGGTAATGTTCTTGACCTGGTTTTCAGCCGCCCCTCTCCAGCCGCTGACATCACTACTACCCCTCTTCACATTTCTTATCACCACTTGGTTTCCTTTACCATTACCCTACCTATCTTGCCCAATCCCGGCCTTCAACATTTCTCGCCCACTAGACCAAACCTCCTCTCTGTCTCCCCTTCATCTGTTGCTTCCTGCACCCTATCTTACCTTCCTGACCTTGACTCCTTTTCCTCCCTTGCACTGGAGTCTGCAACTGATACTCTCATCTCCTCACTTTC
>JAODKN010000027.1:22915188-22938448 GCA_026774425.1 Petrocephalus zakoni
TAAAACAGAATAGCCACATTACAACAAGTAGGGTACGGTGTTAATGTATTTATTTGTACATGTATAATGTATTTATTCTGTGCGTGCCACGATGCAGTAGCATACATGCCCAAAAACACCTGGGGTAAAATACATAACAACCTCTCTATCCAGCCATTGTTGTAAGTAAAGATACTTGTTTTAATATCCTTCCAATTTCGTCTGATGATGCCTTAAGGGAATGATTACAGATGCAGTTTTTGGCCAGGAAAGTGGTGAGATGCCAGATTCGGTTTCTGCCCGTGAAAAGAGCCCCGGTCAGTGGAATTGTCGTGCGATTTCACGTCTTCATTTCATGCTTTTCCTTTGTATCTCCCACTACTGCTTGGAAGTGTTTACACCTCCACAGCGGCTGGTCTGAACCGCACATCAGTCAATTAGCAAATCAAAAATTTTCTGATGATTCCAATTTAGTATGGAGTCCTTGGCTCCCTTTCTTCCCCCCCCCCTTTTAGATTTCCACCCTGACAGTGACAAATTACTCCTCTGCTCGCTGAGATTGGAAATTAAAAGCATTTAGAGTTCCTCATGCATTTATGCTAATAAGAAATTCAGATATGATTTGCATGCAAAAGAGGGCAGTCTGAAAGCTCATCATTTTTTTTCCCCAGCTCCAGCGTTTCTTTGCTTTTCATTTTTATGTGAGCAAAGGAAAGTACACTGTGTATACACTTCAAAAGTGACATTTCATGCATCAAAGTTCAGTTAAACGCCAGGAATCCTATTATAAACTCTGAAATTTTGATTGATTTATTTACACAGGGGCCTGCCTAATATCCTTGCTGCTTTAAAGCCAAATTAAGGACATTAAGCAGGTTGGAATATTAATTGAGGGTGCGTACGTTGGCGTTTCAAAGACCTGTGAGACGCTGAAGGCTCAGGATTCGAAATGCTGCTTGTGGTCAAATCTTGGTTTTCTAATAGCCTTGCGGCATTGTTAGATGGAGCGACCGGTCCTTTAAGAATAACACAGCAGCTCCCAAAAATTTAACAGGACCAAGTCGAATCTATTGATAGGCTAGATCCAAACAGGAAAATCTCTACCACAATATTAGTTATAGTCATTTCTGTGTACCTTTTGATGTGGTCCTCAGGTGTATTATAAACACACACCAAGGGCATGGAAAGGGGAGGGCTTCAGTGAGGTGCCTTAGTTAGTCTGCTTTCTGATAGACATCTAATTAATTTCATCCATGATGAATCACCACGGCTTCCAGCAGACATGCTGCGTAAACTTTGGCAGGTACAGTTGTGCTGTAGTTGCAGAGGTGACATCGCAGAGGTAAGCCCTAGCATAGAATAGTTGTATTTTTAAATCATTTGCGTGTTTGGTTGGATATAAGTTCAGTCTAAGTGGTATAGTTGCATCGTTTACATCATTGTTTTGTTGACATACATGAACATTGTTTAAGAGAAATGCAGCTTGTACATCAGTTAACATCAGGAAAGGTGAACGTGTCTCCTGATGCGACTCTTAATATTGTACATGAGCATTGTGAATGGCATCACCCTCTCCACTAGTAATGTCCAAATTTTGTGATGGAAATGCCTAGTTATTTTTACACCATAAGAAATCGACCTGGGGCATAGTACAGAAATAAACCTGGCTTGTCATGCAAATTGGGAAAAATAGTTAAGAAAGCGCGGTATTTACATCCCAGTGAAGTGTCCAAACCCCTTTTGATATGCTAATCCAGCGCGCAACAGCGCAGCGCAGCAGAACGGGCGGCACAAAGAGCGCCGAGCCCCGCGTCTGCGCGAGCGGCCCGTTTGCGGGGCGCCTCCCCCCCCACTGTATAAATAGATACCATGAAGACAAATTCAAGATGAATGTGCTTTTGCGGGGCCGCGGCTTTAGCCAAACAGACTTTCTTTGATTGAATGTTTAAAGCCGCGGCGGTGACACGTCTCGCGCCGTCCGTCACGTCGCGCAGTTTCGGGGGGGGGGGGGGGGGAGACGCGCGTGGCAATTAAAGCCCAGGCGCGCGGCAATGAAAAGGTAGCATTCATTAATGATCGTCTGATATGAATTAATTATCGTAGCCTGAGAAGCGCGCCGCTGCGCGAGCCCCTCAATTAAGCGCCTTAATTAAAGCCGTCAGTGTTGGAATAGGCACATAAATAAATAATGCGCGGGCGTGTTTGTTAAGGTTACAAGTCGCGCGGCGGATGTCGCCGATGTCGCGGCGCGTCTGTCACGACCGGCGTCCGATCGGGGACGAAGGGCGCTTTTGCCGAGCTGCGGTGCTCTTTGCCTGTAATGCCCTCTCTGTCACTTAACATATAATGCTGTGAAAGCCGATCCGGCCCTTTCATGGTCAGGGGGGTCGATATATATCGGAGGGGGGGCGATATGTATCGGAGGGAGGGCGATGTCGTTCATTTATATCAGTAGCACTTCTGTGCCCATGCTGGCCTGTTTTTTTTCTGCAGAATTACAGACTCCTTATTTATCTAAATTCTCATAAAATTTGTGTGAACGGATGGTTCATACAAAGTGTTTGCATCTTGCGTTTCATAAGTCATGTGTTTACTTATCAGTGACCTTATAATGGATAAGCTGTTGGAAGATAGATGCATAGATGGAACTGTTTATTTTTAATTTGGTGTAGTGGATTAATCTGTGGCAAGGTGGCTCAGCGGTTAGCAGTGTGCCCCCACATCTGCTGGGTTCCTGCCCATGGCTGTGTGTGTGCAGTTTGCATATCCTACTACTCTGCTTTCTTTCCACAGTGCAAAGATTAGTTTAGGCAAATAAAGTTTAGGTAAATAAGTGTCTCAGAATTGCCTATAGTGTGTGACCTGGACTGGTGTCCTGTCTGACTTCCTTCCTGGGGTAAGCTTAAGTCTGACTGTGACCCTGCATCGGATAAATGGGCATGGAAAAATGATGGATGAATGTATGTAATGGCATACTCATTGTTTCCTCCAGTGAACCAGTATCAGACTCTTGTTGGGTTCGAAGTTTTGATATGTATGTTTGTGTGTGTGTATGTATATAACAAATGTCATGCTAGAAAACATCCAGCTTATAGTCAGAAATCCTTCATTTTCCAGAAGTATCAAGTACTGTACATGGATATCCCATGTAGAGGTCATTATGGGGTAGACTGCCGGCGAGGATGATATGAGGTTAAGGGCCTTGCTCGAGGGCCCACAGTGCCGAGGCTGGGCTTGAACCAGCGACCTGCCAATTGGTTGTATGTGTGTTATAGTGCTGGGGTGATGCTAGTACTTGTAGGTATTTCTCCATCTAGACTTTCCCAGCAGAATTTACCCACAGCTTTTTAATCGGTTGATAAAATGTTTCATTCACACTGTTGGATAACTGATGATGATTTTGAATCAGAGACGACAAAAGTTAGTGTTTGAAGAGCTGATTCTGATAGCATTCGAGGAACTATTGATAGAAATATGTTCTTATTTTGGGGGTTTTCAACTAGGCAGGGTGAGAGCTCCCCGGTGCATCCCGATACAGCAAACTGCTCAAAAAGAAGGAGGCTTTAAAAACCTGCCTACTCACTACTAGTGAAAGTAGACAGTGTTGTAATTAATTAATTTATGATATTCCCGTGATTTGGGCACAGTGGTGTTAGTAATTATATCAGATGCTGCTTATTAATTGATTAGCATTATTCAGTGAGGAAATACCCCAGCTCTCAGAACACCTGCTCCCCTTAGCCCTCGAAAGAAATGATTTCATCTTAAATGTGTGTGATACATTACATTAAGTATAGGTCAATTTACAATGGGGCTGTGTGACATTTCTAAGGCACAAGGGTATGACGATAGCGGGCGTAACAGCCTGCATCTTAATAAACAAAAAATTCGGCAAGAAAACACTGGCGTATTGAATATATTATATATCATATCGCATTGTATATCATTCCGGGCAGACGTGTTAAAATTCCGGTGGGATCACACGTTGTTGGTATGCAGCAGGCAGGCCGCCCTTGTGCGAGTCTTTCCATTTTGGGCTCTGCGCAGAGGCGAGCCGCTTTTTAAGCGAAGTAGCCTCAGCATCCTTTCATCTTTTGCTGAAGGTGGGCCTTCTGCCTAAACGAGGACTTGGGCATCATGGGAGATGGCGATATGGGGAGGCTGTCGACTGTGTCCACTTCTTTTAGATATATGATCATTTAAATAGGCCGCCGCATAAATCTGGCGGCGCTATAGAGCCGCCCTTCGGACCTGCATTAAGAACACAGCCTTGGCTTACTGACATGTCTGTCAGCTCTTTTTTCCCTGGGCCGCATGTTAAAAGTGGACAAATGAAATGGGGGGGGGGGGGCTGTTAAATCGAGCACAGTGCCAGTCAGGGACACGCACCAGGCGACGAGAATCTTTCTGTTTATCTCCGGCAGGCGAGCGCACGTTAGTCCCTGACAAACGAGAGGAGTCACGGACGCCTCCGCAAACTGGCAGGGCAAATGGAAGCAATCGGACCTCGGCGCTCAGCGGCGCAGCTGTGACTGGGCTGTGGCGAGCGTCTAGACAGCTAAACGATGCTGGCCTCACTGGGAGTCCATTCGCATTTCTCTCACGGCACTGCTGGGAATCGGCACGTATCGCTGACCTGCACGAGAGACCATCGGCTTCCCTTACCTGCGGGGGATTTCGGCTTTGTCAGTTTTTATCCCTTGTACCCCCCCCGGCCGTGCCCCCAGCGGCCATTAAACGCACATATATCCGTGTCACAGAGAGCCTGTCAGGAAAATAGGTAGAAAGTTGTTTGCTGTTACGACATTCAGTGTAATAAATCATTCATCAGAAGGTGGCCAGACAGAAGCACATTTGCCACGTCCAGACAGCTTAAGCTGGCGTTAGCTCACCGCCGTGTGGTTGAATGAATAGGGTTGATCTTAATGGGTTCAAATCCCGGTTGAGGTTTTACTGTCTGTCCTGTTCTTTACGCTCCCGAGACTGGGGAGATGAGAGTGAGAGAGTAAATTGTTGGATGCGGGAGTTAATGTACAGGCCCTTCTTTGTGGACGCACATGTTGGCAATGAGAGTGCTCTTCTCCCAAGGCCAAATGGCTGCACGGAGACACCGTAATTATCCACGCCCGAGGAATCAATTAGAGCTAAACTCCATTGTTTCGAGATGAGATCGGAGCATTAAAGATTAAGAACCCAAAAATATTAAAAAGTCATGCATTCAGGAACACATTTAGAATATTTATTGTTAACAAATAACTTAACACAGAATTATTTATTCGTGCTCAATGCCCTCTTGGCACAGAATTCAGGTTAATTTTGCCAGTTTTATGCACGGTGTAAATGTGTCCTCTCTTGACTGTCGAATAACAATTCCTGGATCTTCTGTCAGCTCAGTGCCAAGCTCTCCTCGAGAGGGCTGTGGCTTGTGGTTTTCACCTAGACTCAGCTGTTCGGGAAAACATTCGGATTCAAGTCGAATGTAGAATTTACAGAGATGTTCATGACCGGCATCGATACACGTAATTTGCTTCATTTTCAAAATCCGTCTATACAAGAGTGATACAGAAGTCTATCACAGAGAAAAAAGGTTAAGGTTTTTCTTGAAGCACTGTTCCCTAATTAAAAGGTTTCTATAGTAACTACGATGTTAGTCAAAACGTGTATGAGTAATTATAGCAAGCTATCTAAATTACTTAGGGAAAAGGTCAATGAGCTAGCCGAAATTACTAATCCTGAGTTATGGTCATGCCTACCAAACACTCCCGTGGTGCTTTCTGATTGGTCTAGACACTTGGTGTTTGCTGAAACTAATTGATGAGGAAAAGGCTTTTCTTGAACACTGCCATGTCTCTCAGGCAATGTCAATTCCTATGTGTTCCCTAGTTTCTGCCGAAGATCATATCTGAGGAGTCTGCTGCTACCTTATCTTAATTTTACCAATAATGTGCTGGATTTAGCTTCGTAACTGGACCATAGTTGTGTTATATTGTTTCTGGTGGCCTCAGTGTGAATCCTGAATAGAAATTCTGGCATAGCAGAGGGTGACTGGAGCTGGCTATTTTCACATTGCTTTTTTTATCAATGGATCTTTTGCAGACAATTGAAGCATTTCCCCATTTTTCAGAATTCTCTGATGGAGTAAATTGGCCCTGGGTGGAGACGCTGGTTGCCCTTTACCTTCCAGGCTGGATGTTATTTCTCACAAGCTCACTCTTGGGTACATTAAGGTCGAGTCCATTTGGCTTCTATTGTGCATCCAGGAGCCAAAAAAAACAACAAGAAAGCGGGGTGCTGAAGGTCTTTGGAAATCAGGCTGCTTTGAGGGAGCTTTTTCGATGCCTCCCCAGTGGTTTGGTAGGCAGGCGCCGGGGTAGGCTCAGAGATGTGTTAATAATGCCCGCTTGACAGAAGGCCTGTGCTTACCAGGCTGTTCTCAAGGTCCGCTCCGTGTTAGCCTTCTGCCACGCGTGAAACCCAATCTATAAATTAAGTGCATTCGGATTTCATTGGTGCCCACTAGGGCCGATGCCTGACAAATGCTTTATTGAAGCTTAAAGCACGACGCACGTAGCGCTTTCAGAACACATACATAGATCAATTCATGCTACGGTTTGGCCGCATGTGGCTCACAGCCATGGGAATCTTTAAATAAGCATCATACTTCATCAATATTAATGCCGTTTCAAATGTCAAGCATTGCATAAAAGCGTGTTTATTGGTTAATTGACTTTTCTTTTACTGAAGTAGGGTTCAAAATTTCCGGGATTCCAATATTTTTAAGCCCCAAATTGAGGCTTGCATCGTACACGGTGAAAAATAGACTAATGAATTTAAGTTTCATTTCCTAATTTCCCCCTCGATCATTTAAATGGGTCTCTAGGATCAATATTCAGCAGAGCTGATTGTCACTGTACACTGTACTGATTGTCACTGTACACTGCATAAAAAGTGTTTCTGGAACAGAGCGGCTGTAAATGTGTCATTGAATCACACTTCCTTTCTTAGTCAGCTTTGCATGCAAGCTAGCTTAACTTCAGCTCCGCTTAATGAGAATAAAAAGCTAAGAAATGTCCTTCACACAGACTTAAATAGAGCCAAAATATGCTGCGTTTCCTCCTCCTTCAATTGAAATTATGCTTATCAGTCCCCTCACCTCTCAAAAGGTGAAAGATCTCTTTAAGAAGTCAGCCAGTCCTTTTTACATAATTGAGAGGAGTTTTAAATTAATTGTATAATTAATCTTGTCAAATTAGGCTTAGGAGAAGCCAGACCCTATATTAGGCATTCTGGAAAATTCCAAATTACTTTAATGCAGAATCTGACTCCGGAATGCACTTTGTTCTTTTGTGATAAGACGAGGGAAGTTTTAACAGCAATGAAAAGAGTAAGCCGTAATAAGCAGTTATTAGCCCTCATCACGGCTCTTGCTTGATGTAATTAATTTTCCTACCAAGTACGTATAGTGGTTTTTAAGAAGGCAGGGGTTATTTCAAATATATACGTAAATGAACACAAAAACGGTGACTTTTAGAATTACACAAAAGCTAAATACAAGCCCCTGGTTAACATTTGGTGTGGGGTTAATGAATTGGACCTGGGATTCGTACACTCATGTTCCAACGAAATGCTTGCATTTCGAAAATGCATGGATCAAAATGCATGACAGTAAGTAGTATCAACATATGCAAAAATGGATAATGCTCAAACAAAGAACGTTCCTCACATCTTTCAGAATGGGGGAAACTTCCTTTCGGATTGTTATTCTTAATGTAGCATTGTTATGTTTGGAAATACTTTTTTTCCCTCTATACTGGGTAGTGTTACACTGACAATAACCCATAATAAATGACTATCTGCATGATGGTGGATTGTAAACAGCGCCCCCCTTGTGGTGCCGTGAAAAATGACAGCCTGGTAATAACAGGCCTCTACACAGCGTGCGCTGTGTCCGCCAGACATTCCGGAGATTCCTCATCAATGTGGGACCTATTGGACACATCTGTGGTTTGGACGCTCCTCTCGGCAGTTCCGTCTTGGCAGCCAGCCCGTTGGACCAGAGCTGGGGAGACTGGGGCCAGATGCTTGTTTGGAGAGGTTGCACAAGTACACACACACACAAGCAAAATGGTGTTCAAACAGAATCGCTGTAAATGGCACACATTATCACCTTATTAAAAATGATGAAGCTTCGCTCATTAGTTCTGCCAGCATCTTCAAAAGGCGGCCCATGAGGACGGAAGGTTAGATTATTAATCTCCGTGGTGCTGAGCTGTTGTTTGGGAGTCAGTCCACCGAAAGGTCTGCGCTATAGAATTACGCGTTCACAACGGCTGGCTGTAATGAACCTCAGAAATGTAATGAACCTCAGAAATGCATGTCAGTGATGTTTTCCGACATGAGGTCTTCCCTTACGTCCTGTGTAGGCTTCTTACGAAATCCCCTTGGAGGATCGGCTGAACCTGATGTCCTCTTTGGATGTGCCAAGGTGTTGGGGTTCGACTGCATAGCAGTATGCACCCTGGAGGGTTGAGACATGGTGTCCATAACCTCTCTTCTTGGGTTCTTTAGCCTCAGTGCTAATGCAAAAACCTACAGGTGCTCAAAGGCACGGTTTGTCATGTGGCGACAGAAGATCCCAGCAGGTCCTTAAGCCTACGGCTTTAAGAGATCTTGAATTAAAATGTCTATTTGGGTGGTAGCATACAAGAGGTACAGTTCCTCATCTTTATCTGTAGACCTTGAGGAATATCAGCATGATTTAATAATGACAAGTGGGGTTTGAATGTTTCAGCAGTACCCAGAATGCCGAGTAGGATTTGTGCACAGCCTTTTATTGGTTCCCGTGTTTGTTACGTGCATTCCGTCCAGTTTCGCAGCATGGAAACGACAAGCACCAGAACCGCGGCGAAGTGGCTCCAGCCTGGGCTCTGTCTCACTGGCACGCAAGACGCCCGCTTAGCATTTGAAGTGCCCGTCTTATGTTTGTTTGTGCTCATACACTTGTGTGTGTGAGTGAGAGGGTTTGTGGAGACCCAGCGAGCGAGGGGTCGAGGGTGGCTGGCTGTGCATCGAGGCTTGGAGGCCCAACAGGAAGGCATGAGCCTGTTAGCATCTCGCATGCAGACTGTTCATCCATTATTGATCCTAATGACATGTTCGCTAAATAATACAGCATGGAGTTTCACGAGTTGCTGCATGGGGCATTTCTCTGCAGCGGATGAATATGCATATGTGTGTATCGCACTATAAAGCTAGGGGGGTTTCTTTAGCTCAGAGGTAAAGTAAAATTGTCTCATGGTCTGTCTTTTTTATTGTGTTGTGGATCGGGATTAAAACTGGCATGCTTGATGGCTTATGGTGCGCTAGACTGATTGCTAAGCAACTGCTCATTAGGTGAATAAGGCGGCTGCCAATAAAGAAGGTTATTAACAATCACTGAATTGCTAATGATACATATAATTCAATTATGATATGCCTCGTACGCTGCTCCTACCATCGAGTGGGCTGAATATTAGCTTTGACAATTGTGTGCTCTTATTACAGTTAAGATTACAGCAGGTTTTGATTTGACTCTGCTACAAAGGGGTGCACTATAAGTCGGTGTACTGGAAGGGTGCGTCTTGCTGGAAGGTCCGTTTGTGCTGAGAAACTGTAGCTGATTCTGCAAGTGCTGTAACGAGCTCAGAGTGGGTGTGGCAGTTTTCACACGCTGTCTTGCAAAGGTCACCATCGTCTTCACCTATTGTCCTTCTGATATAGAAGATGTCAGCCCTTATGCATAAAGGCATTCCTTCAAATGCTTGCTTGTGCAACTGTATTGAATGACGCACTAGGGTGTATTTTATCTTAACAGTTACTTAACTCTAATTAAAAAAAAAAAACAGCAGGGTAAAATGTTCTAATAGGATTCCAATAGCAGTTACACATGGAGAAAACAGCAATACTGGAAATTGTATGCAAAGTGCTTTATAAGAGACAAACAGTGGGTACCTCTGGGCTTTTTGCAGATCTGAATATGCCTAATTACGTTTTAACACAGTGACCTTACCCTGTCAGATGTACTTACAGTACGACTGTAGCTCATGGAGGGAGGGGTCCAGTGAATGGGGGGTGTGAGTTGCTGCTGATCTATGGGCATTTTTCAGTACGTATTATTACATGAAGTTTATTTCTGTGCTTTTCATCTACATGCCGCAACTTTGCCATTTGAAAATGGTCCCTCAGCAAGGAATTGTTGGTGAATACGTAAGTAGGGTTTGTTGGGGTTTTATAAGGATCTTCATTTACTCTGGAGTGAACTGGGATTGTCTGTAATTTGCCACTCACTCTCTGAATGGTAATGGGTCCCGCTATCTCCAGCTCGGCCTCAGAGTGCCTCTCTCTGCTCGTCTGCGCTGCGCCCTCCTAGCCTCTCCAAGCTGCGGCGTGCTCCAAAGGCGAATGAGCCTCCGGGATGGGCACGTGCTTCCGGTCAAACCCGGCCCCTCCTATAGCAAGCTGCGGTTTTCCTCTTGCTGTGCCAGTCTCCTTTTGTTTTTAAAGCCTGGTTAGATCTTAGCAGGCATTGGTATGGTTCCCTTGAATTGCATAGCTTTTCAAAGCCTTGTATTTTTTATTGTATTATTTTATAAAGCACCACCCCCCGCCTCACGCCTCACTCTCCCCCCGTGGCAGATTTTGAGGCTCTCGTGCCCACATCTGGGTGCCCTTTCCACAGGAAGTCATTGTTTTCCCGGGAATGGCACCTTATTTATTTATTTGTTCCTGACCCTTTTGTTCCGTCGGCTTCCTGGCGGGAAAAAGGCTTCACACGCGGAGCGGGCGAATTGAAGTGGACGGAGTTGCCGCGGTGCGATGATTGCAGCTTGAAAGTAATGATTTCCCAACACCAAGGTCAGACGGGGTTTAATTAGGAGAAACACAATTAGTGTCACCTCTCGCACGACGCTGTCTGGGCCCGTGCCAGCAGCAACCTCAAGCGTGTCTTGCTGAATTGGTTTAAAAGAGGAGGGGAAAAAAAGCATGAATTATCAAAGGACCGGGGCCGTCTTGGAAGAGCGGTGGCTCAGACAGAGCAAGTCCGCGGCGAGAGCTAACTGCTATCGTCGAATTATCACCCGAAACCACATGTGTTAACTTTTCCAGTGGAGATTCGAGTGCTAATTAGTGTGAGACCAAAGGGAAAGTACGTACAGTGTTTGTTGTCGTTATGAGATTTCCACCTGGTCGCCAATATCAGACATAAAATAAAAAAAATGCAGACATGATATCACGGCTGACAACTGTGACACTGTAGAATTGCCAAGTCTGATTGGTCAGAAAGGTGTTGATTTTTCTTTTCTATAACCAGGCACATAGTGCCAGCCATATGGATCACAGCAGTAAATCAATGCAGTTTTACAATATTTAATTCTAACTAAAAAACTAAAAAATTTTTTTAACTAAATTTATAGTTGGTGGAAGAAAGTCATTCTGCTAATGTGTTTTCGGATCATAAATGTGAATTTAATGACTTTTGGTACAAATGTCTAAGCCAAAGGTATAGTAACTGTGGTATAAGCGAGTTTATGCACTCCAAGTTGCACTTTGTATGTTTTTTAAGGCAACAGTGGCAAAGAATCTCCCGCCCTAACTGGCAATGCATGTAGGCCTGTTCCCGAATACTCCTTCAGTATACATCTCAGAGGGAATGCAAACTTGAAAAGGCACCGACGAGGTCAGATGCTGGAGACCAGCGTTGATTATTATAGCCTTGATTATTTAATGAGTGCATTGGAACATCAATTAAGACCTGTCAATATATAATTAACAAAATAATTAGAGGGCACTCTCTGAGGATGGGGGCCTGCTCTCCGCCTTTCCTTATTTTGGCATTGCATTTGGCAAGTGCACACCCGCCGTGCTACCCGCCCGGATGAAAGCGCGGGAAGGAGAAGCATCATCCTGTCTGCTCCATATCGCCTGTGAGCTGGGCCAGACAGACAGGTTTCAGAGGTCAGTGAGATGGGAGCCTCTCTGATTGGGGTCAAGTCAGCCCCCGCTCTGGTCTGTGAGCAGCAGGGCCTTTGTCGAGACCGTGCAAGATGAAACCGGGCAACTGGACTGTAATTCGTTTTTTTTTTTTAAGCTGTTAGATTGTCACTGTGTACCGTTCGGGTAATTCCCTCTTCAAATTGATGCCTTTGATTAATTCATTAATTCACCACCAAGCTGAATTGCATTTTGGTTTGGCTTCTCAAATTGGATGCACCACAATCACCCCTTTTCCTGTGTAAGAAGAAAAAAACAACAACATTAAAGGGACAATAGATAGCCTCTCATTTAACTTAATAATCTGCAGACTTTCCATGTTTTATTTACGCTTGCTGGACCTGCTGGGTCTTGTAAATCATTGGCCTGACGAGGAAAATCCATCGCGTCAGATTGATTTCGATTGGTTCTGCCCCCTTGAGCTTGATTCTTCACATAGACTCCTAATGAAAGCCATTGCTTGCCGGCCACTGCTTCCACCATCGCGATCTCATCGTTGCAGAGTTTACCATCGCTGGTCTGTCAGCTTCAGGATCCGAAGATCCGCCCCTTGAGTTTGGTGACACTGTCCGCTGCTGCAAACACGCTGACATTCTGCCATGATGTGGTTGGAGCCTGGGGAGACGTGGACAGCTGATTGGTTTAATGCCTGGTCATGTGATGTGGTGTGCACCGATTGGTCAGGCCCACTGGGCACCTTCAACAAGAACGACGGCAATTCATCATCATAACCAAGACCTAGAAACTGGCTTTACAAAAACACGCAGATGTGTATTGAGTGGCACTTTCACAAATGGCAAATTCCCATGAATTTTTTGGGAATCACAGTACCAACGTCACAGAAGAGGCCTTCGGAATTTCAGATGAGGTCATTCGCTGCCTTGGTCGGAAGAATCGTGGCTCAGACCACAGGGACTCTGTGACTGGCTGAGACCTTTTAAATATAACCTATGGGGGGGGGGGAGGCTTTATTGTTATGCAAGGTTTTGAAAGTGAAATTAATTCCAGATTTATTAGAGAAATCTAAATGTCACAGGAGTACTGCCTGTTTGTTTAGCTGGGATGCTGTTTTTATAGAGATTTAGAGATTTTTATTATACGGATATAGAGAAATTATGTGCTGGTCACATGTGGTGAAATTGCTAGTTTTTTGTGTGTATTTGATTATCCAGCACAACAATATCCCTGAGCCAGTTAGACTTTATCGCTTGCAGTAATTATGACTTTTAAGCTTGTCTCTTATGGCTGTTTCAGTTTACCGGTCTGGCCCTGAGTGCTGTGTGTGCCTTACTGCAAGCACACATACACAGAGACTCGCATAGCTATCTAAATGGGGGCCGTCCATTCATTTCTATGGGAAAAACCCTAATCCCAGTCATGTAATAATCCCAGCCCTAACCTTAACCATAACTGTAACCAACCCAAATACAGTCAAACCTCCCTTATCCGGGTAGGATGGGACCAAGGGCTGCCCGTAAGGTAGAAATGTCCATAACTTAACACAAACAGTACAGTACATGTGTACACATACAAACTACATCATCTTTATGAGGTCCAAGACTTATAATAGGATGCTATTTCAGTCTGAGCTAGTGACTGATCCCATTTTATTCTTGCAGTTCTATTCGCTTTGGTTTACTTGCTATTTGATTTCAAAGTCTCGCCCGGTTTTTGGTTAATATCTTCGCGCGCCCCTCGGACTTTGACGCTTTGATCTCTGTGTGTGTCAGGTGCATAGGGAGTGACTGCAGTTTTGGTTTGCCAGCTTATGTAAGCTTATGTAAAATTAATGTACTCGTGCCTAGAGCTGCCCGGTAGAGGGAGGTGCCCGTATATTGGAGGTCCGGATAAGAGAGGTTTGACAAAGACTTTTGTCATTTTTTTAGTTTTTTGATTGCATTCACGGATTTTTATTAAATTGAGGTTATCCAAATGGGGACCTGAAAAGATGTCCCAAAAAGTAGGGAAATGTCAGGTTTTACCACACTTTGGGGACGTTTTGCACACCCACATTTGTATTCATACCTTTTTGGGGACCATCTATTCATTTTTGTGGGCATAACCGTAATGGGAACCCTAACCCCTACCCAGCCCTAACCTTAACCACAAGTAACCAAACAAAATACAACACTTTTGTATTTGTAGTCTTTTGATTTGCATTCACAGATTTTTATTGACATGGAGTGGAAATAAAAAGTCCCCACAATGTCAGAATGAATTTTTATCACATTGTGGGGGCATTTGGACACACACACGGTATAGAATGTGTTTCGATCTAATGTGACACATCAGTAAGAGCAAGATATCTGTCCGGCCTCGTTTACGCCCTGTGTTTCTCCGGACGAGAGATGGGGTGCAGGACTATTTTGTGTTTAAGTTCTTTTAAGTAACTTTGACAAAAAGTCTTTTGTTGTCGGAGGAGGGGGTGGGGAGGATTTAATGTGGACGGAAGGGATGCCACGCTGAAGCAGATGTAAGGTGGCACCAGCTGCTCGGGGGGGGGGGGCGCCCTCCATTCCAGCTCCTCCTTTAGTTCCTGTGGGAAGTGGCGGCCCTGGTCCTGTGCTGTCACGCCCCCCCCCCAGCCCCTGTGCGAACACACCCCCGACATCAGTGCTGGGAGCCGGCAGGGCGGGGGGGTGACGTACCATGTCAGCTCTCAGGAATCCTGGTGGGGTGATTCTTTCCCGACATGTGGCTGCGCTCTGTGATGCTCTGTGATGCTCTGTGATGCTCTGTGTACGGGACACTGAGTGGACTTAGCTTGTGGGGACATTGTCCCCGCCAAAATCTGGTGTGTAATCAAGAGACTTAGAAAGCCCAAAGTCTTGTATTTTGTTTGGTTACTTCTGGTTAAGGTTAGTGCTGGGTTAATTGGGATTAGGGTTTTTCCCATACTAATGAATGAAGAGTCCCTACAAAGATAGGAATACAAATGTGCATGTACCCATTTTAAGCTACAGGACCGGCGGGTAAGTCATGCACACTGTTCACAAATCATTGCTGAAGCCTCAACAATTTGAAAAAAAAATGCTACCATTAGCGGTCTGCTGGTGCAAAGCGGCGCCCTTCTCCCACAAAGCACTGCTGCGATTTTTATGTACAATAAGTGAGCTAATTAGGCGAGCACTGTGCTTTCAGTGCAATCTCCGGCTCTCCTTCAGGCAGATGGGCTTTGCCATTTTCTGCTGGAGGGAGCCGTGAGTGTGAGTGGCGCGCGAGAAGCGTGTCTTCTGCGCGCGAGACGTGTTCCTCACGTGTGGGACATGCTGCGCGTGGCGGAGAACGCCAGGGATCCGGCGACGACCAGTGCCGCACGTGACAGGCGCCGTGGCGTGGCTTTGGGGGTGCGGGGGGGTTTCCTGGGGGCCCCTTTCATGAGCGATGGGGCCTGAAACGTTCCGTCTGCCTGTGGAGAGGAGGAGCATAGTGAGGGGGCCGAGGCAGGACCCTCGGGGGACAGATCCTGTCCTTGGGCCTTACCCGCGAATCCGCCAGTTTCTGCCTCATTACCCCCAGCCAGCAGCGGCCCTGAAAAAGACGATGCCCCGTACAAGGCCCCCCCCCCAGACCTGGCCACGCTCCCCGGTTATTAATCACAGCGTGATCATGACCATAAACACCGGTTCCAGAACAAGCCAGGGGCTGTCTATGTAACCGCCTTTTTAAAAACGTGCCCTTCTGACAGGGCCGAACATCCCTTATCTCGTTGACTTTTTTTTCCAGCGGTAAGGTTTTTTTTTTTTTTTTCTTTTTGCAGGTGAGCCGAGACGCCAAAAAAAAATTGTCAGGGGAGAGTGTTAAATTTGGCTGCTGCCTCCCGACGCTTGGAGGCGAGCTCCTACCTGCTGTTACGACATAGCGGGCTCAAGCCGTGAAATCGGCCCCCTTATTTTATTTTTCTACCTTTTTTATGGCATGAAAATGAATCGGTCCCTGCAGATGGGCGCCAGCCCGCCCCCGCCTGGACCACTAGATGAATATGCAGCGTCCGTCCTGCCTGCCCTCCCCGGAGCGCGCTGCCGTTGACAGGAGGCCAGGTGTGCCAGGGCCCCGGAGAGCTGGCCTGTGTCACCGGGCCTTGCACACGCCCTGCGTTTTAAGGAGCCGCACCCCCCTGGCCGGGCAAAGGGCCTGCACTGACCACTGACACTGGCTGGCTGACTTCCCTCACCTCCTCATCGGCTGCGCCCGCCGCCCGGACCTGCCGTCCCTAGCAAAACAGCCGCTGGCAGAGGGACAGAACTGCTCGGGTTTGACTTCCGGGTTAAAGGGCAGACACGGCGTACACGCAGCAGGCTCACTTTCCTTCCCCTGTGCCCCTTAAACATACACCCCGGCCCTAGAAGCAGAGATGATCAATACCCCCCACGCAGGGGGCGGGGGGGTGCGAGGGACCAGGCGACCTTGACATCCACACCCATCGCGCTTCCATTGTCTACAAACAGCCTGCACCCTGGTGGCCACTTCTTATTAGTGCCCCGGGCGCGGGCACTAGTGCAGCGCCGTAATGGACTTGGCTGGGCGTCCTCTCCAGAGCTCTCCCAGGACCACCATGCCCCCCCCCCCCCACCGCAGATAGCCTGGGCACTGGGGAGACTCAGCATCTTCCCAGGCAGACTGTGCAATTTAAACCTGCCTTGGGCATGTAGATTTTTATTCCCCAATGATAGGGACGAAAATTAATGGAAATTGTTTTAGTGGTTCATTATTAACATTCTCCTTTAGATGCCCTTTTATCGCATCCGGGCGGCTCTCCTCCTTTTCTGCTTTCAGGCACAGATGTTTGCCAGGAGAGATCTTTGCAGACTGTCCTTTTCGGGGAAGGACTCGCCGTCTCGGCTGCACGCTCCCGCTCGCGTCACCTTTAAGTAGCACAGGTGCCGTTTACGTCACTGCGAGTCCCGCCGTTTTTCTGCAGGCAGCTGCGACGGATGGCTGCCATTTCTGTGGGCTTCGGGTTTGCGACACGGCCGGCCTGTGAGCGGGTCCGGCTCCAGCGCTTCCCGGGTCCGCACTGCGAAATTTAAATATGAGGGAATACAATTAACATTTTGCAGTTGATTATGCAGCCCGTGACATTCAAGGTCTATGATTTGGATGCAATCTGGAAGCGCTTGTAAGCCGGACCGCCTAATGGGAAACGGTTGACCTTGTCGCGCGGTCTGCGAGTTCACCCGCGCGCTCCCAGCGTGACGCTGCCGAACGGCGGGAAAAGCGAGCGGCCGACCCGTGAAGCGCGCGCTGCCGAGTCGCCGCCCGGTACGCCGTGACGCGCGTGCTGGGCCACGGGCTTTTCCCAAAACGGAGAACCCAGCATGTCGTTGAGCTTTTTAAAGCCTAAAATTCATACCCGAGTTGAGTTACGACTTTCTGAAAATAACTTTTTTTTTTTTTTATAAAATATAAAAAGCCACGCCCCAGTTCCTAGGGGATAATCTTATTAGTTGGCGTCCTTTGTTTTCAGCGTGCTTCAATTTATTCTTTATTAAAATATTTTTTGTGCATTAGATATGCTAATTCATGGCTGTACGTAATTAAGGTCTTGCCTTTAAAAAAAAGTCTTCCCTCCATTTGTAAGGCAATTATGCATTTCGTTCTGTGGATTACTGTCGAGTGCCGGCCCATGAAATGGACTGCTTTTCTATTGTTACTTAGGCCATTCAAGGTTATTAATGAAAAAGTGTGTTTATAATTCTGAAAGCCTTTGTTGTACAAATGGTGTGTAACAGGAATGCACACCATTTAGACTGTTAATTTCTTGCTCGGTTTAAAACGGCGTGCCCGGGGACTTGTTAGGTAGCCGTCACTCCCTGATAGCCTATCAGATCAGCCTTCTGCGGGTCCTGTTCGGAGGTGGCGGGCAGGGACTCTCAGGCTAGCCTCACCTCACACACAAAAAAACAAAAACAAAAAAGCAGACATCGTGCGTTTGTTTTTACATCCAGCGAGACGCTAATGTGTCATGTGACTTCTGACATGAGAAATATCATGCATTGTATGCATTGAATATTAATCATGCCTTGTGAGCATGTGGATTTCTAAAAAGACATGGTTGAAAATGTCATTAAAAGATATTTTTAAATTTAAGCAGATGCCAAAGAAATTAATGATTACTCTTACAAACTCCAAAGTAAAACGAGGCAATCGGCCAATATCTATTGATTAGTGTGTTAATTTGCAGCAAGTAATTATTGAAAATGTCTAAGATGATGTACGATTAAAAAAAATACATCAGATGGTTGTCACCATGAAGACACTCAGGTGTCTGTTTCATGCAGTGGCTTAACGAGAGTATACTGATATGGGAATCTTGTTCTTAAAATATTGAGTGACTTTTGATTTTATGTCAAAACATATTTAAAATTTTAACAATGGAATGCCTATTTTGGCGTAACACTCTTTTTATGTTGTCACAAGAGACAGAAACATACAATATCAATATATTAGACGGCTTTTATTTTGCTGAGTGACATGTTAAGTGGCAAAATCGTAGAAAAGGCACCTTCCCTTTAATTATTTGAGAAGATCACTCAAAGCAGAGGCCTTTGATTAAGAATGCTGACAGAATATGTACAGGGAAAGTAGGTTGACTTGTGTGTTGGCTTTTTCGTTTGATGTAAAAATACAACATTTCAGCTTTCCGTTCTGATCTCGGGTTGAAGGGCACTAACCCTCCAGATGCCAACTTGGCAGCACCGCGGTGAGGCTGCGTCGCCCGAAATTGTTCCTGCGTGTATCACAGACAAACTGCCCATGTTTGTCTGTGATTCTGGTACTTTTCCTAGGATCCCCCTGTTTTACCAACATTCACAATTTACAGTACTTCACCTTTCATTCCATTTCCAGCAGCTTCCGACTGTAGGTAGACAGTCTTGTTTATGTTTATTTGTGTACGTACCTGTAAATTGTCTTGAAGTTGTCCTGCATGTTATATGTTAGAATGGGTGCACACCAACCAAGACACATTCCTTGTATGTTGAGCATACTTGGTCAATCAAGGTCTTTCTGATACTGATTTCTGATCAGCAGTAGATGGAGGCCCCTGGTGGATGCTGTGCTCTTCAGCATGGCTTACCCTGCTCTCACTGCACAAGCTGTGATCTTCTACACGGGCCTGAAGTTCCTTGGACTTGATTTGCGGAGGTGGATAGTTTAGGTCCAGAAAGTACAAATCCAATATTTGATTTCAACCAACCAGCCGAGTACTCTGTGACTGTGACTATGTATACGCTACTAGTTGGTTGAAACTATATCTTGGTCTGGATTTATACTTTGTGATCCTGAATTTTTTTTCTCCACTGTTGATTTGCATTCTTCCCGTTCCAATCCAGCGGAATGCTGGAAAGGTCATTGCCCTAATCTTCTGACGATTCCCATGCATCGCATGTAATGTTCTGCCAAGCCCACCTATGCCATCAACCTGTGCCATATCTTATATGATATACTCACAAGGTGTGACCTGGGGTTGAGCTGAGCATCAGTTGGACTTGGGACAGTTAATTACATCACCTGGGGCATAGCAAGGAATTCAGGGCCTCAGACAAACGGTCACCTTGGGTCTCCTTGATAAACTATGTTGAACAGAATGGGGGTCCCCTTCAGGGCCTGGGAAAGCATACTCATTTTCCCCTCCGGTGATGGCCCAGGACATCACACACCAGTGTCTAATTGGACTTCACCTATTTATATACTGTATTCACAAGTCTTCAGTTACGGCATTTAAAATTTAAAAAAAGCAAGTCAGCCAAGGATACGAAAAAATTGAAGGCATCCTCGGAAACTATACATTTGACAGCACACTTGATAAATGTTCAGGTTCCAATGCCAGACGTGTCACTTTGTGTTCACAGGACCGTTATTCACGGTCTGGCGTTGACGGTGGAAAGCTACCGGCTCAGAAAAGCAGCGAGATGTGTGCTTTTTCAGATTAAACTCGGAGGTCGAGAGTTCAGGCAGAGAAAGTAAAAATCCAGACCAAAATTTAGTTTCAACCATCCAGTTGAGCATAAAGACTCACAGCCACAGCGTGCTCAACTGGTTGGTTGAAACAAAATCTTGGTCTGGATTTTTATTCTCTGGACCTGAACTCTCCACCTCTGATTAAACTAAATGAGAATCTATATGCATTTCCACATTAGGGGGACATGGCCAAGTGGAGGGCGGTTCGGGGTGTGTAACCCCCCCTTCCCAGGACCCTTCTCCTGCAGGGCGCCCATATTTGAGTCTGATAGGATTACAAGTGCGTTTGCCCCGAAACCTTGTTCCTTGCATTTTGAGGGTCACGCTAGCCCGCGGAGGGACTAGGCAGCGCCATAATGACCCGTAACTCACTTTCAAATCCACTGGCGAGCTCTGAAGGGATTATGAAATCGGCTTTCGCCAGAAAGCAACACATCTCCGGACTTTAGCCGAGCGTTTGAAGTATGTATGAAAATCCGAGTCTGGGGGAAGTGAGAGCGTGCTCATGGTCACGGGAGATGCTCCACTCAGAGCAGCGTGAACTTGGAAACGCCACACGGCGCGCGCAGTGAGCGCGCCCAGATCGGGGCGGCTGCCACACGCTGCCGGGGCTCCGGCTCGCCGCCAGCTTCTCGCTCATCTGCCCCAAACGGCTTATTTCCGTCGCATTTGTCACGTCGAGAACCTGGAAGCGTCCGGGCCTCACCGACGTGCGTCCTCCTGTTAAAATCTCCCGCGCCGCGGGTGTCGGCGACCGGGAGGGCGAGCCCCACGCGGTGGCTCGCGTGTGCCAGTGGGAGTCCTTGGCACGGGCCTCGAGGCGAGGGAGCGTTCAGGCAAAGGGCAAAGCAGCCAGGGGTATGAAAATCAACATCCCCGAAGCACTAATACTCCTAACAATCCTCCCTCTTTTCCGGCTCCTCGTGAGCAAGTGCAGAGTGGCGCTGCCGCCGGTGCGCTGGCTTAGACGTACTTGACATTCGACGAGGGGCACATCTGATGGCAGAGCTGAAACGCCAGCCAAACGTAGGTAGCTGCCATACTTAGTCAAATGGTCTCCAGCAGGGTGGTTTACCTCCAGTGCCCATGCGGTCCATACTGTTTCTGTTCCCCGCGTATTTAATTTCTTGCATGGCTCCACACATACAAGCGATCCTTGTATAATAAGCCAGGTGTTTTTTTTTTTCCTGTTAGACCCGTCGCTGAACTGCTCAGAAGTTAGGAAACACAACATGCATTCCTGACCAAGCAGTTGGATCCTTTCTGCGCTCGAGACGCGACTCCAGAGCGAAGTCAGGGCTGTGTGGAAAATATCAAGCCAGTCGTTCATGAATAATAGATAAACATAAAAAAAGATCAACACAACCTCTTATTTTCAAAAGAAGCTTGGGTCAAACGCTTTCTAAGGATAAGGCTGAGCTGATACCAGCCGGTACGCCCCCATTGGCCCCCACCGGTTTGCTGATTGCGCTGAAAATAGACAAACGAGTGAAAACGAAGTGGAAACAAGATAAAAGTAACAGTCAGAATGTATCAATTATTTAAAGCCTTTAAAATTAATTAGGATGTAGATTGAAACAGCAGTTCTGCCTCTCGTTCTGATCAATGTTTTTCAGTATTATTGGCTTTAATTTTGCCCAAAAATAAGGCTGCATAAATTAATTCAGCAGTCTACTTTCGGCATCCCCCCCCCCCGAATGAATTTAAACGCCAGTATGCATCGCCGCGATCCCGTCTTCCGAACAACAAAAACAGAAGTAGAAAATCTGCTTATGTAAATGTGAAAATATTTACATTTTCGCTGAAACGCGAGAGCGCGCGTGGCGCGCCATGAATGTGCTCCGTGAACTCGCGCCGTCACGTGACCTCTGACATTACGGCTCTCCGTGGCAGGGCCCCCCCCCCAGCCAGTTCCACGTGACACTTCTGCTGGGGGGCCTGCAGCAGACAGCGCGGGAGTCCCCGGTGACAGCATCGGGGTGTGGGGATCCTCACTCTGCAGCTCGGCTCGTTAGATCTGTACACCCTGTCAGCTTTCCAAGGGCAAGGAGGGATGGATAAACTCAATCTGAAACGCCAGCAGCTTAAGGAGAACTTATTAAAGATCGGGGGGGAAGCGGTGACCGGAGAGCACAGCCTCCGCTGCTCAGCGTTTGAGCGCCTGGCTGCCCGGGCGTGCTCAGCAAAGCCGTTTGGAGATATGAGTGCTACGGGTCGATACGTAATGCTGGGCCCGCTCAGAGGGCCTGCACTGTGCGCCGGGCACGATGAAAACGGGTTCCATTGCTCCTGTGGTGATAATCGTCAGCATCCAGTGGAAATATGCCACACTTTACTAATTCTGGCAATTCCTTCTTTTGAACAATACAGTAAAAAAGAAACGTATATATTAATATCACTTAATTCAAAAAGGGTACTATTTGAAAGTGACAGGCCGAATTTTTGTGGGCTAGTATTCAAATTAAGCATATTTACTTCTTTGCTTAGCTGACAGTTTCACCTGTGTATACAGCTGGGTATTTTACCAGAGGGACTGAAGTAAAGTGCCCTGCCTGGGGGAACAGAAGCAAGTTCTGAGGCTGAAACTGACAACCAGGTTACACCTTCACCTTAGCAACCTCTGTGGTGCGTGCTAGCTGCCAGGTGGCACGGTAAGCTCAGCTCACAGCCACTTTGTCACTGCTGATAGCTGACACATCCTTAACCCTTAAGGCTCGACACCTGGACGGCGCTGGCCACTACAGCAAAATGCAGAATGGATCTTCTGACCTCCAACGTTCACTTGTGCTTCTCGGGGAATGCCCCGCAAAAGCGTTTCCTCTGAGGAGGTCTGGATGACCCCCCCCCCTCCAATTTTATGCATGCCTGTGTAGCCCTTGCATATCAAACCCCACATGGTCCCTCAGAGCTGCTCCACGTCAGCGTTCCTGTGAGATCTTGGCAGGGAACGCATTTGCCTCTCTGTACGCGGTCGGCCTGTGCAGCAGGAGGGTGCTACCTTTTAATGTTTTATTCCGCAGTTCTTTCTGATGCGTTGTTGCCACAGTCTGCAGTCCCATGGGGTCAGGCCTATCCCCCAATTTGCAAGTGCCCCCCGGTGCATGGGATAGACATGCGGCTACATCCAGCCCCACCCTCTCCAGCTCCCCGGGCCCAGAAATGGAATGGCCACGCATCGACCAGACGCTCCGATTCGCGCCCACTGCCACGAGCTGTCGTCCCTGGGTCTGGAAAGGCAGCGTTCATGTTTCCAGCGAGAGGTGGGGGCTGGGGGGAGGAGGGGAGGGGG
>JAODKN010000027.1:22938478-22951197 GCA_026774425.1 Petrocephalus zakoni
CAATTTTGTGGCCTGGGCCGGGTTACGGTGGCAATTGTGTTGGGTGTACCCAGGATTTTTCCCACCCCCCCCCCAACTCCAACCCACCCCCCCCTGCCAAAAAAAAGGCTGCAGCATCTCCTGACAGACAAGAACAGTGGCATCTTATCCCCCTGTGCATTCAGCGCCCCCACATACACACAAGCATACACACGCACACGCATCCTCAGTCAGGCACACTCCCCACATCCGGAGTACCGTCCCCGCTTTTCCTCATCCCTCCCCTCCCCCCGCGCCTTTTCTCGCTGAGCCGCTGTCTCAATCTCGCCTGCATCAGGCGGCTCGGAAAGTTATAAATTAAACATAAATGCAAATACGCTGCAACATTGTTCTTCCCTCCGGTTCAAACAGAGCTGCGCTTTTGGGGATTAAGTCAAGGACACTGAAGTTTATTGATGAGTGGCGTGGAAATGAGAGTCACTGGGTCACCGACTCGCACCCAGGGAAGCACATTCATCTGTCTGGGGCGCTGTGATGAGAGAGTTCAAGACCCAAGCAGCAACGTCCCCATTAGAGCAGAGCCCTGATTCAAGCTGCATGAAACATACCTCGACCAGGCTGCCATCGCTAAGCATTTAACTGAAATCCCTTAGGTGTTGCTTCCATATGTATCTAAATGTGCTGGATTCTGATGAGTCACAATTAAAAAAAATGCAGCTATAAATGGGAAGCCCTGGCGAGGTGTTCCCCCGACGCATAGTCCAACTTGTCTTTCAAGTCCATCTGCTGTTAGCACTAGGCCACTCAAATGAGGCACTTAAAGGAAACAATAATGACAAAACGGATATTTCTTTTGCTTTACTGCCGAGATAACGACCTGCGCTATATCGCGCGAGGCCACGTGCTCCTCGTTTCAGTGAGGAATGATGGGCGTGACGTCCTGGGCATCTTCACCTGCCTCACGTTCCCTTTGAGCAGGAGGAAATCAAAGCATTGCCTGCGACTCCTGTGCCTCTGGGGGACGTCGGCCGGCCGATAGCGGACAGGCATCCGGGCGGCCGTGATGGGTTGGATCGCAGCCGGCGTCGTTATATTACTGCCAGTCCGCCAGATTTGTCTACAGAGGAAGGATCTGTCGGCTGTTGTTTCTGTTTTGTTCTTGCTTCCAGTGTCTCACATGCAGCACATTTTCATTGCTTGCCAACTCTGCCATTCTTCCAGGGCAGCCGAGTGGGCATGTGCATGACGCTTGAAATAAATATCAGATTTATTGCGATATTTTCGGTAATGGTTTGTTACTCCGAATTTGGTCGACGAGAACCACAGCAGTATGAGACGTGTTTATCTAAAATATTCCTGACACAAAGTACCTTTTCGGTGGCACCTACTGGGAGACTGGCAGCTTAGCGTCCGGCCGCTAAACGGGCTTCCTCTGAGGGTTCCTGTTGCAGCACGGGCCTTGGCTTCTGATGTCTCTCCTCAGGCACGTCAAGCAGATCCCAGATCTGAGAGGGAGGGCTGTGGGCACTCGCCTCCCTGTCAGTCACTGCACACAGCCCGTAATCCCTGGTCCACTTGGCAGCATAGAAGAATAACAAAAACAAAACACTTCAGCCCAGTTTGCAGCCATGAAAGACAACTCAAACTGATTTGCAGAACTTCTCTAATTGACATAATTGGGCATATGGGGATTACCAAAGAAAATATCTGATTTGTCCGTAATGCGGGCTGCTAAATTCTGTGTATTATTTTTGTGTAAAAAAAATTAATAAATTAATAATAATAAACAGGACATAGGGTTACGTAATTTATATATTTGTAAGTAATTATAAGCATTTTATTTGCTATTGTACGCTGTGCAAAACGTTAATTTAAAAAATATTTTGTTGTATACCAGTACAGTACTAATATTTTACACAAATTCTAAATTGCTGCAGTTTGCCTGTGAAAGGATACCTAGTTTTGTTCTATGTAATTCATACTTTGTCCACCAGGGGTCCTTTTCCACACCTCCTGATCTTAATGACAGCTGACAACCAAGAAGGGAAGAAATTTTCGCTCTCAGCATTTATTTGTCAACTGAATTTTCATGAAGTTGCTTGACGGCTTTTCCTCTCATACTTTAGTTCAATTCCAACCCCTTATATTTCCTCATAACAGATTTTCAATAAATAAACATCGAACGATGTCAATTTTAACTTCGGATATTTAACTTTTAATTCACAATCGCTGATACATTGCGCCACATGGAACTTTGGGTGACCTTGGTGCTCTTTTGCGGATTTGTTTGGAAAATCCACCAGATCGATTCATGTCTTAACAGATATAAACATGGTAGGAAATTATTTGTGTAAACGTATAGCTACAAAGACCTTTCACATGACAATAATTATAACATCGTATCGGTGTCAGTAATTCACACATACGGCCTATCTCGGCTCGTTTTTTATTCGTTGCCCCCTAGTGCTGATCAAATTTTACGTCAACTATGATTTGCAGATTACCTTCCCCATGCCTTGAAATCTTAGGCCTTTCACATGGGGCTTTCGCACGCAATTGTAACTAAATCCAATGCAACAGAATAATCCGACTGTGGTCCACATTTGTCGAATTTATTGGACATCGAAGGATACCAGGGGTAAAAAAAAAATACAAGAACAAAAGAAATGTTTTACTTGAGAATGACGTCACTGACGCGCTCTGCTTCTTCCGTGCAATATTTTTGTGGTTAACTTATTAAGCGAAATGGAAGTCGAAATTAAGCTCATTTCGGAGCTTGGCGTGCATCTTACAAGCCGGCAGAACAAACCAGGGAGGGGTAATATTAATTTGCCGTTTTTTTCCCTCCCTGCAATGTGTCTCTTTAAGTGGGAGTTCTGAGCGCAAACACAGGGGCGTGGGCGGAACGGCGAACAGGCAGCAAACGGAGAACGTGCCTTTAAGTGGGGTTGCTGCTGATTAAAAAGCGGCCGCCGTCATTCGCTCGCTGTCACCCCGCTACAGGGAAAAAAAAACAGATAAATGCACACAGACAGATTCCTCTCGGCTGGAGAACTGTAGATTACTGAGGTTACTAGGTACTTATTTTGTGCGGCTAGCTACATATTAAGCGAATATCCTGTGATTGCGCGTGAATCTGTCTGACTCGCAGAGCAGCAGAAAACTGGACTGAGCCTCAGGGGACGGCAAAAGCGAAATCCCGACGTAGAGTCCCGGATTGCACTTTAAATGCAAGAATCCGATGACACCCTTTCTACACAGCAAAATGCTGCAAATAATTAATTGAAGGCCGCCGATCAGGAAAATGTGCAGATATGAAATGTTTTCTTTATCCCTATTAAGAGTGTGCGTGCTGTAAGCATCTGCTAAATTAAATTATTCACAATCGAGTAGATGTGCGTGCCAGGGAAGCCGATGTGTGTGTCAAGGAAGCCCACCAGACAGCGGGCGGCTCTAATGCAATTGCAAACACGAATCCGAAACAGCTGACCACTTTACAGAAGATTCATTTACAAACAGAGACCGCTGCGGTCACTGCCCGATCGAAGGGCCACATACACCCGGGAGGGTAGCCTGTGACTTGCTGGGAGTCGCTCGGGTTAGGGCCCCGCGGCTCGCCGAAAATCACACAGACATAGGCAGGGATATTTCCCGCAGCACTGACTTTTAAGGGAGCTTCCCGAGCTACGTGCGGACCGAGGCGCGCCGGTACTCCAGTCCGCGTTTTCCGTGCGAGGAGGGCAGGAGAAGGGGATAATAGCTTTCGGAGCGCCGTCTCTCTCATGCCATGCTGGGCCAGAGAGGCTCCGGGAGACATGCATTTACCCATATCCGGGTTAGAGAGGAAAGGGGGAAAAAGTTTCATTTAAACCTGGACTAAAACTTTCAGTATGAAATCAAATTAAGGCCGCCGTTGTCGGCGGGGCTATTCACCTCGGACCGCAGTCAGTATTTAGGCCTAATGGTTACGGCGGATCGATTTATTCCTTTATAAGTATTTTCCTCGTTCTGCATTATTATTTTTCTCATTCGTTCTGAGTTTTGTCGGCTAGCTGGGGATAGCCGGTGGGCTTCTAGCACTACCTGAAATGTTGAAGCGATAATGGCCGCGCAAGTGGCATCGGCTCCGGCGACGACCAGTAATAAAAAAACGAATTTATCGAGCACTTTGAATCAAGATTTAAACTCCGGGAAGCCCGTCGGAGGGACGGCACAGGCATCGGGAGCCATGCTTGGAGCGGGAGATGGGGCTCACGCTATGAATAATGTAGATCACCATCACCATAATGAACTGAACATGGCCAACGCGGCTTGCGCCTCTTCTGCCGGCGGCAACTCGGATACCCGGGAGAAGGAGGGTGGAAGCAACCCCGCATCGGCGCCGTCCTCGAACCCGACCGCCGCTCCGGCCATGGAGGCGGCTTTGATAGCGAATCATAAGCTGAAAATCGTCGGTAGCGGAGATCCGCCGGCTCGGTCTCACCGCCACACGCCGCCGCCGCCGCCGCAGCAGCAACAATGTAACCAATTTCAGCAGCAGCGTCAGATACAAAGTAACAACATCAACAACAGCGGCGGCGGCGGCAGCCTGGCGCCGGGTCCGGGGGACGCTGACAGCCGGCAACATGGTGGTAAGGAGACGGCTCTGGGAAACCAGGTCGAGCAGCAGATGCTGAATAAAAGTGAGGAGGACCATCCGTTCAAAGCGGGGGAGCAGATGGGCGGCAGGTACGAGCAGGACAGCTTGGGAGCAGCGAGCGGCAGGAACAGCATAAGCAACCCGGCCCAGGGCGCCAGGGGCAACGGCACCGCTTCGGAGTTTAATCATTATTACGGCAATGCTCGGGTCGGGCCCTGCTTTGATCAACATGGCGGACAACAAAGCCCCGGGATGGGGATAATGCACTCTGCGGGCCCCAGCGGCATGGATCCGGCGCAGAACTCCCACGACGGCTACCACAACAACCAGTACAACCACTATGCCAGCTACCGAGCGGGCTATGGCGGCGGGGGCTACGGCATGATGAGCTCCTCCAGGCAGGGGAATAACATGCTGATGGGCCCAGGCGGCGCTGGTGCCGCTGCCGGCCACGGTAAGGCTCCCATGGCCCCTGCTTCTGGCAGCAACGTCGGGGGCTTCCAGAGATTCCCCGGGCAAAACCAGCACCCCTCCGGCGCAACCCCGACTCTAAACCAGCTGCTGACCTCCCCCAGCCCCATGATGCGGGGCTACGGCGGCGGCTACCAGGACTACGGCAACCCCGCGGCGGCGGCGGCGCAGCAGCAGCCGGGCATGGGGCTGAGCAAAGACATGGGCTCCCAGTACGGCTCTGCAGCCCACGGCTGGGGGGGGACACAGAGAAGCCACCCCGCCATGAGTCCGGGAAACAGCGGCCAGGCTGTCAGCAGACCGCAGGTGAGCAGCTCCGGCCCCAGCCGGCGGTCATAGGCCGGATAGGCGAGGACAGTTAGCGGCGGAGCTAAGGCTGCCCGTCCGCCGCCGCGCCGCGGGTCCCGGCGGCTTCCGCGGACCCAACTTCCCCCCGAGTTGGGCTTAAATGGCGAGCATGAGGGCCAGGCGTCCCCCTCCGAGACTCGGCAGTTTCTGCTCAAGGTGACTCGCGCAATGGGGGAAGGAGAAGCCCGCGCGGCTTAGGGCGATGCGCACCCCCGAGCCGCGGGACGTCCTTTAATGAGGCGTGTTCGGAAATGTGGCGAGGGGCGCCCGCTTAGCGCCGACGTGATTGCGGACGCGGCTCTGGCTGGGGTACTTGGGGTACTTACCCGGAATATTATATCACGTCTCGTTTTGGGGGACTGAGGATGCGCGTAACCGGCGGCCCGGCAGCCTGGGCTGGGAAAGTGGCTCGAGCCCCTCCGCGAGGCTTCGGGATTTTGAATTGTGGAGGTATCGCGGCCGTAACCGTCTCCAGACAGCTGCCTCCGAGCTGACATGTTAGCCGGCACCTGATTGGCTCTCCCTCTCCCCGCCGCCGCGCGACTTAACGCGGCGCACGTAAATAGCGGCCGCTCTGGCCCGCGCTCGCCGGGGCCGTCAGTCCGCGAGCTCGCGGGGCGAGATTGATCTCGCGCTTGATTGACCCACCGGCGCTCGAGTGGCCCGTGCACCAGTGGCGTTTTGTCTTTTTTTTTTAACCGTCCCCCAAAACATTGCATGAAAATGCATCAAAGCGTCAGGCTCCAGAGCTATTCATGAAGCATTATTATTAATGTAAGTTTTTACAATTAAGGTAGTGCTGGTATAATAAAAAAAAAAGCAGCAGTTTTGACTAACAAACTATCTGATCGACCACACTGATTGCTGTGCGCGTGAGGGGAAACACGAATTATATAGCAATTTAGCCAACGTAGGTTCTCCACAGAAATCATTTTGGATTGATTGCAGCTGTTTAACCTGACTCATGTTGCTTTCAACAGTGCTAATATTTTAAAAAATAAAAATATTTTCTTTTATTTGTTTTAAAATTCCTCTGAGCTGGCACTCAAAATGTAAACACAACTGCTGGCTCAGGGCTGGTTTATTATTATTGTTTCATTCTTAAAGGCAAGTGGGTTTCGTTTATTTTCACTGATGAATCCAGTGCAGTGAAAGTGTTTTTGCAGAAGGAAACATGCGCTGAAAGCTAGCGTATTGCCAGCAAGCTGTCTCTTTGCATTAAGGGCTGAAATGAAAGTTTGTAACGGAAGTGTGGTTTGAGTACATCGATGAATGTCAGCTCTCCGATTTAAAACCAGCCAGTTTGTGTGTTCTTTTTGATTATGGAGTTTGGGGTTAAATTCTATTTTTTAAAGGCATTCGAACATATTAGCATTGTTTTTTGTATTTTGGTCAACTTGCAGTTTATTTTACACAAATTTTGCATCTTGTAAGACGTGCAGACTTGATCCACGTTATGGTCCTGGATATAGGTGTGTATCCATTTTGAATATTGGTTGTCTGTTTTTGGAGGGGAAAATGTATTTAAAATAGTTTAAATGTCAGCTGATTTATTTTCAGCACAAACGTGATAAGCTGTTTTTATATGCACGGTCTTAATTTGTTTGATTCAGATAATTCAGACTAGTTAGAATGAGATGGAGAGATTTTTTTTTATTGGTGGTGTCTTAAATGGAGCCATTCTGGAAATGCACTGAAGATTCTCTGTGGAAATTAATTTTAGGTGTGTGTGTGTGAGTGAATAGAGGATGGTCATGTGAGCAGTCTATTATTTCCCACGCCATGCCTTAACTTTGTCTCCCTGTAGACAGTAAATGCGAATAATGGTCCCTGTTTAGAAAAGTTTCCATCGTGGTGAAGACTGCTGTTTGTAGAAGGGAAAAATGGCATGTTCAGCTGTAATAATAGCTGAAAATCAAATTTTTTTTGTTTCAAACCCTTGATGTCATTTCCTAGGTTATACATGCAGTGTGGTTAGTGACATCGACCTTGGCTGGAACAACAGTAAAGAGGAATTGTGTGATGTTTGCCACTCATGAAAATCATTGAACATTTTGTTTAATGCAGGCCATCATATGAGACGCCTGACATTTTCTCATCTTCAGTAGACCTTCAGTGTCTCACTGGATTAGCCTCAGCAATTTTAGTGTCTTATGGAGAAACCCCCTTTCTGCTGCACTAGTTACAGTTTGGTTGTTTAGTGTACGGGTGTGTGAATTTTATCACCTCACGAGTTACAACCAGCAGATGTATGGCTTTTGGGGGTCTCTCTGAGCTGTATGTACGTGTCCCATTGCCTTACAGTTGGGTGGCTTCAGTGAAGTCGTCTTTCTCACCGTGGAGAAAATATTGCGCCAACTGGGCTTCTGCTAGATCTCCTCCCTCCTGTCCAAAAAGCAGCCTTCGCGCCTTCTGGTTATGGTAGCCTGTGTGTGGAAACGACGAGTGGTGGTTTTAGTAATTGGGGTCTGAGGGCAATGCCCTTTAAACCCAACCAGCATTTGTCGGTTAAATGTGGCAATTTGTGGAGTATGTATGTTGGTGTATTTTTGGGCTGTGTTGGCTGTAATCCGGTCCTGTTCTCCTCTCTTTGTTCCATATGGACAGTGACTGTTTGTCACCTGACACGACCAGGTAAGGTTTCATTTACACCTGCAGTATTGGTTAGTAGCAACCCAGTGAATTAAACACAAATAAGCCCTGTTGTTCTTGATAAAGGTGTCCGGGCATTTTCCTCATCTTCCGGGATGAAATGCTCCAGGCGGGAGTGTAATTGACAGCTGGGTTTATCCCCGGACTGCCCGTGGTTTTGTTAAAATGTCAATTAATCCAAATTTGCCATAAAAATGGACCAGTCAGGTTTGTGCGCTAGACATGTAATTAGCTTATTAATACGCTAATGGAGTGTTTTTCTTCTGTGATGTACAAAGAACAATTGAAGTCAGAGGTTAGAACACAGATTGCCGGTTTGCAGTTGATAAAGCAAATTTTTAAAATGAGTGTGTGCGCATGTTTATGAAATGCAAACCCCTAAAGCAAAGGGTCTACTTTTCTTTAATTTGGTATAAGGCGGATGGAAAATGGCTGTGATTTAGGCTGGCTTTACATGGAGGAGGTGGTGTTTGTGTCCAACCTATTTCTGCTATTGTGTGGATCCTTCTCACAAAATAATTTTGATGCCTCTACAGATTGATTAATATTAAACTTCAGGGAATGCTTTTGTTTCTATTATTATTTTATTTTTATTGATTGCACGCTGCTGAGCTTTCCAGGAGGTCCATAGCATAGTAGCAGCTGTTTCATGAAGCCTTCCTTTGCTTTTCCTGGCTTTTGGCTGTAAGGAATGTCGGTGGCTGTGCTTTGGTCCCCTGAATGTCGGTGGCTGTGCTTTGGTCCCCTGAATGTCGGTGCCTGTGCTTTGGTCCCCTGGTGCTCATGGTGTGTGTTGTGCGCTCTCAGTGGCACCCTGCTTTCGGCGCGGTTCCCTTTGGCCAGCTGAGGCACCTAACAGAGTCTGCTGACTGTGGGATTAACGCCGAATGTGACGTAGCGCGACTTCTCCCTAAAATAAGTCCCAAGCGGGCGCAGTCTCACACATGGGCCGGCTTGGTGACACAGTCCCTGTTCCGTCAGAAGTATGACTCAGCAGTGCTCGCCACAAAGACCCGGAAAGCGTTTGTGTTCCTTAGCAGGGTGCCGGGAAGGGATGGGAATACAGCGTCGGAATCCAACCGAAGCGGAACCCCGTGCCTTTTTGGGAAGATCCGCTTGGCTCTGTCCTACAGCATGCTTTAAATCCCCCGCTTTGTTTATAGCGAGGCTATTGATCTTGATATCGCTCTGTCTCTCCCCCCCCCCACCACGCCTCTACCTTTCCCTCCCCTTGTTGCCTGAGGCTATCCTCTTTCTCCTCGGCGATCGTGCTCATTGGGCAGCCAGCCAGCGGGGTAAGCCCTTGGGTGGCCTCGCCTCTTTGACAGCAGAGACGTGACCTTCACATATGTAAATTAGCCATGTGCAGGCCTTTGAATGGAAGCCTGGGCTCTGTGGGTGGGGGTAGGAGCAGGCAGGGATTCCCCACTACAACCCTGGCCCAGTCCTTTGGATTTTCCAGAACGGTTCTCGGCCGGCCAGGATTTGAGATCAGTGATTGATCGTTGATATAATTCCGTTTTCTGTTCAATAGATGAATGTAACGATTTCACATTTTTAAAAATAAATTTTGCTGTAGTCTGTGTGGATAGTCTGTTTCTGTCACTTCAAGCTGCATGAAAGCCTCCATTTTTTGGCAATCAAACAGAATCACTGAACAGCTTTTCCACATGTTAGTATGGCCGCAATGGGAGGCCTTTAATGCCGATGCGGCCTCGAGGTTGTTTGCGGGACCGATCGGACTTGTCTGCTGATGCCGGGCGGCCCGTACGCTTTGTGCCTTTACGTGAACATCCAGCATCCCCCGTAGGACAAACACACAGAGGTTCCGGTAATGTCAGCCCATGTCACGGGGTGTCCGAATCGCTCTTCCCCAGCTCGCATTACCATAATCAATAGGCAGGGTGGCAGCCAGCGTGGCTTTTGCTACGGTGACCTCTGTGCCCTTAAAACTTTCAAAATGGCTTGCAGTTAATAGTTTAACAGGCTGTTGCTGACTTTAAAAATGACGGTTAAAAGTGAGCTCTGTGTAAGAAGGTACCTTATATGGGGGCCCAGTGTGGGCAGTAAGCTCCCTGGGGGCTTTGCTAGGGGTGCAGCGTGGGGTTACCGGGCGCTTGGCTGGGTCGTGTAACCGCAGTTATGCATGTCAAACCTTCAGCAGCTAATCTCTTGTGCACGTGGTGTTTTAAAGGACTTTACACTGCTTGTCCTGAGTTACAGGTGTGTGTGTATATGTGTGTGTATATGTGTGAGAGAAGGCGTTTTCACACTGCTGGAACTTTTTCTGGAACCAGAACCTTTTTCTGGAACCAGCAGCTTTTGTCGTGTTCACACCACAGGAACTCGTCCGGATTTATTGTTCCCTGGAGGCAGTTCCAGACCCCCTTTTTAGTCCCTACTCCAGACTAGGTACTTTCTGTTTGATCACTAACTACGGGGGAGGCACTTGGCAGTTACACGGAAGTGCATTTACAATTGAGCAGAGGGAATTCTTCTTGTACCCAAATTACATATAATGAACAATTTCTAATTTTTTTGCCTTTGTCTCCGTATTTCGGTTGGAAAATATTCGCTAGCCAATGTACTTTCTAATGTTGTGGGAGCCAGCGGTGAAGCTTTCCTGCGCTAATTAGTGGGCTAACATTACATTTTTTTAAAATTATTTTGTAGAAAACGAAAGATCGATCTGCTAGCCAGATTTATAATCACGTTGCGGGTCATTATTAAAATATATGTTTGTGTCCAATTTTGATTGTGATTGATACATTTTGTTAGTTATCAATGAAGACTTATCCTTGATTGTTTTGCCATGGTGGGTTGGTTCCTATGAAATTGTGTGAGGTTGAACCTTACTGTTCCTGGGCCCCTATAACTTTTTGGCGGGGGGATCTAGGCTGGTGGCTTTGTCGTACTCCTATGGGCCCCTTGGCTCATTGACTTTTACACTCAGGGATTCGCTTTGGCCCCACAGTCCGCCGTAGGAGCCCATCATACTGAGAGTGGAATGAAGTACTGCTTCCCAGGTCAGGCCCGCGATGGCCGTCACAGAGACCAACGGCAGTCGGGCGCTGAGTGTGACTCCCGCCTTTGGCAGGGCAAACCTTTTTTTTTTTTAGGTGTCCTTAGATGGCGGAAAAGACAGAGTGAGTAATGCAGAACGATCCGGAAAGGACGCGGCGCGCAGGGGAGGAAGGCCATGCTGTTTTTTCAGCTTCGGCGACGCGGTGCGTCCTTCCCTAAGCGAGGCGAGCGAGCAGCCTCGCCTGTGCCACACCGCCATCCCGCGGCCCCGGGGATCCCGCGCACACCGCCATCCCGCGGCCCCGGCGTTCCCGCGCACACCGTCAGCCCGCGGCCCCGGCGATCCCGCGCACACCGCCATCCCGCGGCCCCGGCGATCCCGCGCACACCGCCATCCCGCGGCCCCGGCATTCCCGCGCACACCGCCTCCCCAACCCGCTAAGTGCTCTTACATATTAGCTTGGGCGAAAGGATGCTCCCCGTGCCTCACAGGCCATTAGAGGCCCCCGCCTCATTTCCTGCCCCCCCCCCCTTACCGCCACTCATCTTTTGGATATTTAAATGGAAGCAGAGTACAGGTGCAGGGATCAGCGTTATGTCATTTTCCCCTTTTTTGGGGGAAGGAAGCTCGCCCTCCATCAGTGCGGTAAGGATGGCTTCCATCCGCCATGCCATCCATCACCGTCTCTGCCGACCTGGTGAGGAAAGGCCCGAATTGGCTCATAAGAGGAGATGAACAGAAACGCGGCCGCCTTGGCATCAGCTGTGTACCGGGGAGCATCGAGGCGAGGACTAGAGGCCGGAAAACAAAAGGGACGTGGAGGTGCGGGCGGGGGGGGGCAGCCGATCCCCCGTGCGTTTTTCTCAAGAGCGTGTGACAAGGTCTTCGGCAAGAGCCATGGTGGGAGGCCCATTACTGTCAGGCTAATCTCGAAATAATTAATTGTGAAGTCGACGGTTTTAAAGAGTATTGTAATTGAATCCTAAATTAGGCCCGGGAAAGAGGACACGTCCTGTTTCGCTATTAGCTCGCTCCCGTTCCGGCGCGGCGGAAGCACGGCTGCGGGGGGAGGGCGGCCGGGGGGAGGGGGCTGCATATTAAACAGGCGTCCGTCTGATTTATCTTGCGCCGCCTGTGTTTGTGTTTAAAATGTTCATTCCTTTGAACGGGAGCGGCGCGGCTGCGCATCGCATCCCTTTGGTCGTTTGTTAGAGGGCCGATTCTGTCAATATTGTGCTTTTGTTCCACCGCCTTGTTAATGAGTCGTTTCAGGAGCTAACCTGCAGCTTGTCATCCTGCCGCCTCATTCTCATCTGTATATATTTGTTCTCTGTCCACGTTCTCTGGGTAAAGAAGGCTTTTGAAGGTTCTGTTTGGAATTCGATGCAGCTCGGGTGCATTGTTCCATTCGGCTGGATGGGCTCGTACTACAAGCTTATGTAGCTCTCTCTCTCTCCTCCTCTCTCTCTCTCTCTTTTCTCTCTTTCCTCTCTCTCTCTCTCTCTCTCTCTCACACTCTCTCTCTCTCTCTCTCTCTCTCTCTCTCTCTCTGTCTTCCCGTCTCTCTCTCTCTCTCTCTCTCTCTCTGTCTTCCCATCTCTCTCT
>JAODKN010000027.1:22951297-22969708 GCA_026774425.1 Petrocephalus zakoni
CTCTCCCTCCCCCTCCCCCTCTCCCTCTATCACTCACCCCCCCTCCCCCCACTCTCTCTCCCTCTCTCCCACTCCCCACCCCCCCCCCGGAATGTGTCGCAGGGAATGGATAGCGGGCAGCTACTGTAGGTGTGAGTCAGTGACACACCCACCAGCTTTGCCCTGCTCTGCTCTCCCTATGATGCTTCTGTAAAGGCTACCATCTGAAATATGTTCTTATTATATTTAAATGTTTATTAGAGTAGGCAGGGGCAGACAGTGTTGGCAGCGTCTGCATGAGGCCAGGTGGTTTGTGCTCTAGGCTTGGTAGCTGCTGGTTGTCATTGGTTGCTTGAGCCCTGCTCCCAAATCATTTCTGTTTCTAGACACACACAGTGGGTTCCTGCTTACCTATGCAGCAGATACATCGGTAAGGTAACCGCGAGGTGACCTGCTGTAATGCGGCGGGGGGGGCCCGTCCTCCGACCCGCCGTCTTCCACTTGCCATGTGGTACCTGGGAGCTGGGCCTGGCCGTGCGGCCGCGATTCCGGCACCAGCGCACCTCGGGTGAGACTCACTGACCCAGTTCAGTGTGAGCCCAGACCCGCGCTGCGCTAATTTAGGCTAATTGTGCCGGTATTAAGGCGGCTTGGTCGGTCACGTGTGCTAGCTGCGGATAGCTTTGGCCCGTGTCCCCAGCCTGTGACATCACATGCCGTCATGGCAACTTTACAGCAGCATCGCTCTGGCTGTAACTAGGTAGGTTCTTAATTGAACTTGAATTTTTCATGCCTGTTCTTCTGGTTTAAAATGAAAAAAGATTCCCAAACAGCAAACAAATCTGAACCCCCGAAAGCAGAGGAACGGGGGAGTGTGTTATGATGAATGAGAGATTGGCTGCTTTTATGCATGTCTTTATGGTTAAGCTTATTACACTGCTGCACTGTCATAATGTATATGGGACTGGCAGCTATTTGGGGCTGGAGACTTGACTATGATTCTTGGGGGGCGGGGGGAGGGGAGGGTTATGGGTTTGTTTCCACCCAAGGATCTCTAATTGAATTTGAGATTTTTAGTGATGGGGCGGGGGAGGGGGGGGTGAAGAACTGGAGCCTCTGAGACAACCAGCTGGGACCCCCCCCCCCAACTTTCCCTGGGTGCATACATGTGGAGTGGGCGCCGCTCCAGGGGTGAAAGCTGCTGATTTGTCTGTGTTGAGCGGGTCGAGGAGCCTATTCTGCTGGCACTCGTAATGTGGAGAGCTGACCCTGAGGGCCCCCCCGTGCCCCAATACCCACAGCCTTGCCTGACGTAGCTCCCAAGTGATGATCTACTGACTACCAATCAGACGCCGTGGACCAAATAAAATTCCAGCCAATCCCCAGTCTCAAAAAAAATAAATCCTTGAAAAGGACCTCTCTGAGCAAAATTGGGTGGTCAAAACACGTAATTAAATCAGCCTCATTAAAATAGTTTTGGGTGACTTTTAATAAGTGTGTGTGAAATGCTGGTCTCTGTTTGTGCTGGGGTGATGGAATGATGGGTCACTCAGAAAGAAACACTCTCGCACTGATGAGATGGTCAGACTGCGCGTGGGCGTGGCCGTGGCCCAGCACACGCAACCCCCCCCAGCACCGTGCCTGTGCGGCTCACACGCGTTTCCCTGCACCGGGCTCCTCGTGCTGAGCAAGGCTGACAGGCTTGCATTGCATCACGGCATAGCCTGATGTATGGCGTGGGCTGCCTTTTTAAGCCCAGAGGAGCAGTTAGTGTTAATTCTTTGTTCCCTTTATTAATGGGTGTAAACATTTTATCCCCCCCCCACTGGCACTCTCTCTCTGAATTCATTACAGAAAACAGACATTGATAATTTATAAATACACTTAGTAACACGGCTTCATTTAGACATGGCCAGCGTGCCGACTTGCTATTACTGTGGTAATTTCCAAGAATGGGTAAAATTTAATGCATATTTAATCTGTGTTTACACTCTTGTCTTTCCGTGAAGCTGGAAAATGGTGCAAATTTTCTCTAACACACGCACGCCCCCATACGGGAGTCACTGCATTTATCTTTATTCTCCATGCAGCCGGGCATCGTAGCACCCTTGTGGGGGACTCGGAATGCACTTTTTAAAAAAGTTTTTATGGTGTGGTCGTCAGCATGTGGGCTGTTGCTATGTATTATTGTAATGGTCGTTGTAGCTGCCCGGTAACGGCAGATGCAGAGGCCGGGGACTTCAAGTGCGCGCCGCGCTGCCGTTGGGGGCATTTACCCTTCCTCCTGTGGTGAAAATCTAAGGCAGCAGCCCAGCTATCATCGGGCAGCCTTCAGACTGGCTCTCTGCACATGCTGTGCACGTCAAACGCCGAAAGCTCCTGGGAGCAGTAATCGCAGTGCCTTCCACAGCATCCCCCCGGCGTAAGGGCAGTCATGTCATGCACAAGGACTTATTGGAGGTGCTTATGAATGTGCTTGGAAGAATAAAATAAAAAAAAAACAACAAAAGCATTTAATAATTTTAATTTGATATTTCTTTCAGGCAAACTGAAAAACTAAGAGGGTTGTTGTTTCTTTCATTATGGGCCTGTAGTTGGTCTCTGGTGGTTCTGTGAGTTGAAGCTCAGTTTTAGTGCTGGAGGTTCAGCCTGGCTCTGAATAATTTTTATGTTTGTGTAATGTGAATGCAGTCCGTAATACATCTGTAGCCGTGGAACAGGCACGCTCCTGTACCCGGTTTTTCCTTGGCGAGTCACTGCGATTGGTCCTGCGCGCTGTGCAGCCCTGTAAACGGTAACGCCCGCTGTCTCCTTCCCGTTGTCGACATCGCCATTGTCTTGGCATCGGCGGAATGAGCTTTTTGCTGACCTGAGTCAGCAGGAGTGGTAGTGCCGCACTGGGCGGAGGAATGCGTCGGTGTATCGCAGCACCCGGATCCCTCCTCGCTACCCTGTCCTGGCTGTATCGCACGTGTCCATGTGTGTAGGCTCTGATTCCCTCCAGATTGAATCTGGTTATCGTCAGAGATGAAAGGGAGCTGGCTGCATCTTTGTATTGGCGCGGTGAGAGGGGGCCGCGTGGCGGTGAGGGGGCCGGGTGCTGTGACGGATGGGCCTGTACACACGTGACTGTTAGCCGGCTGGCCTTCTGGCTGACTCAGAGCTTCAGTGGCGGACTGCCCGACATTGCCGGGAAGCTTCACGCCATCCAGTCCGCAGGCCCTCCTGAGCGTGGCGGCCTGTTTGTTCAGGTGTGATGTCATTTTCTGTAGCAAGGAGACGCTGCCCCAGAGTGAGGCGGCTGCATGTGGAAAGAGCAGGAGGAATTGTGGGGAGGAATTGTAGGGCCACTCGCTTGAGGGGGGCTGGGTGGGCTCCTCAGAAGCTGGGCCAAGCATCCCTACGACGCACTGGTCATGTGTGTACCCTGCTGGAGGAGGCGTTCTTTACCTGCTGGATGCTGTCGTTCTCCACCCAGGGTGGGGGAATCCGGGAGGATTAAGGATGTGATTTGGAGTTTCTGATGATGACCCCACCCCAGTGACCACTGTGGCTGTCAGAGGCTGCAGAAGAACCCCCCCCCCCACACACACACACACACACAAACTCCCTCTTACAGTCACGTCCTGGCATAAAGGGTTCTGCACAGATCCTGTGGTTCCTCTTCCACACTGGCCCCTGGTGTACCGCAAAGTCTCCATTGTGTTATGAGACGTGGGATTTTTAACAATGAGCGGTGACCATTTGTCGACCATTTATCAGCCCAGAGGGGCGTCACGGTGTCACGTTAAAATATTCCAGCTCCTTTTCTTCATGCACCTTCCGCAAATCTAACGCTCCTGCACCTCGCAATAAAAGCGTGAAGCTGCTTTCTGCCGGACGGCTCGCTTCTTTGTGCACGGCGCCGCATTCTCCCCTCTGATCGCCGCGCCTCGCCGGCACCGGGCACCACGACTGCTCCGAGGGGCGAGTTAAAAGGCCGCCTTCAATAGGCAGGAGATCGACGGCCCGGCGCGTGACCCGGCATTTAGTCACGGGGGGGTCGTGGTGTCCTACACACTGCCTGGTCATGAGGGGCTGGTTCCAGGACCCGGAATGTGTCACTGCAGAGTACTGGCTACCTGGACATCATTCTTCAGGGGAGCAGGGGGGTTTTGGGGGTGGAGGGAGTGATGGCTCGGTAATTTTCTCACAGGAATAATAATAATAATATTATTATTATTATTATAAGGGGTCCAAGCAGCAGCACCCTTATTTTTATTAATTTACTTGTGTTTGCGGTCATCTTAGCAGCTCCCTCAAACCAGCCACTGAAGTTTGGTCGTCCCATGATACACGCACTCGCCCTCTATGCGAGTCCCGGATTGTGGTGATGAAGTCACGAAGCCTCCCACCATAAACATGCACGCGGTTCACTTACCGGCATGTGAGGCACGGTGCCTCCTCTCTAACGGACCGCGTGCTCTCTGACAACCGCGTCTTTGCTCCACACCATGCCGGCTCCAGCTGACCCCCCCCCACCCCAGTTTTCCTACCGCGACTCGCATCGGCGTCATGCACACGGTGACCCGGGGTAATGATGACCTCCACCCGCCCTCCCCATGCCTGCCCACCTCTGCTGACCGTAACGCGGACGCGGCCACTGCGCTTAGGAGATTGCTGCACGCTGACGTCGGAGCCTCGTCCATCTGGCCGCCTTTTTTTAGCGCTGCGCTTGCTGCCGGCCTCTCATTGGGTCCCGGGGGGAGGGGGTGTGCGGTGTCCGTCCCCTTCCTGTTGTTGACAGCCCCCAGGATGGTTTCTCCCATCTCTTCTTCAGCGATTGTCTGGCCCTGGCAGAGGCTTGGGGAGATCCGCCCGAATTATAGCTCAGCCTATTAAAAAGATTCTTCGTCATTTTTTTCCCACATGCCTTTTTGGCAGCACACCCCCCCCCCCCATCTGACCTGAGCTGTGGCCCACATTGTGGGTGGCACGCTGCCCTGTTCTTCTCATTCATGACTGTGACGTTTATGAGCACTCTGATTAACCACACTAGGCAGGGGCACCATGACCTCTGACCTCTCCATGCGTATGTGGGCTGCATGCTGGACCCTCCACCTCTGTGCTGTTTAGGGGACTCCATGCAGTCTTGTTGCTAGATGGCTGTCCCGTTTATCAGTACTATCTCAGGAGGACAGGAGGAGGCGGCTTCTTCCCATGTGTCCCTAAGTGTTCGGACAGGATGGGGGGGGAGATGGGTAGCAGTGGCACCGGTACAAGCAAGCCAGGTAGCGCTTAAGTAATGCTGGGCTTGGAACGGTGCCGGGCCTGGCTGAGTGAGGTTCGGTTGCTGCTTTTGGCAGGGGGGCTGGGGGGGGGGGGCAGTGAGTGCCGTGATGATGATGATGATAATTATCCTGAATTCCATAGCTGCAGCGTCAGTGGGAGTGGATCCTCATCTGGATCTACTCCAAGGTACCGTGGTGTGAAACAGAAACATCTGTCCGGTGCTGGACCCCCTCCCCCTGCCCTCACATGGCCACTCGGTGAAGGCAGGACTGACTGGAGGCCTGGCCAATTAGGGGAGGAACCAGCGAGTGATGGGCAGTTTTCAGGGGCGAGAACTGATTTAATGTCCTGTGTGTAAACATTAGGATCACATGGTGCTTTTTACTCGTTTCGCTCCAGCCTTTCCACTGTGGTACCCCCCCCCCCACAGGTGGCCCTTTAAACCTCCTGATCCGTAGCCTGCCAAGCACACCTGAGCCCAGCTCAGCCCCAGGCGGTGGAGGGGGGCACGTTTATCTTGGAGATGGCTGCTGGAAGTGCCCCCAGCTCTGCCGGCTTTTACTCCTAGCGTTTTCATTACTTTAACAGCCCACCCCATCTAACGAAACGTAAAAGTTTGTGTACCTGTGCCCCCCCCGCCTCCTGCCATCACTTTTATTCCCCTTCATATTTCCCAGTGCTAACGGAGAACGTGTGCCCTGCCAGGCAGCACCAGGGCTATGGGGTAGGGGGGCGTATCGCTTAGGAGGTCAAGTGCATTATGGGGGATTTGCGTGGTGGGTAGTCAGGGTGGGGGTCGGAGAGAGGGTTGCAACAAATCACTGTAAGCCGTGCAGTTTTGCGGGCGCGATCTACTAAGGTGTGTGTTTTATATCTTATTTATTTGCGGTTTGGTCTTTTCTGAGCCATGGGTCTAGCCCAGTGTATCTGCCGAAAGCTCCCCCCTCCCTCCTAAGGGCTTTTGTGGTGCTCAGCAGGAAATGGCCACCCCAGGTGCTGCTTTTCCTTCCTCTGTTGGTCCACGCTGCCTCTGCTGCCGTTTCCGCTGCGCGTCTTCACCACACGTGCGGCGCCTGGGGCCGCTCTCGCCTCGGCAGTGTGCCCGCTTCCTTTAAAAAAAAAAAAAAAGAAGAAAATCTCTGATTCCCCTCCCTGTTTCGTTCAGGTGGCTTCCATGGACTTCATGGCGATGAAGCGCTCCCAACTGTACGGGATGGGTGGCAACCCCTATTCGCAACAACAGCAGCAACAGCAAGGCGGGCCCTATCCCAACCAGCCATACGGAACGCCCAGCCCGCACCGCTACCAAATGAGCATGCAGGGGCGTGGCCAGGTGGCCATGGCTGGCATGCAGTACCCCCAGCAGCAGGTATGTATGCCCTCTATGTTGGGAACCTTGGTGACCTGCTCATCTGGCTTCGTTCCAGCCCTCAACACTGGGCTCTGCTGTTATACTGCAGTCTGCCATTGTTAGGCTTTTACGCGCCAAGGTGTGTTCGGATTTGCCGTGGCTCGTGGAGGTGGAAATTAATGACTTAGCTGACTGGTAGAGCTTCTCCTCACTGGATGTTGGAGCTCTTTCTTGAAGTGCTTTGTTTTTGATTTTTTTTTTATAGAGGAGTCGGAATATAAGGGTTTATGTCTCTGCCGCGTGCCTAAAAGTGTCAGTTGAGCACATTGCCGCACCGAGTGTGGATCTCCACTGGAACTCGCACTTTCTGATGTTTCATGTTTCATTATAGACAGGATTTGAGGTGCTTTCAGTGGTAAATATTTATCCGGTGGAATCAGTGAATTCCGCGTGCCTCGCAGTTTTGAATCATAATAAATCAGCACTGAGCTCCACTTGGGTTTCTTGGCACGACTTCTGCGTTATGTCTATCGCAGCAGAGGGACCACTTTTTTTATGGTTTGGGGAACCTCTTCAGGTTCTGTCAGGTTTTGGGTCAGTGTGAGGGAGTTGCTTGGCCTGGCCCTTTCTGCTAATTTGCTGCCACCGCTGGCCCAGGCTGGACACCCCATTCCCAGTGTAAAACGTCCTGCCGTGTTGCTATTTTTAGGCCAAGGGCTGTTGGTTTGAGTTTACAGATTGGGTAGGGACAAGGCTGTACAGATTGGGTAGCGACAAGGCTGCACAGATTGGGTAGCGACAAGGCTGCACAGATTGGGTAGCGACAAGGCTGCACAGATTGGGTAGCGACAAGGCTGTACAGATTGGGTAGCGACAAGGCTGTACAGATTGGGTAGCGACAAGGCTGCACAGATTGGGTAGCGACAAGGCTGCACAGATTGGGTAGTGACAAGGCTGTACAGATTGGGTAGGGACAAGGCTGCACAGATTGGGTAGCGACAAGGCCATATACCTATGGCAGAGAAATTGTCGGGAAACTTACTTACAGACGGTGAATAGTTCCAGACATTGACATTCACAGCATAGAATCACAGTCATTTCCTATGCTAATTACTAAGCACTTTTAAGTGGTATGTTGATCAAATAACAGATTAAAAAAACATTTATTACATTAGCTGTCATTTAATATACTAAATAATATTTTGTTTTTATATGTGCGCAGTGTTAGTGGTTATCATTAATAGTTATGACCGATTGTAGCCTAGCAGCTACAACCCCATTTAATTGTCCAATGACTACTGACGCAGGGTAAGGTTACATGTTAAATTGTTCTGGTTATCAACAGATTCATAATTACAGTTAGCTGCACTGCTACCATGTTAATACAGCTAATTAAAATATCAGTTTACTGCTCTCCTCGGGTCACATGGGTCAATGTGAATTTACTACCAAATTTATGGCAAAATAGCTTATTTTGTGGTAATTTATTTGCCAAACAAAATACTGTGTTGCGTAAAGTATCTGTATTATTACGTGCGCTTTTTAAGTGCTGCATTTGCAAACAGCACTTGAACAAAAGTGCTTTTTTTCTGGTCATTTCATCTCCCTCATGTTGAATTCCTTAAAATATCATCATTAAGGTGTGCAGTTTAACCATTAAAACCAATTTTAACCAGAGTTAAAACCAGAGTTGTTCATTTTAATAAGACAAAAATATTTGTTATCCGATTACTTGATTTTAATCTATGGAATAATCGATAGATTACTCGATTACTAAAACAATTGATAGCTGCAACCGTAGGCTCACAGCAGAAGCAACCAGACCGCCTGAGCAGGCAGAGCTGCGAGGGCCCCCCCAAGGACGGCCGATCATATGGTTCATCGCAGCCACAAATCTTTGTGTATTATGTTTTTCACAAAAGTGAAAATAAAGGTCTTGTGTTTATTGGATTCTCTTTGTTCATATTCATTCCCCCACCCTCTCCTTATGATTGGCAGCTCCTTCTATGCATTATGATGTCACAGTGAGCCATTCTGATCTGTGCCTTTAATATGAGCCTTTCCTTTACAAGTTTCTGCCTGGTTAAAGTGAAATCACCGGGCTTGCCATGGCCGGGCCCTGTGGGCTTTTTCTCAGCAACCGCGGGACTGCAGTGACGTTGGTACGTCCCGAGATATCGGCGACACGGGGCGATTAGAGTGTGAATCCAGTGGAGAACGATGGCATACTCTGCAGTCGCGAAGCAGCCGCTAAAAAAAATTGCAAAATGAGTTGTTCTCCCAGTATGCAGCCAGGGGAGATAATTATAACCTTCGAAGTTATCTGCCGCTGACATTAAAGCGAAAGCACAACGCCGTAATTGTGAAATGTAACTAACTAAAAAGTAATAAGTTCATAATAAGAACGATGGCGCGTGTTCTGTCGTTTGACATGCTTAGATATGACACACTATATAATGAGGCGGACAAATGAAAATTAATCGATTTACTCGTCGCTCCCGTGGAGAGAGAACAACAAATAAGAGTCCTAAACGCTAATCCTGTGCATTATCTTCCGGAGGATGTTTGGGAACAGGCAGGGAGGAAATGCGACGTCATGGGTGCCAGCTGGCTGCCCCGCCCCTGTCCCCCAGTCAGCCAATCGCAGGGCGGGATGTGGGTCTGCGTCTGGCTCCCCCAGACCTGCACACAGGAAATGACCTTGACCGATGGCCCTAATTTATTTCTGGGGAAGACAAGGAAATGGAGAATTCCGATTCCGTAGCATGGAATACGTGGCTCTGCTCCGCCGCGGCTTTTAAATGACTTTTAATTTAAAAAGGTCCTAGTTTTTAGTTAAGGGTCCGGGACCTCGCTTTAACGAGGGCATGTACGTGCAGCGAGGGTCTGTTTGCCAGGCGGGGCCGACTTGGCGGGACGTGACCTCTGGACGGGGTCGGCCTGTCTGCCTCCGCGATTAGCACTTACACTGCCTGCGGCGAATCCCTTTCTCCAGAAGGGACCCCCTGCTAGCAGGTTCCCAGCTTCCATCACCTGGATAAATGTCCTGCCAGCACATCTCTCTCTTTCCCTCCCCCCCCCCCCCCCACGTCAGCCGACGACAACAAATAGAATGAAAGAAGGGAACGGGCCGGATGGCGGCATTCTGGTTGTATCCCCCTCCCCCTTGCCCCCTCCGGCCCCCGAAGTGTAACGAACTTGAAAGTAAAAGTCTGCCAATTCCACTGTAATTTCCTGTGATGTCAAAGTTGGCAGACGGAGAGGGGGAGAATTTGAGGGAGCCATTAGCGTCTGATGTGCGGAAGGGAGAACGATTGCCTGTGAAATGAAAAGAGGGAGACATGTCAACAAGGCGTGAGAAGCCATTACCGGGCCGCCGCCGCTCGCCATCGCTGCCGCTTACTTAAGCTAATAGAAAGCAGTCATTAAATGTGGCAGGCGAGGCCGCGCACCCGGCTACTGCTGCCGCTGGGATGCAGCCCCTTCCCGCTCTGACCAGCTGGTTATATTGGTTATATATAGTTGGAGGGTTTTGTTTGTTCATGAATCACCGCAGAGTAACAAGTTCATTGCATGTTCCTTGTTTAGTGGCATGCGTTTATTTTTTCGTGGTAGAGAAAGCTGGGCTAGGCAGACCCTGGAGGGTATGGGAGTTATGGGCCTTGCAGTGAAACGGAGATCTGAGCCGGCAGGCTTCTGATCAGGGGCACAGCACCCTAATCCTCTGAACGACACACCGCCCCACAACAGAAGGTTCTACTGAAATTTGTGGTTTTTCGTTCTGACCGGAGACTGATGCATGATTTCATTCAAAATTAGTTGATACTGGACTGTATTTTCAGTTGATTTAAAATATTTTTGCTTTTTCCATGCTGCTTTCCTTTCTGCGCGGTAAAAAAGCATGCAGGTGTGCGTCGGTTCGGTGAGGGCCGGGCGAGTGGCAACGTGTGCATATCAGACCGGTTCTTCCTGTCTTGTCAGGAAAACTGGTCCAGTTGCGTTAGCAGTACCCGCCGCCTCGCTGCATGGGCCTTTTCTCAAATAAACTCAACACTAGTATTCCAAGGGCTGGTCTGAGGGGATGAAGCCCCTCCTCCAGGGTGTCACTCATCTCCAAAGAGGGACCATGATTGGCTGATGAAAAGGAGTTTCAAGTTTTGTCACACGCACAATCATGCTCTGTACCGCTGTGTAGCGAAACACTTTCCCACTTGCTACCTGGATTGTGCTGAAGGACGTATGCAATGCAGAGGAAAATAAAATAGTATGGAAAGATAAGAACAAAATAGCCATTTTTCTTGTTTTATTGTGGCCATTTTATCTTGATAATATACACAATGTGGGAACTAAGGGCAGATATCAGTAGTAGGCCTTCACTGTGAGGCTACAGTGTTATAAAGATCACTTTGCTTAAAATTAATCTTATGCAGCAGAAATAGACAGTTTCCATTGATGGAGGTATGGAAAATGTAAAACAGTGGGGTTGCTGGTCACGAGATATTGCCCAAAACCAACCAGAAACAATTTAACATTTATTAAGCAGATGCCTTTACCCAAAGTAACAGACAATTGAGAGTCCCTGGAGCAACTGCGGTTAAGGGCCTTGCTCAAGGGCCCGATGGTGGCATCACTCTGCCAATGGCATGATCTGACGACTTTCTGCTCTCAGGCCTCTCTGATCTCCTGGCCATGCTGAAGATGCTACCTGGATGTTGGGGGGTGTGGGAGGCCGCTGACATTAAGTCGTAGTAGCGCTGTCTGCCTGCTCAGGCCAGTTGTGTCCCGGTATTCTTAAAGGAACTGGGCCAGGCTGTTTTAATTTTCTCACTGCCCCTTTAAAGTGGTTTTGTGTCAGAGTTCGGGCTGCAGATTGATTCATATATTTTTGCCGTTTTGAAGCTCGCTGTCACTTCCGTGCGGCCGGACCCGCAGTGGCCGAATAGATGCGCGTGGACCGGAAATTTCGACACGTGGTCGAGGGGAGCAGGCCGAACGGAGCGGCATGAAAAATGGAAAACCTTTTTGCGAGCGATTAGCGATGGGCAATTCTCAGAAGGTGATTTCCAGTCAGTAAATTACCGGCTGATTTGCTACGCCAATCTCAGCAGAGCCGCTCTGTCTTGCATCAGTAATGTGCCTCTGACTTTCCTCCTGGGCCTTTTGATGAATCCGGCTCTCTCCGGCGTAATGAGGGGCTCGACGCGCTAATCCCCGCGGTAAGGGCACGGCCGCTGTCACCGGAGCCAGGCTGCCCTCAATGCCCCTGCAAACTCTCACACACACACACAAACACACACACACGCTCGCAGACGTGCCCCTGCTCCTTCCAACATCTCCATGGCTGCCTTGAAAAGTGTGCCCCCACCTAAAATACCTGTCTCCATTGTGGCAGATGAGCGCAGGTCACTATGTCCCGCTCTCCGCTTAGAGAGGACTGCAGTTTCCATGCTGACTTTTTTTTGCTTGTTTATCGTTACAGACATTTCTGCTGTAGTGGGGCTGATGCGTTCTTGTAAAATCTTGCATAATGCAAAATCGCACAATAAAAAGGACAGGGCATGTGGAAATCCTTTCAAAAGAAATTGTTGTATTTCTTCAGCACTGTAAAAACCATCCCGAGACTCCAGGTAACTGAAGTTGATCATAAGATCTCAAAATGAAAAAATACTACAGCGACACGCAGTAAGAGTGCCTCAGCGGGCCTTTTGACTCCAGGCGACTGTCGACTCTTGGCTGATTTCTTTCTGGATCTGACCTGCATCGCGGGTTTGGAATTGATGCAGCTGTATCGCAGACGCTTAGACAGGATTTCCGATTCCAGGTGGTGTTTCATTACACTCTTGGATATTAACACTTCCAAAACAAAGCACATGACCGAAATGACCTAATTGTGTATCAAATGTCGAGGCTGAAATCTTATATTAGGCAGCGAGAGATACGTGTTTTAAAGACATCTGTCCTCCATTTGTGTTTTGGATACCCGTGATGTCAGAGTAGCTAGTATATCATTAGGACATGAACTTAGCCATAGATTTTTGTCAAAACTGTTGAAATAATCAGGATGTTGGGGTGTGATTTGAAATGGCTGTGGTACCAGTTGGAGTTTTTGACAAAGACCAAAGTCACGACACATTTGATTTCCGCCACCCCTGCTCAGTTTGTCTGCTTCCGTCGTGGTGCCACCTCCACACAGGAGGAAAGGTCATTGTCCCAAGGTCAGGGCCCCTCGCCTCGCCGGCATATTCTGCCACCCCTGCATTAAGTCACGAGCAGGTGCCGTCTGTCATTTCCTGTCCTGCATCTGATCGAAGCCCCAGATCTTTGCATTGATGCGCCCCACTTCCTGTAAATTTAAAAACTGCTCGTTAAAGGCTGAGGGCATTGGGCTGCATCAGTCGAAGTGTGTTCAGTGGCGAGCGTCTGTGTGACGTTTCTATACAGCTTATTATCAAGTATCCGTCAGGGACGCCCACGTCCGCTAATGAGTAGTTTTACCCAGCCAGCCAAATCTGTCCATAAGAGCGTGGTGTGTGATTAAATATGGCAAGGTAAGCAGCGCACCTTATTGGTCAGAATCTCCAGGTCCCGGTCTGTCATTTGTTAGGTTGTCAGGAAGCCCCTCCCTCATGACATGTGACTCACCCATGCTAATTGGTGTAGAGGCCAAATGTGACCGTGTGCATTCCTGTCACGTCCGCTTGTGTTGCTTAATGACCCGGCTCCACTTCAGTTGGTTGAATCCATATGTCACTCAAATGGAGGCGGGTCCTTTTGGCGTGCATTAGGTAGGCGGCCATCCATGGTGCATGGCAAAGAAATTATGGAAATTCCACTTTGTTCAGTGGTCCAGTTGAATTATGAAATTCACTCCACCCCCCCAAAATGGCATACAGTCGTCTCTAATCAAGCTAAATTGCTGTTTTGATTCCTGTATTTTTCCCCTCCGATCTGATGCTGACTTGATACTGTCCATCAGGCTAAATATAGATCCCACGTTTGAGTTGCTTGTCATCTCTTTGCCACGAAGTATGCTGTGGCCAAAATGGAGAGTGCTGCCCTTGTGACAGGAGCTTGGTACCATCCCGGGGCCGGGTCAGGGGGTTCACTGCCGGTGTCGGCAAGGACTTGTCTCAGGTCATCTGTGGGGCGACCCGAGTAGATGATAACAGCTCACGGATCCCAGCATTCTGGGCCCGACCTGGGACACATCTCGGTACAAACATGGCTGCCTCCACCAACACGCGGTTTTGTTATCTGAGCACAAAAAAGCCCATGAAAAGACATTTATCACTTATGAAAGCCCATGTGCGATTAGATTCCTGACTAGTAATACATTTAATGAAATAAACATTTAAATATTTATAAAATAAAGAAGCAGTGAAACTGTGTAAGCTGCCATGATGAAATGTCACAGGGGAATCTCGTACAACAAAATGCTCTCCGACTTCAAACTCGGAAAAGGGGCGTGTTTCCGACAGGAAGTGACGTTTTCGTGACTTTTTTTTTGTCCGAGTTGCGCCTTGGAGAGAAACGAACACAGGAACAGTCCAGCTTTCTAATTTCTCCTCCAGCTTTTGTGGTGGCTGAGACGGCCCTCTGAGTCAGCGTGGTGTCGCTCCCTGAGGACGGCCTCCCACCTCTCCATTCAGAAAGAAGCTCTGTCTGAGTGGTAGCGTGGCGTGGCAGTACCAATTCTCAGCGTGGGCTTGGCATTCTCGCCCACTGCTGGAGAGTGCCAGTGAAGGGGAGGGGGGGGGGTCTCAGCTGCTGACAGCGGCCTTTACTGGATTGAAGGCGGGTCTTTTTTTTTGTGTGTTCACTTTGATGTGGAAAATATCTCTAGCTGGTGTGGGGAGGTTCGTTGTCACTGTGCCTCTGATCAGAAGGTCGTAGGTTCAAATCCCAGGATCAGCGGAGCGATTTTCCCCGTTAGGGATTGAGGGTCTTGTTCTGAGTCCCCATCACTCCAGGGACTGGCTGGCACTTTTCAAATGAATGCCACTTTGGGGGAAAAGAGAGACGGATGAGGCGGTTCCTAGTGCTCAGCCCTGGCTGGTCAGTGTTTGGGTGTAATGTGTCCTCTTGGATGTAATGACTGTCCTGAACGTCGACGAAAATGTCACAGCTTACAGCTCTGGAAAAAATTGAGACCACAACAACATTTTCAGTCTCACTCATCTCTCAGTGTATGGGTATGTGCCTGTGTAAAATGCGCGCGCGCACACACACACACACACACACACACACACTCATTTATTTATTTATTTATTTATTTATCTTTTTACAAACTCCAGTCTGGCTCTTCCCTGTTTCTCATGAATGAAGGGCTTCTTAGTTACTTTCTGGGACTTCAGTCCTGCATCTAGGAGCCTGATATGAACGGTCCTAGCACCACTTGACGTTTCCCATTCTTTTTGAAGGTCACTTGAGGTCATTCCCTGATTCATGAGGCACTGCCGGATAAGTTGACCGTCATCTCTGCCATTAGAAACTTGCTTCCCTCCTCTCCCTGGCTGATTTTGGCCATTGTCCCTGGCTCCTGCTTTACCTTGGTCTTGTGTACTGCTGTCTTAGAAACGTTGAGCCTGGAAGCAGCCTGCCGCTCAGTGTAACCTTCTGCTCGCAGAACCGGGATTAAAGCACGGTTTGAAAATGCTGATTTTTAATAGAGTGGTCTCTAATTTTTTTTTTCTCGAGCTGTATCGTGCCCTGGGTCACTTTTGTCCGAAAAGGCCCACAATAGGATGGGTCATTTGTGTGTTTTCTTTGAATGATGAACCATAACGGGTGGGTGTTGATTTTGGGGTGGGAGGGGTTTGTGTTCAGCTCTGACGTGCCATTGACTCTCCCAGCAGATGCCCCCCCAGTACGGACAAACAAGCATGGGTGGATACTGCCAACAGGGACAGCCCTCGTACTTCAGCCAGCCCCAGCAGCCCGTGGCCCAAACACAGCCTCCCTACGGGCACCCCCGTGTCCCACCCCCGCAGGTAAGCCCCGCCTCTGCCTCCCTGTCTCTCCTCCTGCCCTCTGAGTCGAGCCTTGGCCACCTGATGGGTCTGGATGGGATGTCTGCCTGGTACTAGTGCTGCACACGGAGAGCTGCACTGCGCTCGAACCTGAAGCGTCCCGGTCGAGCATCTGCGTATGAATATTCATCTGATGCTAAACGTGTCGCACACTGGCTGCCGGTCAGTGCGGAACATGGAGGTGAGGCTCACGCCTAGGCTTCCTGGGCCAGCCGGTCCGCGGCAGCCTTTGCTGCTCTCTCGGGCTTGCGGTTGCAGTCGGGGCACTCGTCATCCTCTGTGGTCGTCCTTGGGCCGACGGAGTCGGCGAAGCTCTCCGGGGCCAAGGTGGGTCTGTTTCCCCCGGTGATGGCAGCAGAGAATGGGCCCCTCTGACCTGTCACTGGGCTGGCTGTTTGAAGGAGACGGGTCAGAGAAGTCAGGAACCTCCTCTTAAAGACGCTGCTTAATCGCCCTCGTTACAGCAACCCCATTACCCTGGACAGGGATTATGCAAATGTTCCTGTTTTATGGCTGGTCTTATTGTTTTACATGTCCTTGAGAGCACAGACTGTGGGTAAACAAGCAGGCAAGCAAACAAACATCCTTCTGAAGCCATGTTCAGCCGCTTCATTTATGCAGCTTTTTTCTGCTGTGGTTGTTTAACACGGCATGTGTTTTCTGTCGCTTGGGAGCGAGCGGGATCTGATTATTTCCAGTGACCTTTGCTGGCAGAGCCAGCGGCCTGGGCAAGTTTGGCCAGCAGCCTCGAGGGGCTCTGACAGGCTGGGCACCTCCCTAGTAAGTTCAGGGGTCACGACTGGACTCAAAGCCTTCTGGGAGAAAGAGTCCCCCAGCGGCAATGGCCAGGCCAGAATGGCATCTTGCCCTTCTCACCCCTCAGAAACCTTGGTGAGGAGAACGGTAATTTACCTGACCCAATGGCCCAATAAAATCACAGTTTAAAGGTCCTTGAAGGGGGACACAGGTCCTTTACCACAGGATTATTTGTATTTGGGAAGTGTCCAAGGGTAGGGATGGGCGAAATGTTAGCGAGGGTATGATTGGACATTTTATCAGAATAGTTTTTGGTGTAAACCTATGGGACAGTCATCTGTCAGTTGTTGGCTTTCTTATTGGTTACTTAGTTATGGGCCTGTCGCAGTGTAGCCTGGGGGGGCAGGGCTTTGGGGCTGATTGACAGGCGTCTGCATGATTGAGCCTTCACACAGATGGACTTGCTCCAGCTGTGCATGTCACCTGCAGACTCTCAGTGGTTTGGTTCTGCCGTCATGCCAGCTCGCTGAGTGTGGGGTGGCTGCACCTCAGTGTGTGTCCACTGGTCCTCCATCAGGTCTGAGGAGAGCCACTGAACTGCCGAACCCGCCACATAGCCGAGAAGCATTATGCTCAAGTTTGGGCAGGAAAGCGTCCCCTAATAACTTATTGTAGTTTTGTCATTTTTTTCCCCCATAATTGTTTTTACAGTGTGCAGATAAGCATCCCTTAGATTTTATTTTGACATACTGACAGATGCATTGCCTATATTTTACAACTGCTCCTAATTGTATTTGCATTCGCAGTTTTAATAGTTTTGAATACATTGTTTAATAATTTTATAATTTTTCAAATAATTTTGAAACATCGTTTTCCCTGATGTACTGAAATTGCATCAAACCATGAACCCAAATCAAGGATTGTACCGGACTGTGAATTTGGCGTTCCGCCCGTCCTGCCCCTGGCATATTCCCGGCCCTCGGCACCTGCCCCTGCCACCCTCCTCTTCAGACAATCTCCGGCATTCAAATCACACGAGGTTAATTAAAACGGCATGGCGCTCGCCGGGCCCCTCCCGGCCGTGCTGACCTCCCCGCGTGGGCGGCAGTGAAGTTGGGGGCCCCCCCTCCCAGTGGCGAGCAGGAGAGGCAGGGCCCTGCAAAGCACAATGTCATTAATTGGTCAGCGTCTGAATATTACTGAAGAGCTCCGTTAATTAACTGGATAATAAAAGTAGCTCAGCGTGCTGGAGCCGGGCGACGGGGGTGGTGGTGGTGGGGGGGATGAGCAGGAGCCGTCCGTGCGAAAGGTTCCCGCGTGGTAATTTGCAGCACTGGCTTTTAATTGCCGTGACCTTCTTAATGGCAAAGTTTATCGGCACGCCTGAAATGTCCGCCTGCATCCAGCTCCGTTCCAGGGACCACGCGGACAGGGGAGCCCAGTGCTCGCCCTGGGCCCTTCGGGAATGCTTAGGGAGACCGGCACCCTTCAGAATGTTCTCGATGGGGCTTTGAGCGTCGCGTATTAGCCCTGCTTTTATCTCAGATGGCTGTTTTGTTTATTCTCTTTTCCATTTTTGTCCTCCGTTTATGCCGGCAGATATTTTCTTCGGAGAGCCTGAGCTCGCAGGTACAGCCACCAAGTTCTGTGCTCGGCGTCTCCGTGTCCTTGACGTCCGCAGCGGAGCTGATTGGCCACGGGGATTGGCGGCGGCGCGGGCGTGTCTGATCTGCGCTCGCCGGGCGTCTGTGCTGTCAGAGGGTTTTTCTTGGCTTTTCCCGCAGCTGGCTCCGCGTCGCCTCCCGCAGGCTGGAGGCCGCCTGTCTCCTCGCTCACTGACGCGGCTCTGCCATGAATATGTATGTGTGCTTCTCCAGCTCCTGTCCTTGTTATCTGTCATCTTCTGCGGAGATGTACACAGGGTTCGCTGTGTGTGTGTGTGTGTGTGTGTGTGTGTGTGTGTGTGTGTGTGTGTGTGTGTGTGTGGGGGTGGGGGGTGGGGGGTTGTTTTTGCTGTGAGGGAGG
>JAODKN010000029.1:0-17598 GCA_026774425.1 Petrocephalus zakoni
AACCCGACCCCCACCCCACATGGAGCCAGTCATTATACAGAAGGCAGTTGTCCATTAGATGAAGCCGCTATTTTGGAAATTGCAGCAAATCTTCCATGAAAATACATTTCCTCTAATGTCCCGGTCACACTCGGGATGCTCCGCGGGCCGCAGCCATAAAGCCGCCGGCTGGAAAATTGCCTCGGCTGTTTGATTAGAGTGACAGCAGCACCGGAGGGGAGAGAGAGAGAGAGAGAGAGAGAGAGAGAGAGAGAGAGAGAGAGAGAGAGAGGGAAGACAAGAGATGAACAGACAAAGAGGGAAGGAGGGAAAGAAGGACCGGGAGAAGAGGGTTGAGGGGGAGGCAAGCTGGAAGCCGGCATTTAAAGACACACGCGCACACACACACACACACACACACACACACACACACACACACACACACACACAGGAGTGAAAGTGAGCAGACCGACCCTGAAGGCACACGACTGGCCAGATATGCCCCCCCACCACCCCCAAGTCTGTTCAGGAAGAAGTCTACCCCCCCTTCTCAGACGGGGGTGGGCACGGTGAGCCCGAGCTGCTCACAGCCTCTCGCTCATTACCAAACCGGCGCTGAATAATTAAATCATCCAGCTATTTTTGGAAAGCATGATCCCCAAACCACCACCCCACCCCCCACAGGTGGTCCCACAAATTCAGCCGGCAGCGTCTCCGCGAATCACGGCCGCCGTAGCGGAGAAAGGCGATACACTGGGGAGGCGAGCTGGGCAGGGCGAGGGGGTTTAAATTAGGACACGGCGCCGCGCTACGCCGCGTTAATTAGAGCAGGCCGCGGCGATGCCAAGGGCCGGCAGGGGCAGCGTTACCCGCCGCTGGCGCGCTGAACCCGGGGGCAGCGTCAGCAGGATGGGAAGCCGCAGACTCAGTGGGACCGAAAGAAACCCCCCCCGAAACACACACACACACACACACACACACACACACACAAATAAGAGTGCGTGGGAGGCAGGTTGAGCCTTGATTTGTGACAGTGGTTTGAATCCAAGCTGCCACATTCGCGGTGGCCTGACACCATCTGGGACCCATGCAAGCCCAAAGCAAACCCGAGTGCGTGATGAGGCCACACCCCTTAGGCTCTGGGCCCGCTTACCCAAGCCGGGCTGACGAACAAAGACGAGAAACAGATCGCATGCCACCGTCGCCGAATTCCCAGACAGCAAAAGCAAAACAAAAACTCAAAACAGCCAGAGAGCTTCTAAGGATCTCACACCCAAACCTCCCACACCTCGCCCGTTCCATTCCATTCCGAAGACAAAGAGACCGGCATGATTTCCCCCAACAACCCGACTCTAATCCACAGGTCTCCAGCGCGGAGCCAGCGGCAGCCGGCGGCCAGCAGAACACAGCGCCGGCGGATCTTATCGGTGACATCCCTAAGACTTTTGCAAACAAAGTTTTCTGGGACACAAGGCAGCTGCCCCACCAGACCGGGAGGGGAATCTCGGAAAAGACGCAGGATCGACGCAGACAGGCGCGGCAAAAACAAGCTACGCCCTCCACTGCTAACCGCTAACCCTTTGGGGCAATCGCAGGATTCACGGCGCCCCCCAGGGCAGCCGCGGAGCTTCGCGTTAGAGCCGCCCGGGCCACGGGAAAACGTTTCCCGCCATCGTTTCTCCGTCAACAAAGACGTCAACAAAGGAGTCTCCACTGACAGGCACTACTGGGAGTGTCAAAATGAGCCAGAGAAATGGAGACAGTCTATGCCAGATGGGGGCGCTGTTCAGTCCTCCACCCATCATTTAAATCCACCACACCCATCAGACCACTGCACTATACTGACCCCTACAGGAGACACGCGTCCACAACAGTTACAGACGCATCTTTCACATGAAAAGCAAGCCAAGCCGATTCCCAAGCTCAACAAATAGAACAGTGCTAACAATGCAAAAGACTGATCAAATCCCTGGGATTTGCAGACCACTTCTACCCCCTTCCCACCAAGAAAAAAAAAAAAAAAACAACAAATCGCAGCCCTATATAGCCGCAAACACTACCACCCTGAAGGGGGCACCACTGGTCAGAGCTGAAGGCCACAGGGTGGCACAGACAGCATTTATTCAGAGGCAGTCATGCAGCACCACCTCAGCAGGTATTTCCAGTGGGGGGGATTTACTCACTTCCTCCCGCGGCCCGACGAAACACGTTCAGGGCCGTCGGCAAACAAACCTGTTTTTCCTCATCCACTCCGGTACTCCGGCACAAACACGGCGACACGCATCTCTATAGGTGATTCAAAGCCCTAAAGCCAGTCGGGGAGAAGAAGAACATTCCCAAAATTCCCAGAGAAGGAACAGGCACTGATTCTCTTTTTCCCCACAGGTTCCTGATAAGAGGAGATGTGGGAACAAAGGGCAGGCTTGGCATTTATTTAGCAGACATGCAGTCGCAGAAGAGAACAGCACAGGTGAGAATGTACACGGCACGGCATTAACTCGCATTATTGTCCTTCTTTACGCACTTCTGGTTGGGGAACCTGGGCCGGAAAGAACCTTGTAAAAGCACGCGCTCACACCAGCTGATGCAAAAGGAACTGCGTCGCCTGTCATTCCGGCATTTTTTATCCAAAACGACTTCCCATTTTGCTGAAAAGGTCAGGTGAGACACTCGCTCTGCCGACTCTGGGATTTGAATCAGCAACCTTCTGCACACACACTGCCCCCCCCGTGGCCAGGACACCAAAGCATTCGGGGACAGGGGCTTAGCACAGGCAGATGCCCCCCCAGCTTCCGCTAATGAAACATTAAAAGGGCCGCCAGTTTATCACGCTTAATGAAATTTTTAAAAATTAATCGCGCCTCCGCGCCTGGGTGGCCTCACCTTCACGCGTACCCATGACTGGCTCATCGCGAGCGCCGGCACACTGAGCCTGTGGAGATGGGGGTAGGCCGGAACCACCCCCACCGAGGAGGGGGCACAATGCCCCCCAGTCTATAATTTACAGAGGCTGCAGAGAACAGGTTGTTGGAAACAGCTTTTGGATAATGAATCAAGCCTAACAGCTGCAGCTCAACCAATAAGGTCGCGGCACAACTGCGCCCCGAGAATGCGGCAATAAATAAGCCCGAGACATCAATAGCGGGGAAAAAAAAAGTTTCTTAATTTAATTTAGTCCCTTTAACCTGCTTAAATGGATGAAAACCCCAAGGGGGGGTGAAAAGTGAGCATTTTGTACGTCTAAAGGCCAGTAGAAAGTAAGAGATGAATAGGGGAGAGGGACAGCGAAGGTGGCCACTTGTCACGATTCTGGCGGGGGCCCAGCCTGTCGGCTGCAGGACGCCGCCGCGGAAGCCGGGGGAGGGGCAGCCCGCGCAGTCCTACGTGCTCGGAAAGCAATGCCTCACCAGCGGGCTCCGCGGGCCGCGACTCGATTAAACATTACCGCCCCCCACCCCAGAAAAAGCCATTCGAGGACAGACATTTATTGTCGGGATGGGTAAACACCCCATTTGCCCAAAGCCCCCCGGAAGGGAGATGGAGAGGACAGCGGACATCAGTTAGTCGCTCATTTTTGCGTCTTCGAAACTCACAATCTCGTTTATAAGTGCTCTGGGGCGCGGCAGCCCCATGCCACCAAACTCATCCGCGTGTCTGGTGTGGGATAGGTCACCTGCTCCAAACGTAACACGTCCTTCAGGTCTGGACCTCTGTTCCCAGCAGCCGTGTTCCTCTCACGCTTGCATTAAGTGCAATAAACCTAATGAATGTGACTATTTTAATTGGGTTGCACAATCCATCAGCATTTCACGGGCCTCACCCATGCCTGAAGCATCACCGGGGCGATGAGACGTTTCCGCAGTCTGCGGCAGTAAGGCTTGAAGAACGCAAACAAAACGATTCAGGACCAAAAGCTCACCAGCCAGGCTGGACGGGTCATCGCGACGGCACCGCTTGGCCGGTTCAGGGTCTTTTAACGGTGCTGGGCCCGAAACCCAAACACTGCTCACCTGGTTTAAGAAGCAAGCCAAATGACAGCAAGGCCCCCAAGGCAACGAAGAAGGTCAATTAGGTCCTGGACATCTCTGCAAATAACTTTACTTTACTCTGACTGGGCAGTGAATCAGGCTGCCGTTTTATTGAAGGAAACGTCTTTGTGGGCAGTGGAAAGGAAAAGACAAATTTGTTAAGTTACTTAATGAGTCGATTTGTGGAAGGAATCATCCCACTCATTCGGTGCTGCGGACCACGGCAGTTCTGGAGGTCCTCCTCACACCCTGGATGAGAGGAACCTTCCAGAACCTACCTGAAGCAGTACAAGGGCTGTCAGATCAAGGAACACCAGACAGCGGGGCAGATTAAATGCAGAGGACCGTAATCCCCCAATATCACAGGGCAGAATACTCAATCAAGGGCTGAAGTCAAACTGTTAGAGATCATTAAAGCAGGGTGGAGTGGGCAATGGGTAAAAAAAACCTGTGCTATAGGTCCAGTTACCGCGGTCAGGGCCGGGACCCCCGTTAAAGCACTTTGCTTCAGGTGACATCGCTGAGATCCGACCCGAAACACCGGGGACGATTCGTATCGGTACATCTCCGTGCTGCAAATAACCGTACAGTTACGACGGCGTCCTTATAAAAAGTTCTGGATGTTAACACGACCCGTATACAGTTTTGGATCCTCCGTTTACCAGCACGTCCCTGTTCAGCACCTTCCACGGGCACAGCCGGGGGATCCGGACTTTCTTTAACGATTTCATGGGAAGCGAAACGCGCAGAAGGTTCTTGGCGGGTCTGTTTATGGGAATCCTCCACAGCAGCCGACGTGACCGCGGCTTTACCCCGCCGTACCGCCGGCCGCCTCCCAGCCGCAGGTACCGCGTCTCCTTACACGCTGCACTTTGATACGCACATGCATCTCTGCACTTCATGCGCGTTTGCTGCCGTCGGCGATGCTATCCTCCCTCGGCATGGACGGAGCACAGTGTACCGGATCTCAGTCAGAACCCGGTGCTGTCTACTCGCTTTGCAGATCCAGGGACGTGCCTCGGATCGTTTCAGCACAACATACAGCCACCACCGGCATCTACGTCGATTATATGAAATGGACTTTTTTTGTCGTTGTTGTTGTTATTTAGCACAATCGTGCTTTCGCCTCGCCTCTGCTTACACACAGCGGAACATCAGTTGAAACGCAAATCTGACACATCAACTAATAATAACAATGCAGACACCCGACACATCAACTAATAATAACAATGCCGACACTTGCAGGACCGAATAAGATAGCGAAACCACTGTGCATTTTTGTAAAGTTACGCGACTGCTACGCAGATCACAATCGAAGCCAATACAGACATCGGTGACATCTGGGAGCCTCACCCATCCTTACACTCCCCATCCATAAAAGTTACTTTCATATCGGCACCAAGCATGTTTACCGTCCTCCGGGCTACTCATAAGCCAGGACCGTGCCATGTGTGCCATCAGCAGAAATGAGGCTTCTGAAAGCACAGCACAAAAAAAGCAGACACGGGTCCCCAAAGGGGAGAGGGAGAAGGGGACCGCAGTACGACACTCTCCCCGAAAGCTTTCGCTTTCTTAGACACCTTTCATACGCCTTAATAGTAGCCGGCGGCTTATAGCAGCATACAGGCGACGGGCCTCCGCGATGTCAGCGGCACTGCCGTCCCGGGTCATACCTGGGGTTAGCCACCTTATTCTCCTTCTTATTTAGCACCCCCGGGACGCAGTTGGTGAGCTCCGTCCAGTCGGCGTGCAAGCCGCAGCTCCAGCCGGTGGAGAAGCGGGAGAATAGCCAGGTCTCTTTCCTGTTGGGCCGGTAGCATGTGCACTTTTTCTGCCCGGGTCTGCAATCGCAGGGCAGCTCCAGGCGCACGTTCTGCACCAGATGCCTGCCGAACGTGGTCCCCCCCGTCTTCTGGATGTGCAGGAAGACGATCACGTCGTCCCCCTTTATTTCGAAATCCACCGTGCGCTCCAGGTCCCTGACGGGGAAATAGTATTTCTTCACGTAATGCGGATCCGGGGTCGGGAAGATATCCGCGTCGTCCTCCAGAAGGTACCCGTGGGGAGAGCCGAAGTTCATCATTCCCGGAGCCACGTACTGGTACAGGATCAGCATGAAAAAGACGGATCCGACAACGATCAACAAAAATTTGCTGGTCCTCTCAACCATGTTCCTTCCACCGCCGTTCATGTGTGACCATTTCCCAGTTAAAATCAGACTTGTTGGGTCGCCGGAACGCCGCGATCGCTCCCGCCTGCAGTCCGAGCGCCGGGCGTTTAAAGTTACGAGTTTGGATACATTGTAACTATCGCGCCTCGGGCTTAAACTTCATTAACCCTGGGCGATCAAACGGCGGCAGGTCCCAGCATATCCCACGCGGCGGCTCCCCCTCTCGCTTAAGAAAACACCGAGTGTAATGTTTAAATCCCTCCCTAAATTACGATCATGGAGCTCTGAGCCCGTCATGCACAGCGACACCCACTTTTTTTTTCCAATCCACACATTCCCCCTCTCCCTGTCTCCCCAGCGCGGTCTCTCTCTCTCACACACACACACAATATATAGTGAAACCTATTTTAATGCTTTGGTTGGAATCGACGCCGGCAGTTTTTTTTGGATAAAATGAAGACAACATTTCACAAATGTCTTTGCGTTTCGTTTTGCATGCCGGCTGACTTGGTTATCAACAAAATCCGATACCAGCAAAAAAAAACACTATTTAAGATATCGCAGTGCAAATACGGTGGTGCAATCAAGGATTTGGCTACTTATTTGTCCATCCATCCACCTTCCGACTGTTTATGCCAATTAGGCCTGCACCCAAAAACATTCTGGGTCAGTCTTTTAAAACAATAGCCGTATTTAAAGAAGTCGGCTACCGACGGTTAAAAAAAAGGAGGAATGCTACACGCGTGCATTCAGGTACCGAGCGAACTAGTACAGCATTTGGTTTATCTTCTGATAAAAATGCGACAAATCTGAATAGCAGAAATACGGACACGAAACGGCCGATAAACAGAGAATCAACGCTCGATAAGCCCGGATAGGTCTGGTATGCGCAAGGCGCAGTTCGCCTTCAGGCTGCTAGGGGGCAGCATCGGGAAGTACCTGCGCTAATGGAAACGCAGGCTGGCGCACATCGCAAGATCTTCGCCCTTGTTAAAGGGCAAATCCGGCTTTAGTTAATTATTTCTGAATGTAGAAGATGGTATTTAACATAGATAAATATTATTATGCACCAGCTACGCCACATTTCAGTCAAATAACATTTCTCCCCCATGGAAAGAAGTCTGAAATTTGTGTTCACAACAAACTGAATTTAGACGCCCTTATTGATATTTTTCGGGTTATCACTGGCACATATATTGGCATTGCAGATGAACTCCCAGTACCGATCAGGAGACATCGACAACTTGTTAATATTAACCGCAAATAAATGTTTGAGCATTGACGAATGACAAATAAATAAATGATATATATATATATATATATATATATATATATGTGTGTGTGTGTGTGTGTGTGTTTAATGCCAACCCCAGACCGCGGCGGCAATGCGAGGCACAACATAAAAACATTTAAGAGACTGAAAAGCAAGGTACCGGAGCATTTAAGCGAGCAGGTGTTACGGTAGCGGCCAGACGCGCTGATTACATGAAACGCATCTAACTTAGGTGCAGATCGTTGGTAGGAGAGGCAGCCTCTGGATCTGCTCTCTGGCGGGCGATTTCTGCCGGCACAGCGAAGTCATTTAAATGCCATAAAGACACAGGTATCAGTCAAAATGATCGCGGTCCGCGGAAGGCCGCTTAATTCATTAAATAAACTTAATTAACTCGCAGACTTCAACTTCACACACTCGTAGATATTCGGAAAATATAATTACGAGGCATCGCCCTTAAAGTGTCAAAATGATTTATTTAACCGTCATTTAATAAAATGCAAGTTTGCTGTTAGGAGCCCCGGCGCGGTTCCTTGCTGCATGGCCCGCCGAGGTCAGTCAACGCGGAAAAAAGGGGCATTTTTAGCAGCAAACTAACAACCAGGAGTGTTGACGTCAAAGGCCATTAAACAGTCGCTGCAGCCTTGTGGGCTGAAACCTTCATTTGCACAAAGCGCAGTATATACACAACGAATACACAACTTATGTATTTAAACCACTTTTAATAAAAATAAATGTATTACGATGACCAAACAAAAAACACGTTTATTAACAGAAATCTTGCACATAGTCTATGTAGACGTTAGGCCTATATTCCATAACTACACTGCACATCAAATTTAGGGTTAAGCAGTAAACTTTATAATACTTAAAAGATTTTTAATTATTTTATCCATTTTCCAGCTTAGTGATTAGCCTCTTATCCCAGGGTCTGATAGTTCGATTCTGGTCCCATCACTGACCATGAGGAGTTCAGATGTTCTGTGTTTGCTTGTACAGTCCAAAACAGGCAGTTCAGGTGAACTGTCCCTAAATTGCCCAAATTATGTGTGGGCGTGCCCTGTGACTGACAGGCATCTCTTCCAGAGTGCCCCCTGCCTTGTTCCCTGTGACTCCAGAGGCAATGACCTTACAATACATAAACAATTCTGGAAAACAGATGAATCACTAGATCTTTTGGGTTTTGGTAGCTTCCATTCTGGTGAGGTTGAATCGCCTCTGTTTACGGTAGGCTTTATCTCTAGAATGGAGTTAACGTCAACAAATGTGTACTTAGGAGTATCAGGCTGTAAATAATTACTAGACTAGCTTAAAACAAAAACCAGGACAACCAGAATTGTTCAAGATGAAACCTGGGCTTCGTATTCAAGGTTTGGGAAGTCAGAGGAACAGCAGTTTCTGATCTACTCTTGCTGCTTGATTTTAATTTCCTGTTTAGGTCCTTCCTGCTCGTGTGGCCCGGGTACTTAATTTCAGTAGAGATGAGGAATGTCCATCCATCTTCTGCAGCCAATCATCCGGCACGGGGACACGATGAACCTGGAGCCAATCACAGGTGGCACAGCACCCCCAGTGGGCATGTCAGTGCATTGCAGGGCACAGATTCTCACCACAATGGATGTGTGGTACATTATCAATAAAACATACTAATCTGCAGTAATCTATGAAGTTTGAAGCAAGACAATAGCTATTAAGAACTGGTCACAGATAACCCCACGTTCGGGCCAAAGCAGGCAGGGATATTTAGGGGTTTTTTTTTTGGTCTTTCCGGGGAAAATTTGAACTCAACCCTTTTTAGCAAAAGGACAATTATGATTTTGTTGCAGTATTTGTAGACTAAAAAGAATAATAAAAGCAACAATGACTAAGCAGTGGGTCTGTGAAATACAGAGTGGACAAGCCTGTATATGTGAAACAGGACAGGAACTAGAGGGGAGGGACTCTGTTTACAAAACAGCTGCCCAGGCCTTGGGTCATCTTCCTGCAGCCTCTCTGGTTCTCAGGCTGGTGGCTCAGCAGAGGGATTTAAAGTCCAACCTGCTCTTCCTGATTTCATCATGAAAGCTTCTAAGGTGAATCACTGGGATTCCATGGAAAATCACATTTCTCTTTAAATGTCCTCACAGCTAGTTCTCATTAAGTTTGTTTCTGTTTCCCCTCCTGGGACATCTCACACTTGTGTCATATTTTGAGATTCGTGTAATTATATGTATTTGTAACGGTAATAGACCACAGCTGCAGAGCAGTCAGGCGGCGCATGAGCGTCTGCCTGTCCTGTGACGCTGAACAGAAATGTCACACGCAGGCAGGAGCAAGTGAGGGGCTGTCGGGGACAGAGGGGTGGGGGACTCAGACGCTTTGTATGGCGGACGGATGTGGGTCGGAGGCCGCATGGCGATCTGAGGGCATGGTGCCACTCTTACCTGTGTGGTTCCGGTGAAATTGGATGAAGTATCACAGCCTGAGGGTTCATCCTTGCAGCAGGGCTTCAGGCAGCTGGAGATGCTGGAGGCTGATGTTCAGCTACAGGGCAGCTAATGTGTATTCCTGAGACGAAATGATGTCATTTGCAGAAGCAGAGGCACATTGCAATGCTTCTTTCTGCCTATCCCATCTTATATACAATCTAGCATCTTATTTTCACAAGTGAGGCCTCAGTAATGGTGGATGTTTCTCACCCCCCCCCCCAATAAAAGACAAGCCACAAAGGGGGCGGGGTTTTGGCTGGTAAACACAAACAATGTTAAAGGGTGTCGATGACGACATTGGAGGGATTTTAATGTGTAAAAACTGGGACTCACTTCAGATGGGGCACTTGGGGTGCAGATGGGGCAGTTTAATGGGAGAGGGTCTCGCCCCCTTCTGGACTGGCGGGGGGGGGGGGGGGGTGGGTGGCAGAAAGAGGATGGGTGTTGGGGTTCAGTCAGGCTCACTGTGGGCCAACAAAGAACAGAAACACGACGTGTGTCAGGGTCTGGCCAGTACACACGTGTTTGGAGCCAATCAACATGGATGGCCCCAGTCACCTGACAACCCAGCCCCTATCACAACCCAGCGCAGGAGTTTCCATTGATGAGTCGTTTCGATGAAGAAATTTCTTTATGACTCACCGATTTTGCGCGATGGGCCCAAACCGCTGGGGACGAGGTTTTTCTAAAACTCTGGAATGCCTTTCAGCTGTTAGTTCTATCTAATTACTCCCCGTGCGAAGTGGGGGCCTCTGCCGTGAAACCTCATGGGGAAGGCAGAGTGTAATAAATCAAGCAAAGAGGAAACAGCAGTTTTTTTGGGGGGGGGGCATTTTTGCCTCAACTGTGTTTTCCCAATGAAATGTTTTTCTCGACTTCACAAAGAACGGCCCGACACCAAAGGGGCCGAAAACGGGTGGCGGTCCTGCATCTGGACAGTGTTCTCCTGCTCACCTGACATGGAGTGAGCTCAGGGTGGAGGGGTGGGGGGCAATCAGCAGCAGTTTTATCAGTGAAAGGTGCTGTGCTTCTGTCAAATTAGATGATGTGGACATCGGGCCGATGGCATTAGCAACCGTGTGATGCTGATTCTCAAAGCGTGACATGTGGTTACACCCAGCCACTGCCGGGAAAGGCTGACTGGAGCAGAATCGGAGGAATGAGTGAGTGATGAGGAGGAGGACCTGAGACTCGGAACCGCAGTCCAATAGGTGATCTTTTCAGATACAGGGTTTTCTATAGAACCAGAGTTAGGAGACCACAGTCTAAAAGGAGATGTTCTCAGATATGCTGGTTTCGAAGTAATTTTCTTTAATACAGCTCAACGCATTGAAACTGATGTTTTGATTATGCAGTCAGTGACTGATAGAATTGATAACAAGATTTTGATCTCCTCGCTTCCCTTGTTCCAGTTAAGCAATCTGTTCCAAGCCGGAATGATCTGAGAAGCTCTAATGGTAAACAGAGCTCTGTATTTCTTACAAAGGCTCTGAGGAGTGTTCCGGGACAGAGTCCAAAAGTCGCACCAATCTGTAATATCTGCCCACGTGCAGGTGTCCCGGCCACGTGCCCAGGTGGCTGGTGTCCCGGTGTCTGTCCAAAACACGTCCTCAGATCTGCTCACTCCCTTCAAGCCTTCCCAGGAGAGCATTCGCGTTTGCCTTCAACCAGGGGGACGTAATTTAAACTTGAATTACTCAGGGGTAAACAATGAAAAAAAAACACCTCCCATCTCATTAATGTAGGCCGCCGTGTTATTAAATCCTGACTCGGATCCAATTAAAACTATGACATAAGTGAAAAAAGAAGTGGAAAGTGTTGGGACTCGAGGCCTAAGGTATCCCTCACGGAAAGAGAAGCCCTTTGGCTGCACCCCCTAATTTCACAGTTGGATGCATCCTGTGATATCTACGTAGCTGGGTGCACTGTTCAATGTACAACCCCCCCCCACCGCAGGGAAATGGAGGGAGAATACTGTGTAACTTGTACCAGAAGCAATTCTAGGATTTTTTGGGTGGGAGGCATAGGAGGGGCCATAATTCATACAGAGGAGCCGAACTTATCATTGCCCAATAATTTGTTTTAAATCTATGATTGACAGCTGGAGGGGCACTCCAGGTGCCTATCAGCTTCTAGCTGGGGCTAGTAGCCCCGCCCCTGGGTCCCTGCACCTGATGTATCCTTGCACCTATCAGTCCCTCTTGGATTCGGACCCGGCTGCTGGGGAAATGGGCTCCTTTTGGACCGTCAGGCCGCACCTGTCAGCCCTGACATTTTTCAAAGAGGATATTTTAGGAACAAAGGCCCGAGTCTTGGCTTTTAATGAGCCTTTTCGTTTTATACCTGGCCGCCTGTCTGTCAGAGATGGCCGGCGTCCTGTGTGTGTGGCTTTTATGTTCTTCTGTGAAGACAGCCACTGATTTTATTAGAGCGACTTTTTTTTCCTGGAATTAATGCTATACTCCCATCCCTGACAATCCTCTGTGTGTGTGTGTGTGGGGGGGGGGGCTTGGGGGGTATCCGTCTCCAGCTCCCTGCTGTTTCCAGTAGGAGACCCCAAATGGCTTCAAAGCGGGTGCCGTGTGGAAGAGGCACAGCTGATGGGTGGGGGCGAGGAATGGGAGGCGATAGCGCAGACCTCACGGGCACGGGGGGGGGCAGCGGCCATGGGCTTGCGTCGCTACACCTGCCTCGTGAAGCAAACAAAATCAAGCTTGGGGCTTGGCGTGGGGGGGGAAGAGCTGACAGTTGGCTGATGAAAAACAAATTTATGCTTTAAAGGACAGGGGCTGCATGTTTGTGTATATTAAACAGCCGCATAACACAATTCATCTGCATGGCCATGCCTCTAAGTGCTTAAAACTAACTTTGAGGACACAGGCATCCCATCTAGGGTGCGCCCTGTCTTGTGCCCTGTGCATTCTGGGATACCATCCGGGCTCTGCGCAATGCAGTACCGAATAAGCAAATGCAGAAGATGGATGGATGTTTTGAGGAACAAGATCTAGATGGCAATGCCGTTATTGTTTATTCTTCAAAGTGCCAAAGCAGTCCTATTCTCTGACGAATCGTCATGCATCTCAGACACCACATGCCAGCCAGTGCTCCTGGAGCCCATTTCAAAGCGTTTCAGGAGGTGCAGGTCCCAGACCCCTGCCCTCATGTCCGTTTCTCCTGGGGGGTTGAAGGGGCGTTCGGGTATGTGTGCTCCCCCGGTGATCGTGAGTGATCCACCGCTGGACGCACGATTTCTCCGCTGTTAGCATTAGCATTAGCATTAGCTCTGGTCTGGCATCATGCTTATTCAGCGCTAATGCTAATGCTGGGCTGCCCTTCTGCTTACCTTCTCCGTGCCGCATACCAGCCGGCTGCCCCCCTCCCCTCGCCAGTGAGCCACGAATGGGGAGCGAAGTGAATTTCCGAGGCGGAAATTACACAAGTAGCAAATGCAAATTAAACATAATTGTGCTAATTGCTTGTTTTACAGTTTGGGGAAACTACATAAATGTGGCTAATTAGCCAGTAATCTAGCCTCCGTCGGAGAGGATGTACCACGTTTAAGTGAGAGAAAAGACCCCCCCTCAAAAAAAGGCGTTACGATAAAGGGTCTCGTCTAGGTTCAAAGGGGTTTTTTACTTTCGACCATTACAGAGTTGATTAAATGCAATAAATAATGCATGTCTTCCATCTGGAGGAGAGAAATTATGTGTGTAGCCATGGTGGTGAGGGGTCTTGGTCGAGGGAGACCAGCATGAAATTAATGGCAGAAAAATAACAGAGCACCATCTACCTCACCAGCTGTTATTTATTGCACCATTAAATAAAATATGTCATATTATGAGCAGTACATAGTTTTTATTAGAAGGAGAGACTGTTTCTGCTCCAAGGTCAGTCTGCCAGAAATTATTAACCATCCTCTACTTGTGGGTTTACAGTCAGCTCTTTTTACAGGACGGTATATTACAGTCCGAGCTGGGGGTGTCCTTCCGTAGGTACATCCCAGCAGCAAGAGAAGGTATCCCATTATGCCCTGCTTGGTGTCATGTGAAAGCTGTCGGTCTGCATGCACCAATCACAAGAACAGGCCAGATGTTTAGTTTGATCGTCTGGTCAATGTTCTTCAAATGAGAGGGAGGAAATTCTACTCAGACTGCAGAGTACATAGATACACAAAGGACAATGCCACGTATAACAATTTCTATCCATTTTCATTTCCTGTGCAGGGTCATGGAGGTGTAGAGCCACAGCTGCATGGCAGTGAATAACCCAGGATGGGAGAACATGCACTCTCCACATGCATGGAGCTGGGGCAGAGACTTGAACCCTGGTCCCAGAGGTATGAGGTGATAGTGCAAACCACTGCACCAGCTTCTATATAAAATAACTAAGTAAACAAATAAAAATGGTAATATTTGAGGGTGATCGTCAACATAAGTACAGTACTGTAGTGAAAATATGCAGGTTTGCCAGTAATTATTGCACAAAAAATGCTTAATTAAAAGATGGATATTCATAGTAATAGGCAGTATTGCACATGTGCCTGGAGTGGTTTACTGGTCGTGCTGTCAGATGGCCGTTTGGATGACTTCCGTGACCTGTACGCAGTCGGTCTCCTTGACACATGAGGCAGACGGGAGTTTTTCATGGAAACCGATGCCGCGCGCAGGAATCATTGGGAAGGACCAAAACCACCGATTCTTTAAGAAATGGCAACAACAGTGTGCCGGGAAAAAAGACAATCACGTGTTTTTGAAACAAAGAAATAAGGACAGCTCTCCATGAGCCGCGACAGTAATGGATTGTCCAGAAGCGCCGGGGTCCTCCGGCAATCCGATCGCTTTAGCAGGAGAGAACAATGTGATGGAATAACTGCTGGCGGCCGTAACCGGGACACAGCCGCCTCCGTGACGACACACCTGCCACAGTAACCCTCCCATCTGTGTCACAAACCGCCATCTACCACTTAATGTTCCCTGCAGCTTTTCACTCAGGTGACCCGTACGAGCAGTGCACAGTTGGCCAGGATGTTTACTGTGGTTTCCTGGAGTTCAGAGGACACACAGCATCCTGACTCGGCCTGCTGTGCTTGCATCATGCTCTGGGCATGTGCCTCGTGGTCGGTGGTGGGGTCGACTCCCAATGAATAATTTTAAAAAAGACAAGAGAAAACAGCCCAAGCACGATTAACAGCGATCTTTTCAGGGTGTAATTTACAGCAGGAAGCACGCTTTCTGACTCGTGCAAATGTTTTTTTTTCATCACCCTCATGGATTGTTTGCTGTAATTATCTCTCTCTGTCAATCGGTCATAAAGCCTGAATACGAGCGATTGTAACCACGGCAAGGAAGAAGACAAACATGTGTCCCTGCAAGTGGGAAGATTGCAGGCCCCGTCGTGCGGATCCGCGGTTAATGACGCAGAAGGGGGGGGGGCGACGAGGAAGTGTGATCTGTGGAAGTCGGTTCCTGTCCGATGGCTCAGGACGGGACTAAACGCGGACTGCAGGTTAATGTTTCCTTCCTCTGCCACTCCCACCTTACTTGAGCGTATCTCACAAGGTGGTTTTGCCGGAATCGTGTTGACAGGGCAGGGCGTCAGTGGGTAGTACAACAGAGCTGTCAACAGGGGGTTTAAGGGGGTTTACAGCACTGGGCAGCACTTTTAGGAAATGCCTATAAAACTGTAAGTATCTGGAACGGCCGATCGTTATTTTTTGAGGACGGGGGGCAGCGGTGGTCTCAGGGGGCCCCTTTTCCATGCAGAGCAACGGACCCCAATAGCTGAATTTTACAAATGAGGCAGGATCAAGTGTGAGGAGCAGCCCAGGAAAGCCAGAAGGCCGTAAAAAGCAGACATACATATAGATGGGACACCCCCCTGAAAGCTGGCAGTGGATTATCCCACTAAGGGACTGGGAAAAGGGAAAGGCTCATGGTGATATCTGTGGCTTCTGGCCAGTGAGTGTTCGTGGGAGACGTCGATCTGACCAGTTTCTCCATCTGCATGGCAATAAAGGACCTTTTATATTATTTTTGAGCTCTTGCTGGCAAGGCCATTCCAGCGCAACGCCGGAGCCAGACCCCCTAATGGAACCCGAAACGGGCCCAGGCTCGGGCACCAGCGGTGGACACCGGACCTCAGCTGAAGCTGGGCCTCTCCAGACGGGCTGATTACTGAATTAGTTCCAAGGGCTCTGGGTAGCTTCTGGCCCATGTTCCTTCAAGATGTGTTTACAGGAGATGAAAGGGACAGGCCCTGCCGGCGGGTGGGGGGGTCGGGTAGGAGTTCGGCTGCTATTTCAGTCTCACGTCTGACCACCCTGACAGCACATAGGGATGAACAGGGGCCTAAATTGACTCATCATTGCCTCTGCTGTCATCCATCAGTCCTGCCTCATGTCATTAGTGAAGGACATGACAGCTGGGGCTGTATTCAGCGGCCTGTGGGCCAGAGCAGACCTCATACATGAACATAGATATGACAGGACTCAGACTGCAGCCTCATCTGTCCAACAGTAGGGCCAGACTGAGCCAAACTCCCAGAATGCCCCGAGTGGCCTTTGTGAAAATGCCATTTATGCTAATTGGTTTTAGCATAGACCCTCAGCCCATATACATACAGTTATTTATGGGTGTTGGCAGAATAAACTCCCCAATTCATATATATTCATGCTGGGGTACTGGCACATTGTGCTGCCGGTTAGTGGGCCTGGAAATGGAGATATACGAAATATAGCAAATAAAAGCAAACGATGATGTAAAATCATCTGGGTGGTACTTCAGGAGAAAGGCTTCATGAACCGCAAATGAGATTCTGTTCACGTCAAGCAATGCGGATCCTGGTGGACACATGGGAGGGAGTAGAAACGTGGACCGGCTGTGGGTCTTTGAGGACTGGATTGCTGAACACTGTCGCAAAGGATTGTGGGTATTATCAATATCAATATCAGGAACATTCATACTGCTGTGAGCTGCTAGGATACATGTGTCAAAAATACGCAAAACATGCATTTATTTATACCTATTTATTGATTCCCAGGACTGCTAAATCTATTTCATTCTTATTTAAAAAATGTAATGCTTCAAATTGCTGTGATGCTGGATGTTTCATAACTGAGGTGAGTGTCCAAACGGGGGGGCTTTGACATCTACCATCAGAGGAGATGGCGGGAAGGACAACTCACAGCTGTGCCAGGGGCCGTCCATCGATCGGGGTCCCGGAGGTCATCATCCCACCCCCTGGTTGCCCCCCTTACATCACCAAACCCCCCCACCACTGGGTGGTCCTCCAATTGCTCCAGCCCGTGGAGCTCATTCTTCACCAGCGTTCGGCGAAAGATGTCGTCGGGCCATCCCTGAAATTTTAATTTAATACGTGGCCTTTGGAAAATGCCACGCGTGACACACATATTGATCACCGACGCAGAGCCATAGGCTGAGTTCACTACATCACCTTTCCATAAGATGCTGAAATCTCAGGAATGGGGGCTTGGGTGGGTGGGGGGTGTCCTGCAACAGATACCTCATGTAAGGAGACCCCCCCCCCCCCCCCAAAAAAACCAAACCAAAAGTTGAAAAACAGACCAATTTTAAACAAAACAAGGAAAAAAAAATAAACAAAAAAAACAAAAAACAAATTAAAAAAAAAAAAGGGAAAAAATTTTTAAAAATGTTAAACGAG
>JAODKN010000029.1:22533-34003 GCA_026774425.1 Petrocephalus zakoni
TGGGCCGCAAGCATGCAGAGTCTGCGGCTTATGCGCCTGTGGGCCGCGAGCATGCATAGTCTGTGGCTTATGCGTCTGTGGGCCGCGAGCATGCAGAGTCTGCGGCTTATGCGTCTATGGGCCGCGAGCATGCAGAGTCTGCGGCTTATGCGTCTGTGGGCCGCAAGCATGCAGAGTCTGCGGCTTATGCGCCTGTGGGCCGCGAGCATGCATAGTCTGTGGCTTATGCGTCTATGGGCCGCGAGCATGCAGAGTCTGCGGCTTATGCGTCTGTGGGCCGCGAGCATGCAGAGTCTGTGGCTTATGCGTCTGTGAGCCGCGGGCATGCAGATTTGAATTTAAGATGCAATTGACTGATTGAGAGCAGTTTGAAATGTGTGTGGAGGTTGCAGCATCACCAGCTGAAAGGTTACTGTGGGGTTTTTGACACCTGCCGTGTGTGAGAGTTTGCATGTGGCATGTTTCCCCATGCTGTATGGATTTCTTTCTGGTACTTTGGTTCCCTCTCACAATCCTCAACTGGTATCTGTAAATTGCCTACAGTGTGTGAGTGTGTGCCCCGCGATGGACTGGCATACTGTCCAGAGTGTCACCTGTCTTATACTCTATGCTATGCAGCCCTGAACTGGATAAAAAGTGAGGATGGATGGATGGGTGGATGGAATGGGTGGATGGATGAATCGATCGATCGATCCTTTGATCGATGGCTGGATGGGTCGATGGATGGAAGGAATGGGTGGATGGAAGATGGATGGATGGATGGAAGGAAGGAATGGATGGATTAATGATGGATGAAAGGAATGGATGGATTGATGGATGACGGATGGATGAATGCTACATCTGTCATTCTCAGACTTCATCCCAATGATAACTGCATTTGGAGCCAGAATTTGCTAGATAAATTAGCAAAATAGCAAAAGTGCTAGATGTTGGACATCCAAGAGAACAAACGGCTAAGTGCTAGATGTCTGGTCCTCACTGACTGCGAGGTGGGGTCCCCAGTGTTCATTGTGGGAGCTGATACTAATGCTTCAGGCAGGATCGAGGATCGATAACCAGGAAATATCTCATTTAGCATTTGTTTTCATTTCACATCAGTGCAGCCAGTTTAAGTTTCGGGCCCAAATCTTTCACTTCTTACTGCCCGTGGCAAATGAGTATCCCCCCCAATCTGTTTCACGAACCCCCCCCCCCGTGCCAATTCATAATCCATAAGCACATGATTTATGGGTGATTCCTAAGCTCCTGCTATAGCACACTCACGATTGGCCTGCAAGCCTCAGCAGATACTGGATTTACTGTTATCAATGTTCCCATTTTGATTGATGACTTTCGGTTTAATTATGTATTGAAATACATTTGGAGGGTAATTACCGACTGTCCGGGATCACAGGACTGCTGATCTGAGCGGATTCTCCGAGGGCTTTTTTCCCATTTTTTTTATGGGACTCTAAACCTCTTCAGCGAGATGACCTGCAGAGGGGTTATATAGGAAAACGACATAAAAACTCACGAGGTGACCGTATTGACTGACAACAGCCAGTGGCGGAGCTGCAGCACCCATGCGCCAACCTCCTGCTAGACATTTGTGATTTAAGAGTTTGGTCTTTGTGCCTCAATAATATGTCACTTTAATTATGATCTTAAGACTAAGGCTCAGGCCCACCTTACAGAAGCCATAGGCCCAGCACAAAATGACCAACCAGGCCCCCATGATGCACAACCCCTCCCACCCAGGCTAGACAGTGGGCTGGCTAAGGCTGAAACTCACATGTGTTCATACTAATTTTCTCAGTACACTGAATATCCGCAAGCTGCTCATTTGCTCAATACATTTACTGTATAAAGCTCAGGATGGTGGGAACCCTCTAATTTGTGGTTAAGAGTGGTAAATAGGTTTAAGTAACTTCACCGATCATAAGTTATAAAACAAGCGCGCTGTCCTTGTTTGTCTCTACCCAAACTATTTAGTCACAATCCTGTATAATTTAAATTCTTTTTCCCCATAATTTAACCTCATCCAGGTTCTCATTACAGTCAGCCGGTGACAGAGTTCACATTTAAACCATAATCTGAGCTGGAAGACAAATTTCACATCCAGGGAAAGTGCAAACGGCAAACAGATCCTACTGAAAAAAAATCAGCACTGATCTAACACGTTCTTACATCATTCATAAGTCAGATTACTTAAAAATGAATCATCTCCCTTGGACTTAAAATAGAAGAGCTGGTCGTGTTTATTAAATCCCTTGCACATCGCTCACTGGGTATTCAACAAACAAGAAGCTCTGTTTTCTGAATGTTTCAGAGGAATAAATCGAGCATTCAAATGTCAAGGATGCCGGTTTCATGCAAATCTAAATTTTCTCAAATGTTTGATGATAAATTTTGCTATAAATGTGCAGGGTTTTTACTTTACTGTGGTTCACCCCGGAAATCCAAACTGCACCTCGGAGGCTATAGACAGGCATTCGAGATTTTGGGGAGAGGGCGTGAGACTAGAGAAGAGCGATAAAGGCTAGGACTGAGGTTTTCCGAGGAGGACCGGAGGAGATGGGAATGCATCCGACTCACAGCTGAGACGCCGCGGAAATGACTCACAGGCGTCTAAAGCCATGTCTTCAGAGGACGGGTGGGCCGAAGGAGGAGGAGGGACTAGCTGTGTTTATAAATCCAATGCAGGCATGACATGCCGCTAACGTTGCCGCTAAAGGTTAGCTGCGGTAGCGCTCCAAGCGGTTTGAGTCCGGGGGACTATCATCCATCTTTGCAAAGCACTGATTCCGGAATTTTGAGGGTGGCAGCATCTGCCAGACACATTCCCCACCGACACATGCCAAAACCTACAGCCCCGCAAAGCCAGGTGGGCCCTCAAAACGGCATTGATTAGCCGAGAAGACAATTAGCTAAATAATACGTCTCGCTAATTTGGTGTTTGTTTACCTAATTAGGAGACAAACGGGATTCTAGGGCATTTAGGGACAATGCAATCTACAATTCAAATATTTTAAATGCCCAGAGGTCTTGGATCTCTGCAGATGAGACTATTGCTGTACATTTAATTTATTGCAGTTGATTCTAAATGAAGATGCTAATTCTAGACTAACTCATTCCCATAAAATGCACGGGTGCATTGGTATATAGCAGGATCCTACCGATCCGAAATTACTCATCTTGCTCACCACCAGATAAAGTCCCTCAAATCCCAATTTAATTGTAAACATCAGTATTCTGCAATAAGATCTGACAATGGGACATTTCGGTGGCCTTTAATGTGAAAACAATAACTACGTTTTGACATTCTAGTGGATCTTGGAAAGGCTGAAAATCAACGTCAATCTGCCACATTGATTACACATACCTAAAGTCTTAGGCAGTCAAAGGAAATGTTTAAAGCTATTTATCTGGGTAGTAAGTAAATAATTTACTCTGAACAAAAACACCATTTAACATTAGCACATACGAAAAGTAGGACAAATAGCAAGATTATCTTCTGTTCTCACAAAAGTCACTGACATCCTGCTGAATGGCTAGATAAACACCACTTCAGTTCCCGCCACCAAGAAACTTAATTAATTAAGTCAATTAGTTAATAACAATGAGGTATTGATTAGCCTATATACCAGCGTGCCAGTGGTCGAGTCAAAACTACGTGGGTGTAGTGGATGGGTACTGCAAATACGGGGGTGACTTTAGGACAGGGCTTGAAATAGTTAAGTTGACACACTTTGCCTGAAAAAAATCCTAGTTTTACACCAACATGAAGATAATTCAAACACCATTGTTTGACTGCTTAGGACTTCCGCACAGTACTGTACATAGATATGTTTGGTGTGAATTATGTCAGTTGTTGGCTAAGTGATGGGTCATAGCGCGCTAGTCAGTTTACAGTCAAACCTCTGCCTGTTTAAGGAGCTGAACACACATCTCCACCTACAGACCGTGTGCAGGAAGTGACACGCGCGCACACACACCCCAGCAGGCGTGAGCTAATCTCCGCACCCCCCACCTCTAACTCCGAGCCCTCCTACACAGATAGTATGCAGGGTTCAGTAAAGACCTGGGAGTCCACAAACATAAAAAACAACAAATGTTTTTTTACTGGGAACTTAGTGTCCCGTTCTTATAACATGGCACAAGAAAGTTAAGGGAAATGAGGGGAAAACCCGATTTAGAGAAAGGTTTTCATGGTAGGTTCCCTAATCACATCAAAACTTATGGAAGAACAAAGTACTCTTGCATTATTTTAGCATGTATGTTCTGCAGAGTCATTCTGATAATACATTTGCTCACCCTAACCCTTTATTTAGAACCAGAATCAGAATCTTTTATTCGTACATTGTACGAGTACAGCAAGATCGGATGCAATCCCTTTCAGAGCACTTATTTAAAAAGTAAAAAAGTTTAATTCAAAAGCTAAATTATAAATAAATATAATTTAGCAGACACTTCCAAAGTAATGTACACTTTAAAAGAGAAATCTGAGTCAAACAATTTCTGGAGCAACTGTGGTTCAGGGCCCCGCGCAAGGACTCGATGGTGACATCACTCTGCCGACTGCTGGGATTTCAGTCGACGACCTTCAGATCATAGGCGCAGCATCCTAACCCGCTGAGCCACATACCACCCGCACTTCATGCCAAAAGGACCGCGTATCATGTTTGGAAGTTCATGTGTCTGCCTCACGGACTGCGCGGTGGTGCCACGCGAAGGTGGTGCCAATGTGGAGGCCTCGGAAAAATGGCAGCTGGCAGGGCGCAGGGGAGCAGGGCAGGATCTACCTTTTCGGGGTCTTAGGCAGGTCTGTAGCCAGAAATATGCTTTGGGGGGGCCCAGCACTGGATAGGAATAGGGGAAGCGCCCAGCTCCCAGACCTGAAAGGCGGGCATTGATGGCACTGTGAGAAAATGAAAGTCTATACCTTTAATCGGCCGAGATGTTGTGTCTGGGGAACGTCTGGAGAATTAAGGACGGGCACAAGGAACAGTTGTGGAATCCAAGACCTCGGATGGGTTACAGTGAAAAGTTAGCGCATTTCCATTAGATGACAGGCTGAACTCAGGACGGCTTTATGTAATATATTATATTACATAAAACACTTCACAGTCAGAGCCCACTTGCTGCAGAAATAAATATGCATTACTTTAAAATTACGTGGGTCAAAGGAAATTGATCTCAATGCATATTATGTACGGATCCGTGCACGAAGGCAGATGCTTTAAACATTTTGTTCTCTGCTAAGACTGGTGATTCTTTAAAATAGAATCTAAAATGGGATAAAAGGAAAATTGAAAGCTGGTAGCCAAATACCGGGTGAAAAGCATTCCTTAGTCTCACCATTTCATCGTGGAGTTCAGTGTTCTTGGCTGCGTAACTTATCGGAAACACTGCTCATCTAAACCCAGTTACAGCGCGCCTGTGATCCCTAAGGGAGATGTGAAGTCCTCAGTCCTCTTTTACAGAGATGTCCATCTGTAAACATCTTGTATAATAATGCGATATAATTCCTCCATCAATATGTTTAAATAATTGAAATGAAATATACACTGGCTACAGTGAAATATACAGTGGCTTGCAAAAGTATTAACCCCCCCCCCTTAAAATGATCAAATTACCCTGAATTACTAATGGTACAGTCACATATTCTTGCCAAAAAAAATCTATTGCAAACTTGTAGTCTGTCACAGTAATTTGTCGGCTAATCTTTGTAATCATAGATTGAGGCAAATCTGATCATTTTAAGGGAGTTCAATACTTTTGCGAACCATTTATATGTAAAAACACATCTCTGCAGTTGTATTATGGTGTCATAATGAGCTTCCTTTAAGGACAGTCCATCCAAACATACCCCAGAACCCTACATCCAGTTCAGAGTGCTGATGCGTCTGAAGTCCACAGGCACAAGACAGGGATAGTTTATACTGTATCCTACTGAGCATAAACAAATTTGTGTAGCTTATTGTACATTTTCAGTCTTTGCTGCAAGCTTTGCATGCAATACATCCCTGTGAGGGTCTCCATGGTGATTGCTTCCTGGTGTACCAACTCAGTAATTGGTCAGAATTGAGCACAATTTGCATCCTCCAATTAAAATGCGGTCAAACACGGCAGGCTTCCCGGCAGTGTGGTGCAGCCACACCGAGATCCGATACGTGCCCCCTTGTCCGCCCCCCCCCCCCACATGCCTCACTTTCTGAACACACTTGGCCTCAAGGGGGCAGCGTCTCCAGGGTGCTGCATCGCCCCTTATCTTCCACTGCAGCTGGCACCCCCTCCGCGCACGCTGCTACCCCACTGCTCCGGCTCTTTTTCTGCCCCCCCACTGATTGGTCCCCTGTCATTCTCCACAGCAGAGGAGTCCCCCACAGCACCCCACCCTTCATTTCCTTTGTGGGGGGAGGTGGTAACCACAACAGCAGGCACACAGTGATGGACCATCTTGTAGTCGCATGCACTGGATGTGTTCCATCTTCCCCGGTCGCCCCACCCAGGCTCATAGTACTCCCTCCTCATCCTCCAGAACCCCCAAACCATTGGGCGACATAGGCACCCGCCTCGTGCACCATCACCTGATGGAGTGCTTGACTTACAAATGCCAATTTCACTTCGTCTTGTACGGTGCTCCTCCACAGCGGCAGTGAAACTGACCAGTAGGGGGTGTCGGCAGTGCAGCTCGCCTAGGGCTCCACATGGACTTCCACCGGCATTGCCCCCTACCCCAGCATCACATCCTCGACCACCACCATCCACCCTGAAAAAATCAAGCACTTGTCCCGTGAGCCATGGATAAGCGCAGACTGAAGGTGCCGCACCGCTCTCCTCCATCCTCAAGGGGGCGCTCATGAGAATCTGGGTCCGTCTCTCCGCGGGGGTAACTCTCCTTTCTCCAACACCGTTTACAGGCCCTCGCCGAGGCTGCTGTTTCCCTCTGCAGCTCCCCAGTTGAGTCATAGTCAGTGTTACAATAAATAGAAAGAACCAGAACGTTCTAAGGTGTTCTTTTTACGAGGCGGCTTGATGATGTAAGGTGTGGGTGCGATTATTTCTGGCTCGAATTTAGATGGAACGATCCCATGGCCCCTTGAAGAGACACGTCAACCCCCCCAGCCCCCCACCCCAAGCATCACAGACATAAAAGTCAGGCCACTGAAGGTACCAGGCAGTACAGAAGGGGAACCGGAGTCAGCGATCAATAACGATGTGCCGTCCGTCAGAACCATCCACTGAAATCAGGCGGTGAAAAGCGAACTTCTTTCTTTAGGAACTTCTTGCGAAACCGAGAGGAATGTACTAGTCGAGTGGGTCTGGAAAGGATTTCCAGCCGTCCCCGACTACAAAGGACACCCTGAATCCCGTCCTCCCACACGGCAGTGGAGACGAAGGCGATCGCGGCACGGCGCGCCCACGCTGACACCCCGTTACCCCCCCTTCACAGCTGAACTGCATGTGTACACACATCCTTCCCCCTGAGTCCGTCTTTTGATACTCTTGCGAATCCAGCGGGTGGAACGCATCACGAGAGATGAAACGTTGTCCGGCATCACGACGTGGCCCCCGAATCGCAGCCTGGAGGACGGCCAGCGATGCAAACAGACGTGCGTGTAAACAGCTCCGGGCCTGAGGGACTCTTCAAACTGGCCCGCTGGGTCTCGCTCAGGGCTGTTTGTGAAGAATCCAAAAATATATCACATTTAAGTGGGCCTTTAACAGGTTTGCAGGAGCCTTTGTGTGCTTTTTAATCGACGTTATGCAAGGTTCCCTAACTCCAGAGGCCCACACTCTGCTGTGCTCTTCTGCCCAAAATTAAGCTCTGCGACTTTGAATAGCGGAATCGGACCCCCCGTACAGCACGAGAGAAACAAAAAAAGATCTCAGTATACGTCAGATGCCAGGGCTGCTTGGGGGCCTGTGGAAATTTCCGGAACTGGCATTCCAACACTCTGGGAGAACCTCTGGGGGGAAGAGGAAGAAAGCTGCCTTCAGAGGACACCAGCGAGCGGCACACTGGGTGTGAGACGTCGAAGCAGGGGGAGGCAGGAAGAGCATCGGAAGGGTGTCGCATTATGGAGGGACCTTAAACGAACTCCTTCATCGAATCAGACATATTTCTCCCTTCTGACAGCGCTGGGCCCAGCAAGTTTCATAACTTCTAATCTTCCCTGAAAGATCTGCAAAGATTAGCCTGTAAACACGAGGTTATCGGCTGATGTCACCAAAATGGCAGTTCATAATACGCAACGTCCTGCTGGGACAGGCTGTTTGCGGGCCCCACGCTGAACAGCCCAGAGGAGAGCTTTATTAGGCCACACTGAGCCCCTCACCTCCCCGATCTTTTCTAAGCACACTTCTGTCCGATGGAAAAGGTTGTTGTTTCTTGCTTTTTTACTCCAGCAAGCCAGGACGGTTCCTTGAGACAGCGGGCGAGCTCTATGAGCAGCCCCCTGGTCGTCCTCCTCGGAGGGTGCGGCTGCTGCATGTGTGGCAGGGTAACTGGACCTGGTGCCTCCGTTGCAGCAGCCAGTGCTTTTATACAGCTCTGAACTGAGGCAACACTTGAGCTGTCAAATAAATTCGGATGAGAGTACAGACATTAGGGTGTGCCAGCGGGCGGAAGGGGGGGTGCCAGCTGGTTCACGGAGAGCTTGTGCGGCAACACCAAATCAAGTGATGCTCACATGAAACACATCATGGCATAAACCAGAGAAAGCATCCGCACATTACAATTGTCATCACTGCCTGTCATAATCCCTGTCATGATGTCACTTCCTGGCTGGCTTGTTTAGGCTCCACCCCACAGGTGCCCTTGCAAGGTCACCGTACTATTTTTCCACTCCCCAGCCAAAGAGAGGCATGTCCTTTCTGAAGAATTGCCCCCTCATTCTGCACCATAGTGGGAGGGGTCTGGAGTCCTGCAGGTGCATTCCACTGGCTGGTTCCTGGTACCGGTGTGTGGCTTATAGCTCAGAGGCTCAGCCCCCCCGGAGGCCGAGGTCGCCTCTCTCGCCGTCCTCGGTGCCGCATCTCACTTTAATCGCATTTAAAAGCATATTTGGCACAACCGCCGACGCCATGACTCTTTAATCCGCACCATCTGCTTGCTATGCAAATGAGCCCTGCGTGGGATTCGTCAGGCTTTAATCAGTGCGGATCCGGCCCTCGCCGGAGGATCACAGGCGCAAGAGTCCAGCTCTCATTCCATGGGGGGGCGTGGGGCAGCTGGGAAGTGGTCACACAATCTACAGGTTCTTCCAGTGGGATAATACTGCAGAATCTTCCAGTGGAATAATACTACTGAATCTTCCAGTGGGACAATACTACAGAATCTTCCAGTGGGATAAAACTGCAGATTCTTCCAGTGGGATAATACTTCAGGATCTTCCAATGGGATAATACTGCAGGCTCTTCCAGTGGGATAATACTGCAGAATCTTCCAGTGGCATAATACTGCAGATTATTTCAGTGGGATAATACTGCAGAATCTTCCAGTGGCATAATACTGCAGATTATTTCAGTGGGATAAAACTGCAGATTCTTCCAGTGGTACAGTATAATACTGCAGGCTCTTCCAATGGGATAAAACTACAGAATCTTTCAGTGGCATAATACTGCAGATTATTTCAGTGGGATAATACTGCAGATTCTTCCAGTGGCATAATACTGCAGAATCTTCCAGTGGCATAATACTGCAGTTGGTTCTCCTCCCTGTGCTGTGACTACTGCATGGACTGTAGGAGCTTTCCACAGTGACCAAAAGTGGGGGGGGGCATTCTTTTCACTCCATCCCCCCCCCCCCCCACTATGAGCCTGAAGATACGCACGGTCACATGGGAATGCATTCATATTAATAATAATCACATGGTGCTACCGGAGCCAATGAACATTCGCTTGAAGGCTCCTGTCTTACCTACAATCGAATATGGCTTCCAGTCGTTAACCAAGCAGGCTGCTGTGTCATGGAGCTCTTTGCCCTCCTGGGGCCTACCGCTCTCAGGAAAGGCACGACATCCCCCCCCCCCCATCCTCGCAGCTGTCGCCACCTGCAGCCTGTCGCCGAACTCTGACACACCTATAATAAGAGGTCAATCAGTAACCTTAACCCCCTGCAGTGAGGGAGCAGGCTAAGGGCTCAGTGGGGGAGGAGCTGTCGTACAGCTGTGATCCAGACCCCTCTCCCCGTCTCGGAGCCTGAAGGTAATGCCTCTTTCCATGTGACAGCTGTCATTTCTCTGTCCGGCAGCCCAAGACTCATTCGCTCAGACACAACTGAAAACTCCCATCGCGGGGAAGACAAAGAAATAGCCCACAAAAGGCCGGCTACCAGCAGAGAGGGAAATGACCCCCCCCCCCCAGGAAAGTGCGTGTTTAAGCCTAAAAAGCTGTTAGGCCTCAAATCTAATCTGCTCAGATGTCCCGTCTGACGATGAGCGACTGATGAAAAGGGGATATCTCAGCAGGTGGGAAGGTCTGTGGGAACCGGTGTGGCTCAGCCTGAATGGAATGCGGTTCCCTGAACACACGCAACCTTCTAGGAAAAAGCCTGTCTGAAATGCATGTCCCTTACTGACGCCCCATGATCCACTCTCCATTTAACATAGTTAACAATGAACCCTGTGGTAATGGCAGCCCGTTGCGGGGGAGTGGCACGGTGCTAATCCCCGGCAGGCCCCTGCAGGCAAAGAAGGTGCTGTCGGCAACCGATGGGGGGGGGGTCTGGGGAATTGGGGCCCGGTGGGCCGGGAGCTCGCCGCGCGCGCAGAGCCACCTGGCTGGAAGGGTGCTGGATCCGAAAATAATCCGACACAAAAATCCAAAAAGAAAAGGTTGAAAAATGAGCAGATCGGGACAGTGCCGGAGGGGAAAGATGGCAAGACAAAGGACCCCTTTTATGCGTCGGAACGGATGCCGGTCGGCTCTTTGTCGGGGAGCTTTGACGGGGTATTCGGGGGCCCCGCCTGCCACGCGGGAGGGCTGGGGTGGGGGGGGAGGCATCTGCATGAGAATGCGGAGATCTGCCAGCGGGAAAACAGGGGGGCGGGGGGGTTCAGTAGACCCGGGCTACGTCGTGGATTGATTGAAAAGTGGGGAGAAATGATTGGGTGGGGTTAGGCCCCGCCCAGTGTGAGACAGGGACAGGCCGTATGAAGTTGCATTGCAGATTGTTTTCCGGCATGGGCGCTGAACTAGCAAACAGGACTTGGGGGTGGGGGGGGCTGGCGGACTGACTGACACCAGCATCACGCTTGGAGTGACAGAGCGCCTTCTTTTCGCTGAGGGTAGGGGGAGAGACATGCCGTGTGCCTATTTCTCTCCGGGAGCCATTTCCTCACCCCCCCCCCCCCTCAGTTTGGGCTTCGGCCACAACAGCCTGGCGGTAACCAGTGGCACAGCTGGGGGGTGCAGTGTAGATCCCTGTAGCTCACGGTCGTTATTCTGCTCAATTTGTTGGGGGGGGGGGGGGGGGGGGGGGGGG
>JAODKN010000029.1:59992-71009 GCA_026774425.1 Petrocephalus zakoni
CCCCCCAGCCCTGCTTGAAAAAAATCGCTACCAGAATTAGCTGGGACACCAGGCCAGTCGAGCCACGGAACAGAGGCCCTCAGAGGTCCGACGTGGGCATTGTATCCAGCTGGGAATCTGATACAGAACCACCGGGAAGTGGATTAAGCCCCCCGATTTCTGTCTAGATTTCAAACACTATTTTGTTTGGATCCACAAACGTGAAATAAAATACAGAAGACAAAAGTTTATCTCGGTAAATAAAGACGGGCAGCTGAGTGTCTGGTGGCGCTCGGCGTTCTGCGGTGACATCGGGATGTCAGAAGTGACATTAATGGAGGCTGGGAGGCATCGCTGCGGCGTCCGGGGGCCGGTAATCAGAGCACTTAAAAGCAGGCAATTAAAAAACGAGGAGAACATTATCTCCATGACAGGATGTGCCTGTTAACATTGGACCCTTCTTTTTTTTTAAATCATACACTGTAATCATTTATGTGTCCTCTCCAGTACCAGGGTGAGGTTAAACTTCATCCCTGATACGAGAAAACAGTTTATGCGTTTTTAGGAACTGCACAGAGGAGGGAGGGAAGGCTGTAAACATATCTGTTGTTCGGTTTTTCATCTACATGCAGAAACCCCCTGAAGGCTTATATGTGGAAGGTAGAAAGGTGCAGCCGTTACTTGGGAAGACGCTACCATGCTTTACTGCAGCCACATTGGGGGGGCTGTCATTTTGTACCAGCAACACGAACGATTACACTGAACTGTGCCACAAGAATGCGTGAAGTGGCTTGCTCGTGTCTCGTACATAATTCACAGGGAGGGGAGGGGCACTGAAACTCACCAGTGAGTCTGCGAACCAGCAGTGTCGTAGCAAATAGCACAGAGGGTCTGTGAACCCTGGAGAGCATTTTCCTGTGGAAAAATGCTGAGGGCCACCCGCCCCCATTTCCTCCCCCCATTCCACAGCTTTATTACTGGTCGGGTCAGGTGGGGCCACACGTTTTTTTTTTATTTTTTTGATGCTGGATGTAAGCAGGGAGCCTGACAGTGATGTAACCTTAAACAGTTTATGACTGGAAAAGCTAACAGCTGTCAAACGACGTTGCGAATGTCTGCAGAGCATCTCGGTTGGACCTTTGGTTTCGCCTTCAGCTTACATTCTATCCTGTGCTTCTGCACGAGAGCAGTGACAGCAAACCCTCCGCACATCCGGGGCCAAAGGAAAAATCCCTTTCAAAACCGAGCACTTCATTTAAGCCCAAACAGGTTATTATGAAGTCTGAAAAACCAGAGGAACCATAATTAGTCCCTAATAAATTCTAAAATAGTTTGTTTACATTTAGTCTTTTATTTATATGAAACATGCCACAGGTGTGATCACACCTGGCCTATATTTAGCCATCGGTTGTTCGTTAATTCCAGAAGAGAGTGTTTTCATGGAAACATCAGGAATGTGACCCGGCTCATTATGGAATGTGACCCGGCTCATTACGGAATGTGACCTGGCACATCCCGGAATGTGCTGCAGCTTTTCCTAACGAGTATGTGAGCAGTGTAATCTTCCCCTTACAGGCCAGCGCTGGTGAGGACCTACCCCAGGGTGTCAGAACGTCAGCTTTTGTGTCGGAAGGCGATGTAGAGCAGGACTTTCCTGAATTAACAGACATGGTTGAGCCTGCCCAGGAGACCATTATCTCCCAGACATGGGAAGTTAATCAAGTATGCAGCATGCTTTACCGCTGCTGAGGAGAATACCGCCATAGGACATTGTTTCTTGAACGCTTTATTTGGCATAATTCTGTCTCAGGGGTCGGGCCATTGCAGATTCCTCTCTGAGGCTTTTTCTTTGAAATCCTGGTCAGACGGATCACCGCGGGCCATACGCCAAGCAATGAAGCACAGAAGAGATTTCACCCCTTTATAGGGGCAAATTTACGACTGCTGTAGGACAATTCATATCCTTAAAGTCCTGCAGTTATTGATTTAGTGAGGACAGGGAATCTGGAGACATATTTAAAGCCTTTGCTTATGTTGTCAGCAGCTTCTTTGGGGTCTGTTGCTCCTTCATTCTGTTTCCACGATGGCATAACATCGACGTCACTAATTTCCCTCTCATTTCAGCTTAGTGTCTGATTGCGGGGATTGATTAAAGGTCATTAACGTCTGGCCCTTTTGGCCCGCGACCTTGCGGACGTTGTCTGAGGCACCTGAGGATTGCCTAAAGGACGCTAACCGATGCATCAAACGCACCATACAGATCGACGGCAGGCATATCATGGTGCCCAGACCTGCTACACCCTCTTCATGCCAACTGAAGCTTAACACCTTCACTTACTTGTTTCCCAAAAGGTTGAAGTTGCACGGGCAGACGATGCTCATTTTCACCTTGCCATACTCACAAAGCCACAAAGACTGCCTTTAGCCACACACAGGTACCGGCAACAACTGCGTGTCCCCAGAGCCTTGGCAACTGGATGGTGCCCTCGCATGACACGAGAAGGTCGGAGGTCAAAGGCTGCTTTCTTTCCACATAGTCCAGAGAAATTCTGGAACGTTCCAAGGCTAATTGCGCGATATGACTTGTGGTTGGGCGCATTCAAGTGCCCCTACAGATTGTGTAATCAGCCACATTTCCCACTATCGGCATAGACAGATCCCTTTCATGGGGCCACTTTGAAGCCAGTTCCATGGAACTTGGCGTGGTGGGCGGCAGCGAGGGGGGGGGTCTGCTTGGAAATAACTTTCTCGCAAGGACCCATGAATGTCTTTGATCGAGTGCCTGAAGGTCCATGAAAAGCCCACACTGAGGCCGTTTGGAAGGGAGGCTGTTTGGACACATTCAGAGGCCGAGGCCTCGTGGACCAGAGCGGTCTGTCATCTTGGGAAGATCGGACTGGTACCAAACCCAGAAGTCCTGAAATTTCCACAGGAAAGAAAAATGGAACAATATAGTTTTTTTTCTGTGTAGTGACATGAATTATCCTAAACTAGCCCTTTATTTTTCCAAGTCATTGAAGGAAATGTAACTGTATACAGATCCTACACTCTGTGCTGGATGGAGAGAGCCTTGCTCAAAGGGATGTTAAAACATCTCTTCCCATCCATCCTTCTATCCACCTGTTTATTTGGGCAGAAGCATTTTAATTACTTTCAGTCAGTGCTTTTCTGTGACTGGGCTCTGTAACTCCTAAAGCAACACCAAAAGACATACACCCATGTTAACAGAGCGCTTTTAGGTTTCCAGGTTAGCAGCCTTGGTTTGATGACCTATAATCCTTTGCCATTACATGCTAAGACGCTTCGCCTCCTTCTCTGTATGCCTGTGTTCCTGTCACTCCCGAAATGCCTAGCAAGCACTGGATGGGGCGTGGGGGGGGGGAGCAACACGCCTCGAACAGCACATAGAGAGACATTTCAAGGACCGCTTATGCACGCATGTGATCCCCTCCGTCCAGGGTGGGGGCACTGGGAGATTACCGGCGCCATGTGCATCACGTGTGCATACGTGTGCGGATTTCTAACCAGGTCATAAAGCATGCTCTCCCCGCTGTGGCCTCATCAAATCCCCGCCATGTCTGACAGAGGCGAGCACGACCGGCGAACTATTTAATACAGTTCAAAGAAAAGGTTAATAAAGGTCGTGCTGTACCCCCCCCCCCCCCTGTTGGACTCATTTTACGCTCAAGCCTCTTGGTGTTGAACATATTGAAAGAACAGAGGACTGGCCCGATGGAGCGGGGGGGTTCGGTCACACAGCTTGTTTCCGGGGAAGACCTTGTGGCTTCATGTCTGTCTTTGCAACAGGGACAGGACGTTTCAGCTCTACTGGGAACGAAATAGAGCGAGGTTTGCGAATGAGAACAGCTTCAGCAGATGGTTACTATGGGTAATTATAACAGAACGCTCTCTTTTTTTTCCAGTTGTCTGGCCTTGCTGTAGAGAGCCTCCGCGATTCTCTGATCATGATCAAAGCCGAGCTTGAGTCTTCGGTGATCCCATCAGGATGATCCGTGCTGTGTAAGAAGACGTGGGATCCGCGGGCAAGACGTGGCTGGCAGCCGGCCGGGTCCGCGCCACGCCATTAAGTCCACTTAACATCAATTAGCTCCCAGAATGCATTTGGAGCATAGCTACCGCTAACAGACAATTAGCATGACTGGTAGGCAAACATCCTTCCACCTCACCGCCGTGACGTGCAGAGATGCAGCTTCTGCATTAATGCCCACTTTAGCCTTAATTACTCGCGGACCTTTTACACTCAGGTATGCCAGCAGCCACAAATACATTAATTCAATCTTTCTTCTTGTCTCAGCAGAAAAGTAAATTACCTCCCTGCTCGTCTCGTTAACTTGAAGGTGGTCCCGCTGGCGTGTCGTGCGCGGATACCGTCCTGTGGATGGCGCGGGCCGCAGTGGGGTGATTAACAAGCGTGCACTATTTCAGGCATGAAACGTGACTGGAAGAAACACAAGAAGTACATTAAAACGGAATAGCGGGCCAATCCGAGCCAAGGATGAGGGAAACCACCGGCGGCCCAGTTGAACTGCAGGAGCATTTGCTATTGGCTGTGGAGCAGTCACATGACCCGTGGATGCTTGGTCCATCTCCATAGCAGCGGATCCATCACCCCCTCTAAATTAACAGGGAATCTCAGTTCCTCTCCACTGGGCTGTAATAATGACAATGATTGTCCACGGATGCCTTGTGTGATATTAGGGGCCAGATTCAACGAGCTCATGACCCCACCAACAGCTTACGTCAAATTAAATTTATTTTTTCTTACATATGAACTAAAATCTTATTTGCCAGTTTGTGATAAAATTATAATAATGTGCAGGCTGTGGGCAGGGGGGGTTGCCATGGTTTCCATGGAGATTGAAGCCCACCCCATCATCCGGGGTTACCATGCTTCCCCGGTTCATAGCCCAGTCACAGGTGGAATCTGATGGTTCCTAGGCCATAAACCGATGATGTCATCACAGAGCAGTGGTGTGTGGTACAGGACAAGACTAGAGCTGTTGCACACTCTCTACCTGGTTCTTATTTTACATATTTAGCCGAAAGCTACATATTTTTTGAGAAAACAATGTCAGCCAGTTAATTGGAGCAATTCAGGGTTAAAGGACACTGGTGAAATCCCCCTGTTGACTGTGGGATTTGAACCAGCAATCTTATGATTATAGACACAGGGTCCTAACTTGCTGAGCCATAGAATACAATAAGATGGGTCTTTCCCTAGTGGCTGTGTTTTACCTGTGTGCCGAGGCTTGTTGTACTTTACCCAGGATTTCTCGGTTCTTGGGGATTCCCCAGACAGTCCCCGTCCTGGTAGGGAGCTGGGAGAAAGTAAAAACGTGGACCGTCTGCGGGTCCCCGAGGACCGGGCGAGAAACACCGCCTTAGCCGATAAGAGACACATCAGCTCCTGCCGGCGCACTCTGCATTTATAAAAACCACGGGAATATGGCTGTTTCCCGGAGACGTCAAGCTAATCCACCTTATCGCAAAGACTATCCGTTACAAGGAATGGCATTTGAAAACTGGGAGGATGAGTAATCCAGACAGGATGATTCAGTTTTATCTGCATTTCTTTGGGAAAAGCTCCCTCCCCCCCTGATAAACGGAGTCATACAGTGGTTCCTAATAAATGTGCCCGTGCATAACTCAGCCACTGTGCTCAGTAATAAATTCTATTTATTGCTAAGTATTCAACAAAATGTTCAAATGAACCTGTCGCCATTCTTCAGAACCAGGCTGTGTATGACTACGGTCATTAGCATTTAAAAAAACACACATACACAGTCAGAAAAGGCCATCATTACCTGCAACAGGGGCAATACTAAGATTTTCTTAAGGTGGGGCGGGGCATAAGGGGTCAAAATTCATACAGAGGGGTCGACCTTATCATTGATCAGTGATTTGGTTTGAATCGGTGAGTGACAGGGGAGGGAAGCCAATCAGTGTTCTGCTTGGGCCAGTGCCCCTGTGACCCTACCCCTGTAATCAAAATCACCCGTTAGCAACTTACATAGTTTGACCCATTCAGTTGCATGGTTACAACTTAGTTAACTAATGTAGGTAGCAACTATTCTTTTTGGAAATGCACCTAGGGAGTTGAGTAGCACCAGTTGAGTATTAAGAGTCACAGAGTGCTCAACTAGTTGGTTGAAACAAATTTATACTCTTTGGACCTGGATTACCCACCTCTGTTAACTAATGGCTTTTGTCACACCCTTTGACACTATGGGAACGCGGGCTACGGGCACATTTACACGTCCTCACGCTCTCCATTCTCAGCGAGGGCCACATTGGAGTCTTGGAAATTGCCTCTGTTTACTTATTGTGATAAGGAGGTACTGCAATTTTCCCGCCCAGCTTGGGGTACTCTGAGTTCAGAGAGGGAGATAGCTGGTCCACCTCAGAGGGTCTGTAATCTTCAACTTATAATAATCAGTGCACCTTGAGGACACCTATGGAATCTCTCTAATGGTATCCCATATATCTACACAGTGCCTCTTCTGTGGCTGATAAGCACTAATACGCCCACCAATCTTCTTATCCTAGTGGGACAAACAGCGGTAAAATAAAGTACTGGCAAGGGAGGTGGGTACGGGTGAAAGGGTTATGGCCGAAAATGTGTTAGTGGCTGCAATTTTTATTTGTGAGGCGTGTCTAAACATGTGCGCATCATTTTTTTTTTAAAGAATAGTGGGAGTGTTGTGGAACGTACCAAATGGCTATCCTCATAGGGGTGTGGGAGTTGGTCAGTATAAAAGACACGTGTTACTCCTGACTGCTTCTGTTTTGCCAGTGGAAGCACATGGAATGGCAATCTGAGGAGTCGCCAAATATGGCCCCCGGGACAGGGTCCTGGGTGCACCCCAGTGACATCGAGCACAGCCCTGGGCTGTGTGGCCTGAGAGGTGTCAGCATAGACAGGGCCTCAGCTCCAGCAAGTTATTACCCCCTGACAAAGATCTTTGTGAGAAGCAAAAAAATGCCTTAATCCAGTTGTTCCCAGCTTTATTGGTTCGTCCCAGCTCTCAACCAGGGAGCAAAAATGTGGACTGCATGGCAGCGAGCTGGGAGGAAGCAAAAAAATGGACCGTCTGTGGGTCCCTGAGGACCGGATTTGGAAACAGTGCCTTAATCCCATCCAGACAGATATTTCACAATGTGACAGACCCTTAGCAGGGAAAAAAAATTTAAAAATCAATACCTTTTAAACCACAATTTATTTTCCTTCAGAAACATTGTATGCTTATAATGCAATATACTATGCTATGATCCTCCAATCCAATATAAATGCTTTGAACAGTTGGGTTCTTTATGCAAATGTTTGCCATTTACAGATTGTTTTGCTCATTTGCGAAGACACGTGTTATTTTTTCAGAAGATATTAATCATTATGTGGGAGAAAGCGATCCACAGTCTAAATCATAGTCTTTGGAGAATTATTCTGCCCCAGACTGCAAGGCTGTTTACTTTATTGTCAAAGTGTACAAATTCCCAATTTATAATTAAAATGTTTTTTTTGATTTATCAATGCAATTAAAAATGTTTTACAGCTTAAATAAACAGCAAACTAACATACATTACTGCTGGTGCAGGTTTGACTTGCTAAACGAACCAATTTCTTGTGTTGAGCCGGTTGGGGTTTAAGTGGGCCAAAGCTATTCATGAAGCAGATGCAGTGTTGCTAGCGGTGATTTAAATGCGATTATGTTGCTGTAGTCTTCCTCATTCCCAATTTATGGCTTTCTGGAATGGACTCGTACTGTAGTCGAGTTTTATGTCTGGTATTGCGACTCAAGCAAAACATTGCATTTAATCAGCAGTGAAATTCATGCGTGTATTAATGCACGCTCTGTACCACTCATGGATGCTGATGTCTTAGAGCAACACATCAACGATTGTTTCGACTGGAAAGGTCCAGAAGACCAACCATGCTAACTTTAGCCACTATGCTACAACGGTCATTTCTAAAGCCTGTCGATATGTTAACAGGGTGGTTGTTAAAGCACCAGTTTTTATAGACTCTCTGAGCAGCTCTAACCCATTAGGTAACCCCAAGCCTAGTCGTAACCCTAAATGTTACTCCGTACCTTAGCCGGATTGGCCAGCACATGTCACCCTTTTCCCTTCCTGCACACTGATTGGCTGACCCACGTAACTGCCTCACTCACCTCCTGGACACAGTCTCTCTTGTCTTTAAACTTTCATCAGGAACACTGGTCTGGCCAATTCCTCTCATATGACATGACCTCCGGCTTTTGGGGCGTAAGAGGGATGGTATTAAATGTATGTCACCGTGGCCAATCAGGGGGCTGTCGGGACGCGCAAACATCAAAATAAAAGATACGGAAGGGCCGATGGCAAGGTTCTTGGGGGGATGTCAACTGAGCAGAAATAGGCAGTAGAAGCAAATCAATTAGTCTTTTGTGCCTGGCTTGGAAAACTCAGCTTGCGTGATCTCAGAAAAGAAAAAATATGAGAAAAGAGACGGGAAACAGCGGCAACAGATGAAACAGTTGAAAATAAATTTGTGAAATGAATCGAGAAAACAAACCAAGCCCGGGGCCTGCGTGTCTGTCCATGAGGGAGGCGAGGAGCCCCACATGGCGTATTCCAGCAAGCGTGAAGATCAGCCCTAAATTCAGACATCAGCGCAGACATCAAGGCCTCGAGCAGATCAGCACAAGCGGCTCCTCAAAGTGCTAAACCCCTTTGTAGTTCTGTCATAAATCTGGATACACGTTCTCCGCAGTAACAAAACGAGTATTCTTCCATCTGCCTAATATTATGCCTCTCTGAAATGACGTTGCTGTGTTCAGAGGCTGATATTAAGTTGTATCCGTCTTCTGAGGTCAGTATTGGAGCGGGTGATAGTTATACGTTTCTGGCAAGGCTGATTATCCAAATGGGTGCTCAGTTCCCCGTTCCCCCTTTTGCCCAGATCGTGTTCTTGCAGACCCTTGACTCATAATATGGTATCGCCCGATGCTCAAGTCACGTCCCGCCATCTAATTCCAAAGCCCTAATTTCCCACCCTCATTTGTCATAATCCTCATTCTTAATGCACTTTCGAGAAAATAAATTATTTTTCATCTTCCTCGAGTCCGGGAGGGGAATAATACTTCCTCCATCTTCTTCATGAGCTCTTTGTTTTGCGGAGTTAAAAATGCATGAGGCGTTCTTGAGACTAGACGTCATGAGCCTGTTTTTTTCGGTTGGGGGGGGGGGCGTTGGAGAGGCACAAGGATGGAGAGGGCAACCTTGATTATACCCCTGAGTGGGATTACAGGGTCACCCTGAGCCAATAAAGGGCTGGATGACTGTGGAAGGAATGTGGAAGGGGCTGGTCAATCATGGGGAAACTGAGCAGGGATATATACAGGGGCAGGGCCACAGGAGCCCCAACCTGATAGCTGATTGGCCCCCGTAATGCCCCCTCCCCTGTCAATCACCGATTAAAAATATATCATTAGCTAATTATGAGCTTGACCCAGGCTCACTGCATGATGCGAGTCCATGCTAAGGCCCAAACGCAGGAGCTTGCTTCTTTATTGATTTTAAAATGACTGAAAACTTAAAAAGTTTTTTCTCACAATTATGATAATTTTTAATAAGCCACCATGACAGCCCAACATGCTACTTTAAACTATGTTGCACCCGCTTTCATTTGTGAAACTGATTTACAGTGCTGCTGTGTTCCTATAGAGAGTGTATTTTTTAAAACCGTGTTGCAGCATTTTTTTAATCCCTTCCTGGGGGCAGCATCAATTTATTTTGATGCTGAGGGTACTGGTGTGCATGCAATGGCTTCTGGGTCTCATAAGGCAGGACATGGTGGCCCAGAAATCACAGGGCCAGATGGAGACACTATAAAACAAGAAGCCTCTGCCATGATTCACAACGATGTCATATGGCTGTCATCACATTAGATGGTTGTGAGATGGTTCCCGGGGAACAGGTGTACAGGAGTAAAGTGTGCCCCCTTATCTACTAGCTGATTGGCCTATACTGTAGCACGTGGTGTGAAAAACAGCAACCCAGGTCTAGTGAAGGAAATGGAAATCATCTTGGGACTAGAGTTGACATTGGTGTCCATTTGGAATTTGTGCTGTTGAACATTGTCTTGGGGGATGAAATTGGGAGACATAACTGAAGGGGGCATGGAGGTCAGCAACAAGACTTCGACACCATGACATCAACACTGAGACATCAACACCATGACATCAAAACCGAGACATCAACACCATGACATCAAAACCGAGACATCAACACCATGGCATTAACACCAAGGCATCAACACTCAAACATCAGTTCTGATGGGGATCTCTAAGAGCTTGAACATCTGAACAAAAACTCCACAATTACAGTGCCAAGGTAGAACCCATCCAGTGTGGACATCCGGCTTGGTGATGCATTGAGAAGTGACTCGTGTCCAAGGTTGAGCCAGAGCACAGCAAATAGATGCATTCCTCCTCATTCCAAAGCTGGAGAAACGATAGACCAGAGAAGCTTTTAATAATGGCGGCTTCTTTGAAGCATACGGCAGACAGTGAGCACTGGCCCTAGGGCCCTGAATGCTCGCTCCACCTTTCTGGGCTTTATGGAGGCCGACACCGTGGTCTCAAACCATGGCATGCTGATCATTTCTGAGCTTTAAAACCCGAGCCAAAATGTTTTATTGAGCTGTACTCATCCATAATGCATCGTGTCATCCGCAGCTCGGGCCAGCATATCAATCGGCCAGCAGGGAGCCCCGAAGGCATATTAATTCTCCACCAAAAACACCCTGGGCCTGATGTGAAAGGTTACTCTCTGTCATTAATCAAGAAAGGAGTCGCTGCCACTGAAGTCTTGTAAGTGATGGCCTGAGTGACAGGGACTCCCATCAAGGGACTCCTGTACATCTGACTCTTACTCTACCCCCCGCCCCACCCAACACCAAAACATCCACCTGCTACTTTCTTGGAGGACTTGAATCTGTTGGCAAAACCCAGGATTCCAGTGTATTTTTAAGTTTTGG
>JAODKN010000029.1:71109-92870 GCA_026774425.1 Petrocephalus zakoni
GCGTTTCCCTTTGTTTTTTTTTTTTTGGGGTTTTCCCCACTTTTTGGGGGGGGGGGGGGGGGGGGGGCATTTCGGATTCCCAAGTCCATCTATCCATCCATCCATTTTCCATACTTGCCTATCTAATGCAGGGTCATGAGAGTCCAGAGCCTATCCCAAAAGCTATGGGGGTCGAGGCAGGAAACAACCCAGAACAGGGTCGAGCCCCCAAGTCTCATCTTTAAATAGAAATTACTTTTTTTAGCAAAAAGCTTGCGATAACACTGAATAAGTTGTCATATCATGTAGTCTGCCGGCTGGCAATCTCCTCCATGCCCTGAGATCACAGCCCCGATCAGAGGGGAGAAACCATGCAAAATTACAGTCGTCCATCTTGGTGTCAGGCTGGTAGGGCCCGGCTGTCGTCCTGTAGATCTCGGCGTATAACACTGACAAACGCACCCAGCAGGACAGGGGCTGGGAGGAACATCAGGCGGTCCTGTACGGAATCTTCCGGACACTTCTGAGCTCCTGTCTAGGATGTGTCTTGGCGTAATGGACTGCTGTGTGTTTATGAATGGGCATCAGTCAATAACAAACAGATGGGTCTCTGAAATGAAGCCTACAACCATTATTTTGTGTTGTGTTATCATTATTGCAAGATAATCAGTTTCTTACTGTATATTAGGGTCTGGTCATCATCTTCTTCATAATGGATCCATCTCCTACTATTCTGAGAGATGCAAACACCCTACGTTTTACCTTCATTATCATTTGTTTCCCATGACATGCGTGTTTTTCTCCGAGGTTGTGCAATCTCTCGTATTTACTTGTGTTCCTCCAGATACTCCATTTTCGTTCCCTTTCACCCACAGAAAACGTGCCGGCGGCTTTATGTTTATGCAATATGTAGTTCCTCACAACTACCAGCAATGAGGTGCAGTAATGGCAGATATTTATGACTGTAAGCCGAGGCCCTCCGTGAAATACCCGGCAGGCTTCGTCCCCCGTATCGCCCCATCCCATCGCTAGGTACCTTTCCCTACAAACGTCACCGTGGTGACGGAACCATTAATAATAGATCCCGGTTGTGGGAATCACCATTCCATCATGCTGTTGTTTTTTTTTTTTTTCATGGGCCTGTATAATTTCTAGGAGATTGCAGGGTCCATAAATCATCCTTGTTCTCACGGCAGGCTCCCCTGACCCTCAGCAGACTGAAATAGGACGGGTGCAAGGTCCGGAGGAAGGGCCTGGACAATTCCAGGACAGCATCCTGAGTAGGGCGTCCAAGTGGCCTGTTTGGATGTGAAAACCCACTGGGGATGGTGGTGGTGGAGCATTAGATATCAAATAGGACCCTGAGAAAATCCTCAAAATATCTTAAGGCAGTGTTTCCCAATCCGGTCCTCAGGGACCCACAGACAGCCCCCATTCTTTCTCTCGGAGCTGGGAGGGAGCAAAAACATGGACTGTCTGGGGGTCCCCAAGGACTGGGTTTGGAAACTCTGCGTTAAGGAATCTCACATGGGCTCACCTGGGTTAACCGTTATGTTCAACTTGTTCAACTTGGATGTCAATCCATTTATAATTTAAATAGAAGAAAAATACATAAATGGGCTGATAAAGATTCTAAGGGTGGAATTCAAACAGTATAGATGCCCGGGAAAACTGTACAGCGTGAATTTGACCTGCTGGACTTCACATGCCATCCTGAGAGTGGCACACCTCCGAGCTCAGCACCAATGTGGTGCCATCCCATAAGGTCACTTAATCCCCACACTTCTTGTTTGTTAAGGCCTCGCACTGGTGATCATTCAGCCCTGTCACCTGTCCCTGGATCATTAGATAAAGCAGTGACTTCACAAGTGATTGATTAGCCAAGACTAGTTCTACCAACCGTATGCCCTGTTTCTTTAATATCTGCTACAACCAGTCCTAGGTAATGTTCCAAGAGAACGTGCTGTAAATCAAATATCTGATAGGCATATCTGATTTTCCCACAGAAATATAGTGAAAATATAGTTACATTCTGGACCAAGAGTCCAATGTAATTTTAGGAAATTCATCTATTCTTCTTTCTAAGCTATTAAGAAAAAGATGTGCATCTAAAAGCCTTTATCCTTGCCAATATTATGGATATATAGGAATTAATTAGTGAATATTACATTTGTTTATATGAGAGGAACAACAAACCAGGACCAGGGACAGGGAAAGCTGAAAGCTGATTGGCCCCCAGAGTTCTCCTCCGGTGTCACTCACCGATCAAAAACATATCACTGGCTAATGATAAGATTGGCCCCTCTGTATGAATTATGGCCCCTTTTATGTCCTCCACCTTAAAAAATCATAGAATCACCCCTGGGCAGGATGTCATAAACCACAGGAGTCCAACGGCAATGTAACCCCAACCTTCAACCCAGAGCCCAGAGATGACAGAACAAATAAATCACTCTTGCCGTTTGGTGCCAGCGGCACAGCCCAGTCCCCACGCCTCGCCTTGGCCCCGCTGCTGCCTCTAGTGGCCACGGGCAGCGGGATGTGCTCTTCTCAAGCCACTGCACTCTCTTTGCATTTTTGCTTCCCCCGCAGGGACTGAGCAGTCCGGTTGGGGATGGACCAGGGATAGCGAATCCGCTTTTAATCTTAGTGCCCCTCCCAAGCAGGAAAGCTGAGGCTCCTTACTGAAATCTGGTCATGAATAATAATAATAATAATAATAATATATCTAGAATATGAATGATTGGCTATCTATGAATCGCATTTCTGTAAAACCTCTCACACTCAGTGCTCTTGCAGATTTTGGCATTTCATTAGACCCCAAACCCCCCCCCCCCCAACTAGTGCGGCACCCTGCAGGTCGTGATGCTACAGAACACTCAAACACGTCAGCTTTTTAGACGCTGAGCTAAGGACTTATCCAGCCAATTAATATAAGCAAGATGGGATAGCTTTGATTTTCCAGACACGCTTGATTGGGGGCGGGAACATCTCATCCGGCATATACTGTGAATTATTCTGCCAGTTCATTGTTTTGCTGGAGAGAACAGCGCCCCCTACTGCCCCAGTACCACTTGTCAAAGAATTGAGTTTTGTTCCCTCACAACCAGTGCCCCTGATTCAACCAATCAGCTAAATTCATCATCCCTGATTAGCTGAATCATATGCACAGGTAAACCCATAAACTCCACACACACACTGACCAAAGCTGCACCTCATCCCAAAGCGACGGATATTAAGCTAATTCCGCAAAGACGATTAACGGATTTAGAGTCTGTCGCCTTTAATCCAGATTTTCTTTCTCAATATTTAAAAGCTATTAATCCGCGTGAGATTTGATGAAGTAAATCATCATTTTTTTCCTCTTGTGGTGTGTGTGTGGAGTCGCTTTTTTTCACCAGAATTGTCTGATGGTAGCATTGATTTTTCTTGGCCTCGCGTAAAGTCCCTTCAGCGTCGGGTTCATTTTTACAGCCGATATTTCGGTGTCCTCTCATTCAGCTCTCTCTCTCTCGCAACCCCGTGGTGCATTTAGTACAGGAACACGCTGAGAAATTCGTTATACCGACAAATTATAAAATTTACCATGCTACAGATTCTGAAGCCAAATGGGTCATCATGCTAGGGTTACATGGACGGCGGGGGGGGGGGTACATGGGGGGTGGTGATAAGGAGCATCACACTGGAGCGCCGAGCACACGGCCAGAGTGATCATGTGACCAGCTTCCTGCTAATTACAAATCAGCTCGCTAAACTGCAGGGTTTGCACTTCATAAATTAACGGGTGAGAATAGATTGTCGGATTAAGATCGAGGGAAGCGGGTACCACACATCGCACACCTTTTTTTCTCCCTCCCTCCTGCCCCCCCTCCTTCCTCAAGTCTATAATTAACGATCCAGCTTTGCATATACCGTCCAAAGACAAATCCGAGTCCTCTCGGTGCACGACCTGATTCAAGTGTCCCTTTTAAAGTTATGCAGGAGCGCGGGATATTTAAATGGGACGGAATGGGGCGTTCCGGGTGACCCACAAGAGGCAGAAACCCGTCCGCTCAGCGCCATGTTCACTCTCAGCTAACACAGGACCCTTCTTGTCCCATGGCCACGCTGATTGGTCACACTGTCCTTGAGTCATGCTCCTGCTGCAGTGGGCCAACCATGGACCTCATGGCAACTGTCTCAAGGGATGCACCCCCCTCCCGAGATGGACTTTCAGGACGGCAGTCAAGGTGGCAACACAGGCCACCAGAACAAAGCGAGATGCTTAAAAAAGCAGCCCGACATTCTACCTTCTCCCCACCTCTAAGGCCCGAAGAACTCCACAGAGAATCCCCTGGCAAAGAACAGGGGACACAGTGTCTGGGAACATAACTGTATTCAGAGTGTCGGTCATTTGATGTCTGCTATTAGACCCAGGGAGAAGCGGCCAAGCCCAGACTGGACTGGGGATGCATCATATTATGCTAGCTTATCCTGTTTCCATGCTGCGGTCATTGCGTAGGTGTCGTTAGCATGTAGATGTTAGCTTATCACAGCAGAATGTAGGATTCTAACAACAGAATGCAGCTCTAAGGAGGGATTATCAAGGACGAGGTGAAACTCCAGAGCTCGTGTTCCCAGCAGCTGCTCCTTCTCCATCCCTCCTTCCTTCCTTCCTTCCTGTCACAGCAATATACTCTCGCTTCTGCCACGCCATCCACAAGGCTTTGCTCTTTCTACCGACTCTATTAAAATGCAGCCTATTTTTTATTTATTGCTTCAGAAGCAAATAGCTGAGTTTTACAAAAGCATGTGCTGATGAAAAGGTGAAGCCGACTAAAAACAGCATTGTCTGTGTTTGTCGATTTTTGGCAAACCTATGAAGGAGTCTCTGTCATTCTGCTTTGTAACCTTCCTCGGCAACAGTATGACCCACGTTAGAGCAGAGAGCGCCCCCTGTGGGTCAGATGGTGCAACATCACAGAGTTATCAGTCGAGATTGCAATTTCAGATGACCTTTGGAACACAGAATTCTGTATTTGCAGTTAATCAGAATGAATTAAATCCAAGGTGATATCAGGTTGAATGTCTGAAATCTTTTAAATATTAAAAAATCAAATGGTCTTTTGAAGGTGCCCTAACACAAACTATACAGAATTTGCTTGTTTTTTTTTCTCTAGCTGAGCTTTGTTAATTATGGTAAAAAAAATTAAGACTGGAAAATTTATCAGATGAATATATCACAATAAAATATGTTCATCATGCATGAAACAATAATAACTTAATTATGTTAATGAAGAGAATCAGTCTAATACGATTATTGTAACCAACAATTGAAATTGAAATTTTGCGTACTAGTATCTAAAAATAAATAATATAAAAAAATAATAATAGAACCTTTTATAACAGTTTTACACCATTACAGTCCATATCCATTAACGGCAATTGTATTTCATTTATTTATTTTTGTTTAATTAACTCGTCTGAATAATGCAATCGGAGCCATGTGACCAATCAAGGACTCAGTCAAATGTGTGTAATTAGCTGCCAAAACAAATGAGCGGCACGGACACTGGATGTCTGGAAGTCTGGGGTCGCTGTGGTGCACTCCCGTGGTCTCTGTCTGGCCCCGCCTCCCAGACGCCATCTGGCCCCGCCTCCCAGACACCATCTGGCTCCGCCTCCCAAATGTCGGGAAGCTCACAAACACAGAGTGAGTCCCACTCCCTTGTTACGAGCGGACAGCGGGATGTCCTGGGAGTAAATCACCTGTGGAGAACAAAACACTCCTCAGCAGATCAGCCATCTGCCAGCAGTCACCCTAGTGTGGTCCCAGATCACCAGCAAGCAAACTCGTATCGGAGGGAGTACAGGTGTCAAACAAACGGTGGCTCAGGTGGAAGGGCGTCCGGCGATCTGGCACTGGGAGGAGGAGAGGCCTCAGTTTCGGCTAAGCACACCCCCGGGAATTCCCCATTTGTCGGGCCCAAACATACGCCAGCCGCACCCCGGCTTTTTCCAGCATCTAATTGGTTAAATGTTTACGTTTGTCCATGTGAGCAGTGGTTTTAATTTCATCAAAATAATGGCCATCTTTACAGGAGGATGAGTGATGTGACAGGGCTGGGTAAATCATTGTCCTTGAGCTGTCTCCTGGGAGGGGGCAGACATCGCCCCCATTAGAAGACCATTAGAGGTATAACCAGAACGCCTCTGGGGCACTGTGGGCGACCTAGTATTGCTCTGCCTTTCTGAGCTAAAGTAAATCACACTTCTTTGTCTTTCGATATTGCCTTGTCTAATTTGCTTTGTAGCATCCGCTTTGTTTACTGGAGGCTGCAATCTGTCCAAATATCTTACATCTGAAAATAAATGCAGGTTAGAATATGGTAATGAAAAAAAATACCTTGTGGGTTTTACTTGGGTAAGATGTGTACAAGTAATTGCTGTGCACATATGCAATTAGACATTTTTTTTTAATTCAGGCAGTTTATCAGCCAGTCACATGACTGAATAGCGGGGTCACATGGTACAGACAGGCGACGCCCAGTGCAGTCGGCACATGCTCACTCACTTACAGAGCGTGTGCCCAGCGAGGAGCCCGTAACCTTCATCTGATAGATGAGTAGGCAGACCATGGAAGCCTGCAAAGAAAATCAAGATTAGCATTTGAAAAAGTCACCATGCATTTCAATTTTAAAAATCCAAGACTGTATCAACCCCTGCTTGCACCATGCTTCTAAATGCATATGAACTATACTTACCGTCTATTTAATTACCCAAAGCACATATTCTCTATATTTTTCTGCTATTGACATGAAGCTATCATTGTCATCCAGGCTTTCATGGAAGCCAGTTCTGCATCTGACTGTGTGGCTTAGCTGCACTAGGAATGTGGGCCGGACTTGCAGATACCGTTCAGGACTTATAGTAGAAGAGAAATTGAGTGCGCTGGTGTCACGGTGCACACCAGCAAGCAGGGTCACAGCTCGACAAGGAGCAGGAAGTACTCATCAATTTTTAAGACCACTCTGTGTTCTATAACCATAACATTTTAAGCCATAGCTATGTGCCCATATGGAAATTTTTTATTGAAATTTTAATAACATATAACTCTCATGCACCCAAATTATATAAGCTCTTTATGTGATACTCAACATAAATATGCAATGCATATTAACTTAACGTGCCACTAGACATATATGTCCTTCATTAATATACAATACATGAATGTATGAATGAACGAATGAAATGAAAGATATACGTCCTACATTCACATATAATCCATATTAAATGAATGGCATTAGTCGTATATACTATATTCATTTATTCCACACAACTAGAATGAGTGTTTCGAAATGGAAACGTCCATTTTCAGTTGATGCATTCACAGCTGAAAGTCCCCAGTGAGCAGATCTCAGGGTGATGTGCAACAGAGACTCATCCTACACCTGGAGATATGTAACCTAGCATGACCTCCTCCATGTTCACAGCTAGGAGCTACCAGGACATCCTCCCTAAGGGAGGAGCTGATAGAGGAGCAAGGAGGTGAGACCTTCGACAGGGTCACCACCGGGTTCCTCGTGGTGTGTCATCACCATGGAGACAGCTTACAGTCTCCTCCACTCATAGCTCAGGGATGGTCAGTGTTCCCTCACTCAGAACACCCTCTCCTTGACAAGAAAGAGGACAACAAAGTGCTTGCTGTCTCCCCGGGGTGGTTTTTCAGCACGCCCAACCTCTGGAGACGACCTTCAGGGAACCGAAGCTCTATGTCATCGGTTCTCTGTGTAATTAAATAGCTGCCTTGCTTTGAATCTGACACATCAATTTATGAGTTTTATCATGAAGAATTTTTTTGAGGGAGTAATCCCCCCAAAAAAACATCGCATTAAACAATGCCATGTGAAGGAGTGAGTCGCCGTTACAGCGCGGCACGCTTTGTTCATGCGACAGTAATTAACTGAGATCATCAGCTTTTCATGCTGTGCCGAATGCTGGACTATAAATCAAGTCCTCCGAAGCTCGGTGGAACATCTTAAGGATCTGTTTTTCTGCTGACTCGTCCCACACCTCCAGCAACTAATGCGGCGTTAGGAGACAAAGGGCTAGAAATGAGAAACAAGTTTGCCTGACAGCTTGTTCCTGTAAATCTGAGAGTCTGCCAAAGATGGCGAGGTCGTCCTTTTGACGGGAACGTGCTCTCACAGGTGAAAATCTTAGCGCCATTCTAAGCTAGACACAGATAGAGCCCGTCTCTCTTTTTAATTCTGATCATGCCCCTCTCATGACCATCATATCCCTCATGGGGGGCAGTGGGGGAAGTGTTTATTCTTAAATTTTTCAGCACTGTGTCATTATACTAAATTGCCTAACTTAAAAGTCACTTTTCCACAGTAATGTTAATTCGTAATATACACAAACAGAGCGATGAATCATACCTCTGCTTATTTACTTTGAAATTGGCCACGGCCCAGCACCGAATGTGAACATGGATTCAGCCCCGTGCTCGTTAATGGCCGACTCAGCCTGGCTTGTCAGACGCGTATGTGCGTGTCACGCCGTGGAAGGGGAGCACGCCTTGCACAGGTTTCGGGTCAGTGCCAGCACATCCTCAGACAATTTTTACGGCGCCCTCGATTTTGCTGAAGAATGAAGGAAGACAGTCTGAAAGGCCAGCCTTGCTAATAACCTCGACACCTCATTGCTAACCTAAGTGAGGTGCCCCCTAGTGGTGAATTGTGGGATTTTTGAGGCCGCGCCACTGAATATCCCCTGGAGCTCCTCACAGTGACCCCCCTATAGGTATCTTTGTGAAAATGTCTCCATGTTCCTCATGCCCGTTACATGAAAACTATGATGATGAAACAGAATAGCCTCGTCTTGGATCACATTGGCTGGACCTCTGCTTAGTCTGACAAAATGGGAGATGTCAGCAATGCATTCCCCTCTTCCACTTTTACTGCGTCCGATTGTTCCCATTCTTCCCTTCATGTCGGAATGTGAACCTCTGGTGTCAGAGCTCTGGGAATTTTATGCCGCATCTTATGCATTCCGTTACAGACGAGCGAACAGATGGATGATTGCTCAAGTGAACCCAAAGACAGAGAGCCCTTCGTGCCAAATGAAGCCTTGATTTAGTCATTCCTGGCCGGGCTTACTATGCCATAATGCCGTCTCTGAGGTCCTCAGCGCTTTACGATCCCATTTCTCAGCATCGCTGCCTCTGAATGCAGTGCAGAATACTGCCCCGCTTTACAATCCCGGAACCGAGACGGGAAAAAATAGCCGAGCACTCTAAGGAAGGTCGTTCCCCCTGAAGAGGACTGACACACAGGAGCTGAGGCGACCACTGCCTCCCATCAGCCTGCCACTTTCAGGGGGTAATTCATAGGCTAACTTTGGTTAGCATTTATGATGCACACTGTTAAGTTAGAGCCAAACCCACTGCACAGTAGTAACTGAGGGCAGTGGCTAGAATCCACAATGCTAACTCAAAGCAGTATGCATAACATGCAATGCTAAACCGATGAACAGTGTTAACCCAAAGCAGTACATACAATGTGAACTGCATAGTCAATAGACATTGCACTGCATACACTGCACAGTGTTAACTTGGGGCACTGCATACACTGCACAGTACTAACTTTGAGCACTACATACACTGCACAGTGTTAACTTCGGGCACTGCATACACTGCACAGTACTAACTTTGAGCACTACATATACTGCACAGTGGTCATTTCAGGCACTGCATACACTGCACATTGCTAACTTTGAACATTACATACACTGCACAGTGGTAATTTCAGGCACTGCATACACTGCGCATTGCTAACTTTGAGCACTACATACACTGCACGGTGTTAACTCGGGGCACCACATACACTGGACAGTGTTAACTCACTGCACTATGTACACTGCTAACTGAGAGCTGACGTCAGTAACCAATTTTAACGTCTTACAAGGCAGGAGCATGTTTGCAAATCACCTTTTCAGCCAGCAGGGATCAGTAGGCTTGGATACAGAGAACCCGGGTGGGATAAAATGAGCAGGTAGGAGAAAGGATCAAAAAAAGAGGCAAAGATGGTAATGAGGTGGGGCGAGTAGCGTCGATCCCTGCAAGATGCTGGCAACAGGAAAGCCTGTCAGTCGATGTCAGGGGGGGCATCACAGACCCACAGGAGGAGTAATGAAGAGAGCTGGGCAGCAGAAACGTGGACGAAAGGTCAGGCCAGCAGGATGAAGGACTGGGTTTTTCCATGTTTACATCCTCTGTCGCATTCGGCTGGGTTCAAGACAAATATTTGTTGCTCTTCGACTTTCTTGGGGGGGCCGGAGGTAAATGGCAGCGAGCTCGATCTGTTTACCGCCGCCAGCCAACCTAATGAATACAAAAAGAGCCCCTCGTTCTCCTCCGAGCAAACAATAACTGCTTTCAGATTCTCCCCGTGCGCGCCTCCAGCGTCCCCATACGTCCGGCCGCACACATCGGCACCCCGTCGACAGGCGAGAGGCAGATTTATCAGGAGATCGATGCCACGCCGCGGCCTTCCCGCTATTGCACCATTGCGCGGGAGCAGCGAGAATTCGCACGGTTTGTGAAAGGGGCTTGCGACGCATAATCTATTTTAATTTCTTCACCCTCGGCCGCATCTTATTAGGCCTGACATCCTCTAATACATTCATACAATGTGACAAATGTATTCTAGAAAGTTCTAGTACAACCCCACAAAGTTTAAAAGGTGTCACGTTTCTCTGTTAATGTTGCTGCACGCCGTTTATCGGTTATTATATTGATGTTTCTGGGGTATAATTTGATGTAAACGTGTAATTAGTCTATGTCTGACAGGCAGTCCAACTGGTTCCAGTAATTACCTGACAGGAGATGAAATGAAGGGAATAGATGATATTCTTTGTTTTTTGAGGCTCATTTTACTACTGCGTATATATCTGCAAACCTGAATTATAGCTTCAGAGCATCAACAGGGGTGTCATTTGTAACAATTGATTAGACAGTTTTTAGATTTAATCAGTGTTTAGTCACAAGCTTGTTTCTTACATTGTCTTGAAAGAAACAGACACCTTGAGAGGGTTCCAGAAGAGGGCGTTGTTAGGTCCGATGATATAGCCCCAAATGTTTTAGCCCTGATGCATTCTTCCTTAAACAAAAAAGACAAGCCCCAGGCAAACTTGACTCAGCCCCTGATGTTTTCAATAGCTAGAAACGTCTTTGGTTCTGGACATAGTGGCATGACACTCACAGTTAGGTGTTTATAAATTTCCCATCTCCCAGCCCGTGGAGGGCACACAAAATCCACACTCCAGTTTGGTGGAACTGTTCCTCACCCCCAGCCTTTCTCCGCACACCCCAGGCCCCCACCATGATATTTTCTGCCCTCAGGGTTCATTTTAAGATGCTCAGACCTCTTTTATAAATCCCATCAGCTTGCATCTTCCTGCAGACAGCCTTGTAAATTTTAATTTAAAAGAGCAGGTATGGCGTTATCCCCACCCCCAACATGTTTTGCATTCTTTAATAAATTACTGCCCAATTTCACTTTAAATATCCACTCTGCACTGATCAATCTCTATGGCGGTTACCAGATTTTTTTCTTCTGTTTGTTTTTCTTTAGCAAAACCCGAGTGATCTGTATTCCTGGGAAGTCAGGCCAGGAAAGGTTAGGCAAAAAGTACGCGGGTCGGCCCTTTTCACATATAAATCCTGTATGGCTGCCAATGGGACATGAGTGCAGTGGGTGGATTTAAGTTTCCCGCAAATGACACAAGAATCCCAGGCGCGTGCCAGCGGGGGACCGTGAGGCAGGAACTCATAATTCATGGCTAAAAGTTCCTTCGGCTAAAACCCCAAGTCTTTGCTGCATTATGCCCCCCAGTGGAGCCTGCTGAATGTTCACCTACTGACACCATATACATAATTTACCATGGCCACACCGGGTAATTCTACACACTCCCTCATACTAGAAAACTCTTCTCCATTTTAATCCACAGGCTCCCTTTATATCCCATGTTTGTTTTTAGAGATCAGAGATCAGAACATAAAGCAAAAATAACGACACTGAGTAAGCAAATGCTACCGAAACACTAGATACAACAGACAATAGAATAACAGGCTGAAGTCGTGCAAAATTATATAGAATATTATATATTAATCTATATATTATAAATGCTTGTTGAATTATGGCACCGTGCCTCTGCCACCAAGAACCGGGCCGTACCCCGGACTTTCAGGTTTCCCAGCATGCCATGCTAACATACCATGGTGATTCTCACAGACGTGCTAGAAAATTAGGAAACAGGGGCCCTTAAATACATGAAATCATATCAACCTCGGCGGGGGGGTTCCAGCTGCTGCCTGTCCCGTTCAGCTGGGAAGGGGGGAATCCCTAAGGGAGAGCCCAGAATTTCAGGCTTCGCCCCAGCCCGAGGAGGTCCGCACCACATTAGAGAGTCTGATTGCCGTGAGGAGGAAACTTTTCTGCTGCTGGTCTTCATGGGGATCTCTTAGAATATGGAGTGGCTGGGCTGGAAGGGATAAGCCATGATCTTCTGGGCTCTTAGACTGGGTTTCCAAAAGTATAAAGGGCCGACGTGACGATGCCATCAGGTGCCGGGCCTGCTCTGGATGGCCCGAAGGGAGCTGGATTTGCCGACGGGCTCCGGCTTTCTGCTAGATTCCGCACATCTGGCACCGTGACTGCGAGCCTGCTTTACACCGTGGAGGGGGTGTGCATGGCCCCTACAGCCCTCAGACTGGCCCTTTCTGATTCATGATTAATTCAACGGCACCCGAGTGATTCATGTCTTATTATCATTTATCGGCTCATACTGCCGGCCAGCCGCCGCTAGCTTCAATGAGCAGGAGAGCAGCGGATCGAAATTAATATATTCATGTGCATAGCTGCCGCGTGCAGCTTCACATGGAGGGAATCTGAGGAAAACTCTAGAATTAGTATTCCAGTTTTTTTTTTCTTAAATGTGTGCATGACTGTTTAACCCCATTCCACTGAGAATGCCAGTCGTCTTGAGACCAAACAGTGGAAGAAACAGATGGCAGAAAGAAAATCTGCCCTTTTCAGCGAAGATTTTGAACTTCTAATAAGGTTATGTATAGATATAAATATGCACATGGATGCATTTGCTTTCAGACATTGGGTTGTGTTCATGAAGCTGCGGGATTTATTAATTAATGACAAACTATTAAGTATATTTGTTAATAGCTTTCTTATCATTAATGGAGTGGAATCAGGGCTGTATTGCTTACTCTTCAATTAGAGCTAATTTTGTTCTGCAATGTTTAAATATTTAATCTCTGTTCTTCGCTGTGAAATCCGGAATGTCTTAAAATCATGATTCCGGAACACTCTGCTCACCCCCACCTGGAGATACTGATTAACCCGTAGCTGAAGACTGATGGACTGCGGTCTGTCTGTTAGATTAAACTGCGTGCTGTTTGGTGGCTGTGAGTCCAAGGTCCCAGTGGGCAACATATCTTGTTTTTTTTTTTTTTGTTTGGAGGAGACAAGTTTACTACAACGACCTTCGGGTGGCCGTGCGGAGAGTAGAGGAGCTCAGCCTCCCCACACGGCACGCAGGATTACAGTCTCCATCCTAACATGGTGCTCTTGGCACCGCCGAGGTCTCCCTCTTATTAAATTCCCCAATTAAACTTCACCCAGGCCCATCGTAAATGCACTGATCATAGCAAATTAATAATAACTCATGTGAATGCCCCCATCATAACTGCATGAAAAGAATAATCCAGAAAACAGTACATGTCAACTGATTACTTTATTTATAGATTCATACATATTAATTAATCAGATGCCCGTCATCCTGATACCTAAATACAAACTGATGCAAAAATACTGACTTATTCTTCATGACAAGAAAATTTACCATATAAGTACATTGTCAGGTAAGAGCAATAGCTAAATATCTCAGATCGTGCTCTCATCTACAGTACGCGGCTGTTCAGGACTGACTAACAATACGAAGAGCAGGGGCTATGTCAGGTTCTGGAGGATGGAAGCTTATGAGTCCCTTCTGAATACATATTCCTTCAGCCGCAGGCTCCTCCATGATAAGAGTCTGGGGGCGGCTTCAAGGGCTTGATTTAGGAGTGGGGGGGGGGGGGTCAGCGGGCTGGGGAAGCAGCCGACACAGGGACACAGTGACGGACGCCCACAGCCGGTCTCCTGTGCCCAACACGCCATACGTTCTGTAGCCTAAGCTCTCCGTGTCGTAAAAGACGCACACTTCCTGCTCCATATGTGACTAGTGTTGGACTAACGCCCCCTTGTGGGGAGCAGTGTTCTGCTGATTCAGGATGAGGCCAGGCCTAATTTATCGCCAGGTGTTTGTCATCTCCCCCCCTCTCAAAGTGCAATCTACGAGTTTGACCTTCACCCTTTATGAAGAGGCCAGGTGGATCTAAAGCCCATGATAGAGACCACAGCCCTGCAGAGCTTAGGTGCAGCCCTAATTTAACACACCTGATACTAATAACCAGGCCCTTCAGAAGCACCTAAGCTCTGTAGGGCTGTGGCTCTCCAGGAGCAGGGTTGGCCAGCCCTGCCTTAGAATGACCTTGCCTCCCCAGCCCAAACTCGGACTTGTTCCAGCACCGGCATATCGGAAAGCACCTACCTGTGGGACAATGGGAATCGTCCAAGCCCCACTTTTGAGGGGCCGAGAAGGGAGGAGGCATCATCATGAGCTTTTTATACAGTCCCATGTGCAGTATAAGGTAGCATATACCACACATTTAATGGGTAAACAAGTTTTCTGTTGACGTGGGCCTGTTTATATGGGAACATTAGAAAAAAGCTCCTTGTATCATTTCCCAGATTTTAGTTTTCACTTCTCTGTTATCAGTTCCCCATGTGTCTAGGGCAAAGTTTAATTTATAAAAAATGAACAAGCTAATGATGTGACTGTCTTAAGAAATATATATATTAAATGATTACATAAAATATTATATTATTATATCATATCAAGTGATATTACATTAAATATTATCATATTATATTAAATATTAAGTTATTATATTAAATTCAGTATAATGCCCAAAGCAAGTGTTTTTCCTCAGCAGAGATTCCACAGATTGAAACAACTGCACCACCGCCCCCTGCAGGCAGGTCCTGCACCTGCAGGTTGCTCATGCCTGCTGTTCCATGCCTCTCCATTAGGCCACTGAGTGAGGAAGTGCACGATCGCCATGTGATTAGCCAGCATTCATTCGCCCGGCCATTCCCGAATGCGCTGACACAGAGCCGGCGTGACTCTCCTGTGATTGGGTTTTTCCTTACGATATTGTTCCATGCCTCCAAAAATCATGGCCCTCGGCCAAGATTTCTTCAAAAATGAGGCTCCAAAATCAATAAAGCTCTGTCAGCTGACACCATTCTGTTTCAATACAATTTTCTCCCAACATTTTAGTGGGGGCCTCTGCAGGGCACTGCAATTACAGGGATGTGTGTAAATTCCTCTTTCTTACACACGCACGTATTATACATTATTTGTATTCGTACAGGCCTGTTCATTTGGGCCCTGGCTATGAGTATTTTTGCTGGGGATGATAATAGCTATAATTGCGAAGAATGTGAAGACCCCCACCCCTGGCTGCGCACCGCAAGTGACGATGCACTAGATGGGACTCTACTGGAGGCCCAGTGAAAGCCAGCGACTGATGGTTATTTTAAGACATATATCTGCTGCTTAGCTGCACGTATTTTAAGTCTCGGAGAACAGTGTGGCCGCTTGCCAGGTGGAGCATGGCCTCGCTGTTTTGGGGCTGGGGGTTCGATTGCAGCAGCCCTGCTCGGCTTTTCCCGGTATTTGCGTGGGTTTCTCTGAGATGCGCCTGTTTTCTGCCCAAAGATGAACCGGTGGCTCTGATTGGCTCTTAGCGGGAGCCCGTGGGAGTGTGCGTGGGAGCAAAGTAATGCTCTGGCTGCCCTGCCTGTGCTCATGGAGGACAGCTGGAGGGATATTAGCCACCACAGGCTAGAGAAGCGTATTTACAAGCAAATAAACCCCCAAACACTCACATTACATTAAAGGTGTTGATCCTTCCAGCAGTTTAAAGGAAGATTCTGATAAATTGCATTGCTTTCAGCCTAGGCAGAGCGATATGGGATTAATCTGTAGAAACCACATACAAACTGGAGCGGGGTGGCATTTGTGGGGTAGCCACTAGACCAATGTTTCCCAATCCGGTCCACGGGGACCCATGGGCAGTGCACATTTTTGCTCCCTCACAGCCCCCTAGCAGGGAGCCAGAAGGAAACAAAAATGTGGACTGTCTGGCAGGGAACCGGAAGGTAGCAAAAATGTGGACTGTCTGGCAGGGAACCAGAAGGTAGCAAAAACGTGGACTGTCTGGTAGGGAGCTGGAAGGTAGCAAAAATGTGGACTGTCTGGCAAAAAGCTGGAAGGTAGCCATAATGCAGACTGTCTGGCAGGGAGCCGGAAGGTAGCAAAAACGTGGACCGTCTGTGGGTCCCCAAGAACTGGGCTGAGAAACACTGCACTAGACAGGTCACTACCCTCTGGGTGCAGTGAGTTAATTTCAGTTTCCCATAGACATCCGTCATCCTCCACTAGCCTGAGCATTCAAGGTTACTCGCATGCATTCAGACGAGCCCGAAATGAGCTCAGAAAAGGATTTGTGAAAATAAAAGGGGGTTAATTCATCTGATCATGGTGTTAATAACACGTCGAGGGTTTTTAAATATTTCCTTTTTACGAATAAATCCTTCCTTAATGTCTTGGCACCCATATAACTCTTGATAGACAAAAGCTGCAGTAACTAGTGTGATTTAATCAACAGCAATGGGGACGATGGCATTTTCCTCCTGTCCATCACAGCCAAGGAGTTTAGGAAATAAACTGTGTGTCCTTGATGAGCATTTGAGAAGAACAAGTAAGGTCACCGCTGGCCAAACACCCCCATAAACACAACTAATTAAATAATCAAATTATAAGCCAGTCCATATGCAGCCCAGGTAGTCATTAGCCTCCGACCCAGACTGGTAAGACGGAAAGGAAGGCAGGAGCCATCTGAGAGTCATCCAGCAGATACCTGTGGAGGCGTGGGCCGCAGCTGCCGCGAGGAAAGAGGCTGCTTTTTCTGGCAGAGAAGAGACACGAGAGGAAGGAGCTGGTGGAGATTCCATCCAAGCTCCCAGTTTGCATAACCGCTTGACCAGCACAGGGTCACCGTGAGCCTTCAGCCAGTTCTAGGAAAGGCGGGGGGTGGGGGGGGGGAGCCCTGGACAGGATGCGGCTTGTAGATTTAATTATCTACGAAATCTCAATTACTGCACTGAGGTTATTGTGGTGAGGTCAAAGGTCAGGCATTAATCGGCATTGAATGTCATTAAAGTAAAAACTAGGGCATTTTGTGGTTTTGCATCCGGAACAACTCACAGAAATATGCCTGGGTGAAGGTCTGGTCACCATCTTTAAAAACGCCGTCTTGCTTTCTAACAGAAGACATTTTTCTGCAGTGAAATCAGTCCCTCTATTTTTGCGGCTCGTCCGGAACGCGCGACATCGCCGTCACATTATCGCTTATTCTCAGTAGGCAACCACTTCTTTAATTTAACGGACGGGAGGCCACAGTTGGTGTCGACCCTAATTTATCTCCGCGCCCCCATAGTCATGTGACCTAGAGGAGGATGCCAAGGCGCGTTCATATACACAGACGCACAGTACTGTATATACAGAGTTCAGAATTACGTGCCCTGCAAAGAAATAGCTTACGTGTCTTATTAATGCTTGCATGCATGGTTAATGATTAATATATGTTTTGTAGACCAACCGCACTTGTTTACAGTATTTTTAGTTTGGTATTTATGAGTAATATGATGCTGAGAGTCCGTTGTGTAAGAACCTCTCCTTGCTTTCCCCTCCCCACCTTCTCTCTGGAATCCTTCAGTAGGGGCAACTGCAAGCGTTACTCTGAAGTATTTCTGACGACGGGGGCTGAACTTCCACAACATCAGGGACCGTGAGACATCAAGGGTGACAAAGGGTGCAATTGAAGGACTAGAGACTAGAAGGACTAGAGATTCCTGCAAACATGAAAGCAATGCGAGGGAATCTGTACAGCCGCATGGAAGGCAGCTGCTGAAATGATGGACTGTGTCTCATTTTGCAGTAAATGGGGCTGTAAATACGAATAAGCGTGACCTTAAAAGTACAACACGGCAAAGGTCTGCTGTTTTCTTCTCTCTAAGTCTTTTGCTTTTTGTTAATTTATACTGGCCTATGTCATGTGGGACATTTTGGAGATTTCTTTTCTTGTATCTTTAATTCTATTTTTTGGGTGTAAGCCTGGCAGGACCCTTATCAGGGACCACCCCCGGCACGCAATGAAATCAGAAGGGTGTCTACATTCCAGGCCTCGGCCTCAAACATGCTCTTCAGAAGGTTTTTGGCAATTAAGTCATTTACCTCATGATCCCCCAGGGGACAGACGGCACATGCCATCGATTCGTTGTTAAGCTCCTTGCTTGTTAAGTACTGGGCTATTGGTTTAATGCCAGCTGCGGTCAGCGCTTAAAAACGCATAACCGTCACAAAGGTGAACTCCTGTACGAGCTATGGGGCAAGAGATAAGCAAGGTAATAATGACTGCTAAATGGCCAGTCATGTCAATAGAGGTCACTGGATGTCAAAGCCCACTGCCTAGATATCTGTAGGGGTGATTCATTTTTAAGGTGGGGGCATAATTCATACAGAGGGGCAAACCTTATCATTAGCCGATGATATGTTTTGAATCAGTGAGTGACACAGTAGGAGCAATCCGTAGGCCAATCAGCGTTCAGCTTGGCCCCGCCCCTCTATATAGAAAAATGAAAGGTATTCAGTGCCTCTGCTGACTTCCAGGATACATCTGATCGGGTTTCTCTGCCAAGACTATCTGGGACAAATTCACTGCTGTCTTCTTTAGTATAACAAGCCAACTTGCTTCCCTCCCGGACAGAAGCAGACATTCTCGAGACAAGAGACCCACTACAAGCTCTGACATGCTGTATAACTAAGCACACAGCCAGGCTCAGGGAGGTCAGTGGTGTTTCATTTACAGGGTCACCTGTAGGCCAAGGGTTAGTGATCACTCACCATGACAACAAGTGACATCACCCAACCCCCCTGCTATTATATTTCTATCACATATTTTTCTTATAAAAACCAGGATGGGCTCAAATGTCACGTGTGATTTGGGGATTAGGGCCCTGTAGTCATATGGCGCTAGTTAGCACTGTGTTTTTTCTTGGTGGGCCATAAAAACACCGTCAAGATTTCATTTGAGTTTCAGCAGTAGCTTGAACCCTCTTCCACCCCCGCTTGCCGTCAGGTGGTCTGTCCGCAGCTCCGGTATGACTTCCCTCCCAGGTCATTCCCGTCACCGTCATTCACACCACGCAACATCCGCAAATACAGCTCAGTTTTGTCGCTTTTCCCCCCCACTAACTGGATGTCATGGATCCGGCTGTGTGGCACGGTGGCAGCAGGGGAAAAAGGTGCCAACCCACTGGCAGCTCCAGTACAAAAAAGGGGGTTTTATTAGGAACAGAAGGGAACAGGGAAAGCTACACAAGAAACTGACCATGAGGGGTAACAACAAAACCCATAAAGCAAATACTGACTAAGTAACTAAAAGGACCACAAATAAAGAACTAGAGAGCAGGACTAGGGTAAACAAACCCAGGCATACAGCAAACAAGCAAGACCACAACACAAAATATAATACACACAATGACCAAATGGAGAACAGCACATAGACAGGCACTTAAATACACTAGAATGCAAGGCAACACTAGGAACAGGTGCACCTCATACTAAATTAACCAATCAGGGAGGGCACAGGTCAACGAGTGACAGGTGGGACAAATTAACTCAGACCTAGAGAACACTACAGACACCGAAACTAAGAAACAGTAACTGACACACTGAGATAAACAGAACAGTATAACCAAAATCATAGGGAGGGTAAACTTAGAACCAAAAATTATTATACAAAAGCAACAAGTCTAGCCAGCGTAGAACCTGTGACCCAAGAGATAAGAGCCACAACCGTGCGGCAGTCTGGGGGGCAAGGGCAGCACTACTAGCAGGTACTAACTCTTACTTTTTGGGAGAAGTAAGTGGGAAATATAATTATTTTTTTACAGTGGCGTTCCCAACACTGCTTTTTGCGAAATTCAGCCTGGCCCTTTGAGGAATCGCAAAAGCAACACGGGAAAGGCGGAAAAAGAAAAAGGAGAAAGGCACGAGCTTTAGGGAAATTTCTCCTTTTACTTTCTAACTCAACATTTATATTCTTGTTTCAAAATGCAGACTCAATAATGTGGGATTAATGAGACCGGCTGTGTGGCCTAAGGCGCTGTGTCTCCCTTGGAGGTGCGGGTTTGAGCTGTTTCTGACCTTCCTGACTGTACCGACACTAGACATCTGGGAGTGGTGGCTTGTTAAACATTTCCAAACAATATGGTAACTTTTCCTTACAAGGTCCGAACACAGATCCAACCCGAGGGAGCAAAAGAGCCAATCAGTTGAAGCTGATGATGCGGTAAAGAAATCAATCTCAATTATGATTGGATCCTTGTCACATGACGCATCTTTTCGCCACTGACTGCAAAAAACATATTACAAATATAAATCATCTTAGCACAGTCCATAAAGACATCTGGAGGGGTGACTGTAGCCGCGGTTACTGACTCGCTTGCCCCAGTGCGGTATTGCCGTGGCTGGCCTGTTCGTCTTCAGAGGCTCGTTATTTTAACATTGTTCATTAATACTACTGCAGACCTTGGGTGCCCCCCTGCCACTGCTCACAGCTTGCCCCCGGCCCCCCCTCTCTCCCTCCGATCTTTATCAGTGAGATTAGTCGTGACAGAGGGCTGATTTTGAACCAAATTAGATTTCAGGAGCCCCCACCCGCGGGCAAATGATCAGCTTAGTGGAAGGTCCTTGCCGGTAGACTATCCTTCTCTAATTACATCTGAGGAGTTCAAGAGAGGCATCCAAAAGCAATGGGTTGAAAAATGTAAGTTATATTGAACTGCATTTTTTAGCGTAATTAAAAATATTTTTAGTTTGTATCATTATCAGCTCATAACTTAAAATAATGGCATCTTTTCTGAGCATGGATCGTTCCTTGATAACCTTGGTAGAGATTTTTTTGTATTAATTATTTACTCTTTTCATTATGCAATGTCCTTAGTGGCCTTACATCTGTTAATTTCCATCGGCAATTCTGGAAATTAAACAACTTCTTCGTTTCATTAATTTTTTCCACGGCACTCCGTATTACTATTGGCATGAAGGTAATACAGACATTGCAATTCAATTTTTGAATATTTGAAGATTTGTAGGAGTAAATATTGCCACCTGCTGGCTGGAATTTTGACAAGTTTTTCGTAAGCGAAAGGAGTAAACCAAAATGCAGCTGATAGCTGCCATTTGTAATAAAAAAAATCCCACCCAGCTATCCATTTTATATACTAGCCCAAGACAGGGCACCAACCCATTACAGGTCACAATCAATAATTAAGCAATTCAGGTTTCTCGGGGTCACCCTCAATGCCAAACTCAAGTCCTCAGAACACGCAGCAGCTGTCACCAAAAAAGGCTTCACTTCTTCAGATGCCTGAAAAAGGCTAGGGTGTCCACCCTACAGGTGTGCTGGGGAGTCCATCCTCACGGGGAGTGTCGCGTCTTGGTACGGCAGCTGCACTGCTCAGGACAAGAAGGCTCTGCAGAGAGTGGTG
>JAODKN010000029.1:119457-130883 GCA_026774425.1 Petrocephalus zakoni
CTACGAGCGTTGCGCCTTCGCTGGTTGTTGGTCTGGGGGCCGCCCCCCCCCCCCCCCCCCCCCCCCCCCCCCCCGCGCGCGCGCGCGCGCGCGCGCACACACACACACACACACACACACACACACACACACACACACACACACAAATGCGTGGTCTGAGCAGCTTGACTAGAAGAGGACACTCCCATATTAAGTGGTGAGCTTGACTATGTGCAGAAAAGAGAGCTACTAAGTCCACCGGAGGGTGTACAACAGCCACGAGGGCCCCAGGTGTGCAGCAAACGGCAAGAGCCCCGAACGGTGCGGAAGAGGGACCACGGGAAAATGGAACAAAGTGCACGCCGGGCACATTTAAGGGCGCCCGCATGCCTTATCTCTGTGTTCTCTATCATTCTCTCGAGGTGTGATCTACGACAGCAAGTAGGGGGAGATGAATTAGGGTTTAACAGCACAGAGGTCCCAGTCCTGCTCCCCAGCATTCTGGCACCGACTGAGAGCCCCGGGGCAGCATAAGAGTTGGCACTGATCGCCCGTTTCGCCAGGGGGGCGGCTTTTAGTGGTGGCTGGGGGGGGCCTTTTAGCGGTGGCTGAGGAGCAGGCCCGACGGCACACCGGGCCCGGAAGAACGGCTTACTAAGCTGTATTTGAAAGTTCATATGTGGATGAGCGAAAAATGAGTAATGACACTCGGGCCACTGAAAAATTCCGTGTCACCTCCTGGTCCTCAGGCTCTCTGTCACTGTCAACCTGGGCTCTTTTTTTTTTTTTTTTAATATATATTATAAACGATTACTCACATTTTCATCGGGACTGAGGGAGACTGCACCGAAGGGGGCTGGAATGTTGGGATAAGGGGGCAGGGGTTTGGAGGGGCATCTCCTCAGTGCCTCTGCATTATTGGGGGTCGGGAGAGCAGGACCACAAAGGCTGCTCATCAGCTCCCCGTCCAGCAGGAAGCCGGGCACTGGGCAGGGAAGTCCCCCCTTGTTAAACAGCCATCGATCCTGGCGTCTGCCTCCGGCACCGTCTGCTGTGACGGCCGCCCGCTGGCTCTCCTCGTCGTGACGAAGAGCACTGCTGTGTGCGAGTTTCTGACTGACATCTGAAGCCACGGGAGACTCCCGGTGGTGGAATCCTCAGTCCTACTCTGACAGCTGATTCTAGGTGGGGGACATTAAAGGGGCCATAATTCATACAGTAGGACCAACTTTACCATTAGCCAATCATATGTTTTGAATCGTCGAGAGATGGGGTGGGGCCACTCTGTGAGCCAATCAGCTTTCAGCTGCTGTCAGTGCCCCTTTGGTCCCGCCCCTACATATGCTGCTTGGCTACAGCCCCCCAGTGTGCGTCAAGTTCATTGCCGAACAGCGGCCTTTACATGACCCCATGAATACTCCGACACTGTCTGACAGGAAGCCCATACTACTGTTTTTCTGCCTTTACACTTTAAAGACTGGAAAATGTTCACTGCTGACACGGCACTAATTTTCGGCACTTCAAATGGTGGGAGATATTCAGAACAGCCGCAATGGGGGGGGGGGGAGAAAAACAAACAGAATTGAATTGATTTAAATTAAATTAGCATCACTGTCCGGACTTGTACAATCGGTACAGAGATGCAGAAATCGGTCACCTCGCGAAACTCAGCAGTGTTTTTTCCGCTCGTCTGTTGGGTGCCACTCTGTGATTTGCAAACAGCTTGGAGGATGGCTGTCTACACACAGCAATAATGATGCGGAAGGTAAACACTGTTATCAGAGCCACAGATTAAACGCAGTGACTGTCAAGAGGCCTGTGTGTTTCATATGAATGCACAGTGGGAGGAAGAGTGTGTCTGAGCTTTCTCTGTCCCAACGGGAGCTTACATTCCTTTACCTCTCAGCTGAAAGGGAAGGGGGGAGGTCTGTGGATCTGTGCACTGTGATCGCATTGTGCGCCCCCACCTGCACTCTGACACTGATATTCATTCTACAAAGCAAAAGAGGGAAGTTTAATAACAGGATCAGGGATGGAGAGACCGATACCGAGACCCTGGAGTGTCGGACTTTGAACCCATGCGGGACTGGGCCACTGGGAAAGGGATCGCTTACCTGTGCCGTTTCCGGCGCTGTGCAGTGTGTGGTCTCCATGAGGGTTTCTGGAAGGCACAGCCAGGGCCCTGCCCCCCCTACCGATCTCCTTATGAGTAAGACGAGGCCAACGCCACACATGGCGAAGAGGAACGTTGTGATTGATACCAGCTCCCTCTACAGCTCTTCAGACCTGCAATCGGCTAAAAACCCTGACGGTCTGGATCCACTAGATGAAACGCTCCTTAGGGAAATGGAGTCCTGTCCGAGCTTGTCAAAGCAGGAATCCATAATCCTTAATCAGGTGTAGTGAACTTAATTATACTGGTAATTAGGATCAGGTCCACTATCTTAAGACCATTTGCTGGCATTGGGTGCTTGCACCTTTGCTTGTGTGGAATACCACGTTACATTGCAGTTCATCTTTGCATTTACATGTGTGTTTTTGTGTATGATCACAAGACAGAGCTTATACAGTCCTGGGATGGCTGAGCTATGTTGAGGTGCTCGCAGCAGGGCTGCCAACTCTTACACATCCGGCATGACACTCGTGCTTTCAGACTCACGCAAGAAATCTCATGGCAAATCTATATTATTCCATTATTCCATTAAAAGCATTGGGGGAGTTTGCAAACCCGACAGATTATTTACAAGGTAATAAAACTGTTACATGTAAGTGTGTGTGTGTGTGTGTGTGTGTAGACTTGTCCTCAGTTTGGTGACCCTGTTCACATATTAAATAAACACAAACGGAAATAGATTCATTTTTATTTGAACACTTTACTGCATATGTTATGTCTGAAGTACACATTTGAGATAAGCTTATTTACATTCAGTTTTTATTTAAAAATGTAAAAATTCCTGAACACCCTCAAAGCACCAGTTTTATTATGTTAAGAGAACGTAAAATTTTATTCGGCTGCTTAAAATATAAGAAATAAAAGAAATCCTAGGAAGTCCTAAAAAAGGATCGCTTAGTTGGGTCTGCCTGCATGAGCGTGAGATGCAGAATCGCCCTCACTGTGGGTATCAGCTATGCCTTGTACAAATTACACGCCTTTTTATTTCCACAATCAATGTTGTGTTCACATACAGAACTTTGTCCCCAGCAACATGCAGACACCCTTCACAAAAGGCTGTTCTGTAATTCAAACCAGCAAAACCGTGCCGTCCGCATGCACTGACATAGGCTTCACTGTTTCTCTGCTTTTTGGCAAGGGGGTTGTTGTTTTTTTTTTTTTGAGCTGGTTCCATGTATCAAATTGCAGAGATTACAGAAAGAGGCTCAATGTGGGGGGGAGACACTTAATCCAGTCCCGGTGTTCGGTAATGACTGGGCGAGGAGGACCGGGGGGGTTGGGGGTGTCCAAAATCAGGCGTGAGAACTGACAGGAAAGCTTGGCTACCGCAGAAATAAAGCAGAGGAGGGGAACAGCGCATGGTGGGGGCTTGCGATGTGATTCTGCCTCCCCCCTCCCCCATTAACACAGACCTGCAGAGGAAACCAGACACATCGGAATACGTCTAAGTATCAGCATGAGCACTTCGCAGAAGGTGAGCACCACAAGCATGGTTTTAAAAACTATCCATCTTTTAAAAATCAACACTTGATGCTGCTGAAAAGAATATATGTTTGCACTACGGTTCACTAATCGGCTTTAAACTGCATATCCATCCATTTTCTGTACCTGCTTGTCTTATTTAGGGTCAGGGGGTCCCGAGCCTAGGCGCACGAGGCAAGCAACAACGCAGAATGGGGCACCAGCCCCATCACAGGGCACACACACACACACAGGCAATTGGGCAACTTCAATTAACCTCATCATGTTTTTGGACTGTGGGGGGAAACTTGGAGGAAATGCCACATCACAGGGAGAAATTCCACACACGAAACCCAGATGGGGACTCGAACCTTGGTCCCAGTGGTGAGAGGCAACAGTGCGAATCCCAATGCCACCATGCTACCCAACTGTATGTCTATATTGTGTGTATATATTATGTATTTACATATATATATATATATATTTAGCACTTGCAGGAAAGTTGTACGATGTACGATGACAAAGGTATTCTGTAAATGTTTAGATTTGTTACATTTACATACTTATTGCTTTGTCTACATTTGAAGTTTTTTTCAGGACAGAATTTCCCCTCCCATCATGCCCCTGGGCCGTGACCTGGCCACCCAGGGGTCATGTGACACGCCGACTCACCTTCGCATTCGAAGGCCTGAAGCACAGTGGTGTAACTCTGACCCAGCCATGACCTGTAGCCGCCCAGCACCCGCAACAGCCGCCGCGTGCCGTCGCTAAACATGAGGTCCCTCCGGCCGTAGGCCAAGGAGCTGAACAGGGAGAAACCCTGCGGGGAGTTGGCGAACGCCGCCTGTTCGGGAAGGTGGAGAGCGTAAATTACTAGGAAAAATAGGGTAGAAGACACTGAAGACTCTTTCAAAATAGGGGAAAGGGACCATTATGTCACCAAGCCATTAGCATCCCAATGTCACAGTGCCTTTGAGTCTAAACCGGGCAACTTTGGCACGACTTAGAACACCAGTGCCATCTACAGAAATTTCAAGGAGCAGCTGTTCGGACAGGGCCCTGGCCAATGGGGAGGATTTTATGTGATCGTTGATAATCGAAAAGGGGCACTCGGAACATCAAAAGGAGGTAAAAGGGGCAGGTGCTTGGACACCCCCAGCGCCCCCCCCAACATGTGCCTCCAGAGCACCACCCTCAGGTCACTGACCTGAACTCGCTCCAGGAACTTGTAGACCCGGCATTTGTCCTCCAGTCGCACCACCACGGCCTTGCCAGGGACCGCGGCCAGGTGGCACCTCATGTGATCCGAGGGGGCCGCCTCCCCACCATCGGGGCACAGCAGCTTCAGGTCCTCCAGCTCCAGGTCCAAGGCCCACGACTCCTGGTTCTTACCTGAGAAAGAGGAAGCAAGAAGATGCCCCAGAGGAACGGGCCGGCGCTGTCAGACATGGCGAGAACTTCAAAAATGCCTCATTTTCACAGCCCACCGCAGAGGTCAAAGACGCCGGAATTAAAAACTCATAAATCTTTTTGATTTATTGCTGTGAAGACTTTGAAAGGTAGGGCTAACAGCTGTACAGACCACACTTTAGCGAAACCCCAGTAGTCCCACACACAGCAGGCCACGGCTCTTACAAGCTGCTGAAATAACCACAGCTACCAAAATAATCCTCATTAATTCAGGACGTGACTCGGAGGACAGAACTCAAGAGGGCAAGGGGATAATGAAGGCGTTTCTGTGGGTGAGTGCACTCTCGCTAACCAGTGTATTACATAAGCGCAACGCAAGAGATCAAATTAATCCATATATGCTGCATAAGATGCTGATCCACCAGACTAGGAAATACTGCCATCTGCTGGTATGAACATATTGCAACGTTCTGCTTCACATGTCGAAATACAATTTGCGTTAATTCGATATTTGACTAGGTTGTTGCAATTGTTTTCTACATTTAATTGGTTCCATAAATTATTTTTACGTCAAAAGTGCTGAATTTCTGTTACTCATTACTTCACCCATGACTGACACTTCAATATTTCTCGTTTAATTGCTTACAACAGTTTTGACATACCGAATTTGTAAATGTTGTCATTGAGGTAACTGCAAAACGGTCCGTGTTTAGCCAGGACACTGATGTCGTCATAAGAAATATGAGCAGATTTTTGAGGCACAATTAGCGCGGCATGTTTACGGTGAATTTAAAGGCGCAGGTCAGCAAACGCGGGCAGCTGCGGCACCCCGAGCGCGGGAGAAATGCACTTACCGAGCATGTTGTCAAACACTGTCGTGTGCTTGACGAAAGCAACGTCGCCAAGGTTTTCAGCAACGCACCTGGGTGTAAAAAAAAGCGTATTTTATGTCTTTGTGCCCGTCAAAGTTCTTTTTGTAGGGGAGAAATTATTTTACAATGAACGACCAGAGTGACAGAATGGGCTCAGATCGGTCACTGGGATGTACGGTGATAATTATCGGTAAAGCATCGCTAGGGAAAAACAAATTTGGTTCCTTTTCAGCCTTTCATAATGGATAATATGTGGGGAGGCATTATTGAGAGAATGAGTTGAACTTTATAGGAGAACTATTACGAAGTCCCGTCATTAAAACTAGCCGTGCTGCTTACTTACAGATAAAGACGGTGCTGACAGGAGTTGTGGAGTCTGATGGATGTTAAACGTTTTATTTTACAGCCAGACCCAGGTGTGTGTTGGTGCTCTTCCAGCAGGTATGTTACTATGAGGATGCGCCGAGTCTCCTCACGGACCTGGGATCCAGAACGCTAGATCTGTCTCTGCCACCGACCTTGTTTACCTCAGGGCCCCCGCCTCCCCAAAATGCCTCTCTCGGGGGCTGTTGGCACAGATGTGTCGGTCGTTGTCGTCGCCGATGCAGGCTTCACACAGGTTCTTAGGATTCTTACCCCGGGGGTCATGCTCTGGGTCCTTCACACCTGGGACGCAACTATAGCCGAAGAAATCCCCCACCGCTGGTATGGGTGAGGTGGGGGGGGGGGGGGGCAGGTTCATGTCTCGCATGACGGCTCGGGCCCACGGTCCGTTCGTATTTCCACAGCCGACGTCAGGAGAACCAACCTTGTGGGAAGTTGCACTGCTGGTCCACGCTGATCTGCGAGGTGTTGACCAGGAAGCCAATGGGCACGGTCCAGCCCACTGTGGTACGGATGCCCGGGTGGCAGGAGCTGCGCTCGTGCATCTCCAGCAGGGACAGGTCACTGGAGGAGCGTCTGGCCAGCGCCACCACATAGTAGCTCACGCCATCTGTCAGGGCCGGGATGTCAGGGGGTGCCTTTGTCGGCCTACAAATGATTATGCCAGAAGAAGACTCTACTTCACTAGTGAACAAGCCCTTCCCACGCATGTGGGAACTCACCCTCGCCGTTATGGGACTCGCCAGCCGCCACCTCCAGCCCGTGGCACCAGCCGGCCGTGTAGACGTCATCCGCAGACATGGTAGCGGCGTCCGCCGTTCCATTCTGTTGAAGGGAACCACTAACAGGTCAAATCCCTTTGGCTCGCCACTGCCACACACAACACCAAAACTCCCACTCTCAACTTGGCCAAATTTCCCTTTTCGGCTGCTCGTCCTACCAAATTCAAACCAAGGCACCAACGGAGACTTTTCTTTCACTGTCATACTAAAGGCATAAGTCATACATCCATCTCTGCATCTATCCACTTCTGTAGCCACTTATCCTGGCTCCAGGGGTAAGGCACGGAACAAACCCAGATTCATGCACACCTATGGGCAATTTGGTAACCCTAATTAACCTCAGTTTTTCTTTGGATTGTGGGGGGAAACTAGAGTACTTGGTGGGAACCCCCATAACGACATGAGGAGAACATGACAAGTCCACACACAGCGAGCCGTGGCGAGGATTGCACCCCTGTGCCTCTGCAGCACTCAGATATAATAAGATCCGCTTGTATTTCATGTGAATTGTTTTAGTCTAAATGTTTCTCAAAATATTTTAACTAAGTGTTAGAAGTAATTTGTTTATTGGCTGGGACAGCATATTTAAAGTATAGTCCAGAAATAACATGAAATTGGGCGTTTACCTTAATTTTCCGCATGCATTCCACAGCATCCAGCCCGCGCGCGCACTGCAGCTTGCCGCGGATGTTTTGCGCGGCCACGTTGCTCGCCAGATCCAGGCACTTCTGCTCTTCTGCGTCTGATACCACACACCAGGTGACTGAAAAATTAAGGTTATTTCCAGCATTATTACGATGTTACACAAGCGCTGTAAAAGCACGATTAAAAAAGTGAGTGATGACGGTAATTAAAAAAATCAAGGGCCCGCATGTAAAATGAATGAGCACTAAATGTTAATCGAATCACTCGTTGAAGGGAAAAATAAAATTAGTTACTTTCATGCGTTTATGACAGATGAATAATTTATTCACCATTTATTAAGGATCACCTCCAAATGTTAGAAATCAAATAGATGTTACTTGAACGCATTTATTATACAGCTGAATAACATTCGCCGTTTTTAAAAAATCACTGGCCAAATAAACTGCTTCCTTTTATATTTAGAAACATACTTTTTATACTTATAAAAAAGCGATCTGATTTATGGCATGCAATGCCGAGAAGTATCTACAAACAGTAATTACAGCAATTTATTATCCGACCTGCTCGGTTCGGTGTACTTTTTGATCATTGCGGTCCATAAGCCCCGGAGCTCTACATTATGATGACAAAGCGCGCTGGAAAAACTGCCAGAGCTTCAATTTTCTCCCGATCGTAAATCGAAAACTTACTTATGCTTCTTTGGTTAGACAGGCGGACCAGCGCGAGAAGGAGGAGCGCCAGCAGTGGGTCCCTCACCGGATGGGCCATGCTGATAGCGGAGAAGCTTACAGGCACCACTCGCTCATTCAAGTATAAAAAAGGAGGTGCTCCCATCGCGCGCCCTATATAACCGGGGGTCCCGCAGGGGATCGGGGGGGTGGTCCGGCGAAAAGAAAACCCCTCTTTATTCCCCGGCTTTTAATCAGGTATTTAGCTACATTTTTTTCATCTGCTAGTGATGGCCGTCTTGCGTTTCCCTTTCAGTCACATTAAGATTTAATGGCATGAGGGTTTTGCACACTCCACCTAGCCTGGCAAAGCGCGAGTCATATCATTTCTTAGCTCTATAATTAAGCCGGGGACAATGTCTTTTTGTAAGCGAGTAATGCACCCAGAAGATGAAATCTCCTACATGGCTGGCAAGGGCCAGTGCTTTGATTAATCACAGAAACAGCTAAGGCAACAGCAGGTGCTTTTGTCCCAGAACGCTCTTGCGGATACTTAAAGGAAAACATATAGGGTATCCTTTCAGCCACCGTGGGGAAAAGGGGAAAAAAGTGGATTCTGCACAGGAAGTACAACTTGCCATGGTTTAGGTACATAATGTATCGTTAGCAGTTGGGTCAAAGATCTTTTCTTAAAAAATATAACCATATGTAGCAGATAGGTTCTTGCTACCAGATACGTTCACCAGTCTGTCACTTGGGCGAACAATAGAATACGATAGTACATCTCTACCAAGTTAATAATAATAAAAAATACTGGAAATACTTGATCATAATCATTGTTATCAATCACTAATGATGTACTGTTTAATATGTTTTAAGTTTTCATATTTCAGTAACTGTATACTTGTTTAACAATTGCTATTGAAATATAAACAGAGGCATTGGTTCTCCTCCGTATGCTGGATATGAGGTGGGTCAGAGTGTACGGTTGGTAATGAGAACTAGGTGAGGAACTTTGCCAAGTGATTTTCTGCATTGGCATTTGTTGTTACTGATTGCCAACTTCTTTATTGTCTTCTCCAGTCTGCAAGCAAGAATTGCATTATACCGTGTACACAGCACAATAACGGAATCAATGAATCTCTTCACAGCAAAATTACATTTAGGACCAAAACTACAATGCATACCTCACTAAGGAGAAACACAATCATTTCATTTTAAAAAGAAATGCATTTACTCTGAAAAAAGAAAACGATAAGAATTTTACTTTATTGGTCCCAGAGGAAAAGTCTTTTGCACACAGCAGCAAGGTACAGAAAGTGCACAGATACAAACATATAGTTCATCACAACACACAGTGCAAACAGAACACAGAGTATTGTGCAAACAGAATGCTTACTTAAAGAAAGGTTCCCTTAGATAACGGGTATAAAAATACAATCAGAAAAAAACTCTGAAAGCTTCTCAGTTTAGCAGAAATATGTTCAATGCAATATAATAATATTTATAAATTAGGTCAGACCTGTGATCAGAAATTGACTAAATTTAAAGCCTATCTCAAAACCCAGAGATTCCTGGGGCAGAGGGATATCTGGTAAAATCACCACTGTCTGCTACAGTAAAGTACTTATGACCAGTAAATTTATAATTTTTTTATTAGTTAATAAAATATTGATGAAAAGTGTATTTATTGTGTGTGGGGTTATGCTACAGTGCAAACTCCAATAGAGACAAATCACTCGCCCATAAATCAAGTGACAAATGCACACAACTCCTACCGCGACTTGAGCGGAGTTTGCTGAGCGTTGCTGCTGATGCCATCTGCAGGAGAGAAGTATTCAGGAGCAAGAGCAGTGTTACATGGGACATGGGGGGGGGGTGATGCCTGTAGGTGCCATGGCGACGCTAGAAGATGGTGAAGAGGGAGCTGAGAGCCATGCCGGCAGCAGCGCCAGTGAGCATGCCCAGTGCCCAGTCCTCGCGGTCGTCATAGCGACGCTCCCGGACTATGATGTGCCGTACCCCCGGAGACATGCCAGTATCTAGAGAGCGACAAGGTGACGAGTTGGTGTAAATGGCGCACACAAAGCGTAACACTCAGATGGGTTCACACAGAAAGCAGACAATGCTCTACAAATGGCTCCAAACTCTAGCAACTTCACATGCAGAGTAACTGCCGAGTAACATGCCGAAGAATGTGTTGTACACAAAGGTACCAGGTCGGGAAAGGAAACTGCTCTTTACCTTGGTGGTGCCTCACTGGCGCCCCTATGGGAGGTGGAGGGCCATAGTCACTGTGAAGGTTATAATTCCAGTGCTAGAAAAAATCGGAAAAAAAAAAAAACTGTGGAACACTGGAGAGGTGCTGGAGTGACTCCACAGAAAGCCAGGCTTCGAGATGCCGAGTTACTATGGCGATGAACGGAGACGGCCTGACTCTGACCTGCATGCCAGGGGGATACTCAGAGTACGGGGGGGGTGGGGAGGTGGAGCCGTCTTCATAGAACCCAGCCTGAGGAATCCTCAAGAACTGTGGCACAAATGAGACATTCAAGGGGAAAGATAATGGCACTCCTGGGGACAGAGAGGAGCAGGGCCCTGACGGTCAGTCCATGTGGCATGCTGCAGCTCCTTCTTATGAGGGCGTTCACTTACTGTGTTTACCCTGGCATCCTCCAGGACCTTCAGCCAGGCCCTGAGACACAGAGGCACAGGCTTAGTGCTGTGGCCTAAAGCACTCCTCTCCAGCTGACACTGGAGCGGTTCCCCAGAACATTCATCTTCATGCTAATTACCCAGACATAGGCCCTGATCGCGTAAAGCACAGTAACATGCTCGTTTTTCACATCGGTAATGGGTTTATCTGAGCACAGTTTTGTATAATGTTGGTTGGATCAGTAACGCAGATGTTAAAATAACCCGAATTGCTAAGCCGTAATGCCCAGGGCTGTGCAAAGACTTTCTAAGTAGCAGGTGCATTTTTCCAGCCTCTCCTTCTGTAAATTTTGCAATGTCTTCGGTGGGCAAAAAGGGGCAATGGATTACATTGGCT
>JAODKN010000029.1:130983-141287 GCA_026774425.1 Petrocephalus zakoni
CCCCCCCCCCCCCCCCCCCCCCCCCCCCCCCCCGCGGTACGCGACGAGGAACACGGGGCACTTTCAATCGTTTGGGCATAAGGGGAAGTGGCTCAGAAATTTATCCCCTTACATCCGTGGTAATGCCCCAATCGATCTATCAGTTTAACAATACCAAGTGCACTAGATTTTTCAACACTTATTTTTAACACTCATATATTATTTAAGTTTTTACATGGATTTGAATGAGTCTGGTATGCTTCTAAAAAGTCTAAGCCATTTAGAATAAAAAAGTAATTGTGCCATAATCACTGCTGTTGTGAGTTCCTTACATTGCATCATCAGGACTCTCTGCACAGATATTCACGGTGCTGTCCTCAGAGACAATCTGGAGCAATGACTCCTGTGTCTTACCATCTGGAGGCTTAAAGCCTGTTGGGGGAAAGAGTTTAATTGGTCACCAGTGAGATGTCATGCCTACCTGATGGAACAGAGTAAGCCTTATAGCTGCCTGCAACACAAACGTTGCATACTGCAGTGTATGACACTGCATTGTTTTTTAAAACTTGACTTAATAATGGCGAAACACACGATAATATAAAGGTCTTCAGAAAATGTAATACCTCGACAATCCTTCCCGATGCGAATGCTTACGCAGTCCCGTGCCATATGCATCTCGTCTTCTACATCCTGTCGATGCGAGTCATCAGAGAAGATTAAACTGCCATCCGACCAAAGATCGAACCAGTTTCTTTTCCACCGGCGCAAAATTGTGCCTGTATAAACCAACATTCTGCTGTTAGCAATTTTATACAGTACTGCAAATTAATGTACTCTATTAGTTTTTTTTTATTAAATTTACCAACGCCAGTCATCACCATGAGTGGTTATATTAAAAACAGATCATTAACCATGCATGTTCTACAATATAGATGTCTACCTGATTTACAAAAACTTACTTTGCCTTTGAAGCCAACCGCTTCGTACAAGTGCCATAATTAAACTGCGGAGAAGAGGGAGAAAACAAACAAACAAACTACATTTTTATTATGCCTTTTATCATTAAAGATCCTGCAAAAATAATAATACATGACCACAAAAATCTTTGCAATCGAGCCATAAAAACTAGTTAAAATTAATAAAATTTAGAGAATATTATCTGATTATAAAATAGGTAATGACAACAACGTTGCGCGAAATATTACCTGATGTTTAATGTAGTTAAACTTGGACTTTTTTAAACTCGGAAATTTCTCAACAAAGTACAATTACTTTCCAGCAGCCAATTCTCCCTATTTTGACGTATTAGCGAGCGCAGCATCGTTCTCTTGATTTTATGTGTCTGTCTCAGCTGATCGAGCCTGCCGGCTGCAGGGAAATGTAGTACTATCTCAAGCACTCGCCAAACATTCTACTTCATATTAACATTTAATGCATCGTTTATATTTTGGCGAAAATACAGCGGACGACTAACAACATCCCGTACTTACACAGCAGCAACACGATAAATGTAGTACTACCACTAACTAATAATACGGGAGACCGCAGCGCCTACATTTGGAGGACCACCGAGGCCCCATGATGCTTTGCGGCGAGCGGTGTCGGTTGCAGTGACGTCACTCGGCCGCTCGCCTTGGCACGAGCGGACCACAGAGTCTGTGGGAGGTGGTCGTGCTGCGTGTGGCGATTCGGTTCGGGAGGAAAAATAATAATAATAATTATTATAATAACGTTAGTGTAAAGGCACAGTTTTAGGGTGGAATTGGCTTCGTCGTCAGAAATGTACGCCTATCACTAGCTGGACAGGTAAGAGGTGCGACTCCGGCGTGTCGTCTCCGGGTAAGGACGCAGTGCAGAGAGGCTAGCTGGTTAGCCTCGGCTAACGGCGCGCGGGCTCTCCTCCTCGCGGGTTCTCCTCCGCGCGGGCTCTCCTCCTCCGCGAGGCGTCTCCGATGGCCGTTAGCGCGGAGCTGCGGCATTCGGCGGCTCTGTCACAGGTGGCAGCCGGGCGCCGGGCTGTTACCGGCCGCGTCGGCGGCGGGGTTATTAGCATTAGCTGGCGTAGCTGCCCGGAGATGTTATCGGAGGAAAGCGATGCCGGCGCCTCAGCCGAGCCCGTCCTCGTTAGATTGTTATCGCTGGTAGAGGCTGATTAACTGTTACCGATCGCGTTACTAGGTATAAGGTAATGGTTAGTTCATCGGCGGGGCGGGGGGGGGGGCGACTTGGGGCGGACGTCTGGCGCCGTGGTCGGTCGCCGGGCTGTTTACTGGTTGTCTGCGGCGGCGCCGGGCGCTTTCAGACTGTCCGGCTGCGCGCAGGGATTTCGCAGTTGTTTTCCTGCCCGGGATCCGACGGCTGCCGGTTCGTCTGCCGCGGTGGGCGTCTGGCCCGATCTGAGACTGAGGGTGGGTGTAAAAAAAAAAAAAAAACAAGGCCCCCCTGCTGGAGTGAGGGTTAGACGGTAGCTGTCGCCCGGAGGGACGGTGGGTGTGAATCTAGCCGGTCGGGTGCCTTTTAAATGATGTCCCTAGGCTGGGTAAAATCCATATAGTTTAGTTGCTTCCTGCCCTCGCACATAAGGACTATTTAGAAGGATCATTTATGTTTTATTTTGTTTGTGTCATTTAACATGCCACGCTCCCCGTCTGCTGTCTGTCTGTTTGATACTGTTGCCATTGCTGACATGTTTAACGAGGGTATTTTATAACGGCGGCCTTATAATCTGAGTGCTGGCGTTGTCGAATCGACTGAGCAGTTAATCTAAACTCGTTTATCTTGTCAGTCAGCGGAGAATATCCGGCATTTAACGCGATTATACGAACACCAGGGACCTGAACAGTCAAGTAAAATATCGTGAATGTCATGGCAGGTGTTCCAAATGTTCGTTAGTTTAACAAGCCGTGGCAATGCGTTGTATTGCTCATGTACATTCTAGGGGTCTATCTGAAAGGTTTATCTACCATCTGCAGTAGCTAACAGTAGATGCTGTTAAAAATATCTCGGTCCACAAGTGAATTTCAGCTAAAATGTCTGATTTACTTGCCTGTTTTATATACTGGTGTGATTTTGTTACTTTGCTGTTAAGTGAACTCTGCTCTGCAAAATTTTCTCAGTTTGCTAGTGGATGAAGTGACGATCACTATGTTTAATTAAATGTTTCCTTTTCTTTCTTAACCTCTTTCAGTCCTCCAGGGACAACGCTCTACTGGCTATGCGTGTATCCAAAGACGGCACAACCATTCTGCCCAGAGGTCATACAAGTAGGACTTGTTAATTATCAAGGGGTGGGAATGGGTTTCGGCCTGCGGCCCTCAGACTTTTAATAAGACTTTCAGAGCGTTACTTTCACACTGCATAATCATTAGAGAGCTGATCTTTGTCTTTGGTTTGTAACAAGGGTGACATTTTGTGTGTGTGTCCTTGTCTGGTGTTGTGCGTATTGGAATCACAGTAATTAATGAATTTTCTGACATGACATGCTGGCCGAGATATTGAAATTGAACCAAATGCTTTGTGACACCGTCACTGCAATATGAATTACTGTCGAGTTTGTTGTAGCCTTGAAATAGCAGGCATTAGGGATGCTAGTAATGTGCGGCTGAAACTTGATATAGCCTCTCATTTGTATTGCGTTTATACTCTATGAATATAATTGAAATTATTTGCATCTGTCAAGTTTGATTCAGATCTACTGAGTTTTTTTTATTGCTGAAGACTGAAGAGAACGGACAGAATTTTATTGGCCAAATAGATTTGTGTATACAAGGAATTTGACATATTGAACGCTCACTTACACACATTAGATAGTACTGCATGTAAACAAAAAATACAACTGCACAGTTTATTATACTGTAATGGTTTTAGGCTAGGTGATTGTAAGATGTGTGAATGGATGTAGTGGCAATACAGTTTGGTATTGTTGGAGGTTTATGTATTATTTTGCTGCTAAGAATTATCTGTGGAAATTTGGTTCATACCAAAATCTGAATACCGTGCAACCAATCCCCAGAGTCATAAATATGTGTAACACTTTCTTGGCTCTGTATATATCAAAATAGTGAATATACAGCAATATTTTACAGTATTCCAAAGATGTAAAATAGATGCTATTCTGTTTCAAATGTAACACTAAGTCATGAGTAACAATGGGCTGGAAAGTGAGTTGGAATCAGTGAATCAGGTAGAAACCTATTCCATTTAAATTATTTGCACCAACACATTCACATAAACACTACACGCATATTAAAAAGATTTAAAACATTATCTGGAGTACAGGATGAGCCTTGTATGTTATAGATCACATTGATTTGCACAATAACCACATGTATCATTTTCTAAGAGGGCAAGATTAGACCAGTTTGGCTGTAACTTTCAAAAGTGGAATGTCAGTTAAATATTCTCTTGATCTCAGTGTTCTCTGCAGTCCTGTCATTTTCCATGCTGTTCTGTAATGGGCCTGGTTCTCTGGTTGCCATGACAAAGGCCCACACACTGAAACGCACACAAGAGTGTGCGTCCCTTGAAGTGAAGGCACTGTAGAAATATGTATGCTTTTCCCGTCCAAGAGCTGTTTGAGTTGTACTGACCATTTTAACATTTTATTCTTTGGACATGATGTGATTTGTGCAGTGTACCACTCTGCAGTTAATTTTATTTTGTGCAGTTAAATTTTAGTACAATATACACATGATCTGTGAGAGACCTAAGCTAACCTAAGAGTAAGAATAAGCTGGGTACCCTTCTGTTATATTTATATCATATTGCTGGTCTTTCAGACATTTGAAGGTATTACATTATATAGTCAGCTTATTTAATGGAATAGTGATAAAAAGTGCAATATTTTATCCATAATATAACTTGTTTTGGAGACAAATTAATCATCTGACATTGATATTAATTTTAAGTTCTCCGCTATTGGCATGAGACCTGATGGTCGGTAGCCGGCCCGTCTTCCCGGGCACACGGTTCGACGCCCTTGGTGTCCCACTGTGGGTGTGTGCTTGCATGTGTGTGCGTGCAGGGCTAGCCTCCCAATTTAAGCCCTATTCCCCTCCCCCTCCCTCTCTCCCCAGTGCAGTGAACCTGATGGCTCAGCGCCGTGTCCCGTTGTTCCTCCTGCTGCTCCTGAAGATCCTGGGGGCATTAGCTGAAGGCAGGATATCTTTTCAGTTGTAACCCCCCTTCCCCCACAGTGTTGCCAAAGCCCTGATATTAGTGTTTTAATGTGTTCTGAAAATGTAATATTTACATTTTCTGGTGGCTATGCCTCCTTTGCCAAAAAAACCCAATGCTGTGGTCTTTTAAATAAATGTCCATGTGTCTCCACCCCCAGATAGGCACATCAAGTGCACTTGCGAGGGCAGCTCGTGTGCCCCGGGGAAGCACTGCGATGGCGAGCAGTGCTTCTCCTCGGTGACGGTGAGTGGGGACCGGCGCGACTTCACCCGCGGCTGTCTGACGAGCCCCGATCAGAGCCGCATGATCTGCTCCACCGCACTGTCTGCCAGCTACGCCGTCGAGTGCTGCTCCTACCACATGTGCAACGCCAACACCACCACCGACACGCTTCTGCCCCTGCTGCTCACAGGTGGAACTGCACCTGCCACACATCAAGGTGTTGGGAGTATCTTGGGTTGGGAGTCTAATCATGTTAATATGTTAAAATATGGGGTGGTAAATTATAAACACGAAATCAGACAAGACTGTCTGATTTTCCAATGGTTTAATATAATTTTATTAATTGATCTTCAAGTGTGACATACAGAATAGTTTTCATGTTCATGTGTTTTTTAAGTTGAATTAATACCTTTTTCCTAGTTTCCAAAATCTTTTAAAATCTATCAGTCAAACTGGAAGACTGGAAGGTCTTTGAAAATACTCATATATTTATATGTTAGGTTTTTCTCTGAAATATAAATTTTTTTTTTTACCTCCTCCTTTCTACACAGTGCCAGAAGGAAAGCCAATTAGGTACAAGGTGGAGACCCTTGTCCTCTTTGTGATTGGCCCGTTTGTGGTGCTGGCCCTCCTGTCCCTGCTGGCTGTGCTGGTGTGTCGGCGGCTACACCACGGCCGACTGGAGAGACTTCACGAGATGGACGCTGAGCAGGGGGCCATCGACGGGCTCATCGCCTCCAACGTGGGCGACAGCACCCTGGCTGTAAGGCTCGCTCCCCTCCTTACCTGCACCACAGCGATACGTCATCGCTTAGCAGTTTTCTTTTAAATTGGAAAGAACAGGCTTGTGTTGTTCGAAATACAGGGAAGATTTAATATATGGATGGGATGCTGTCAGAATTTCTCAAACCTTTTCCAAAGATGATGGTTCGGGAGCAGTTGAATTCGGACCTGAGGTCTTTCCCTGTTGATGTCATTCACTTTCCAGGATCTCCTGGACCACTCTTGTACTTCAGGCAGTGGCTCTGGCCTCCCCTTTCTGGTTCAGAGGACTGTGGCTCGGCAGATCAGTTTAGTGGAGTGTGTTGGTAAGGCCTCCCGCCTGTGGTGCGTCAGTGACTTTCCACTCTATGCAGGTGATGTTGCGAGAGAGAGAGGTGTTCGTCTGGGCAAATCTCTTTAACACCTCCCTCCCCGTTCTCTCGGCTTTTTATAGGAAAAGGGCGTTATGGGGAGGTCTGGAGGGGCCAGTGGCAGGGGGAGAATGTGGCAGTGAAGATCTTCTCCTCCAGAGATGAGAAGTCCTGGTTCAGAGAGACTGAGATTTACAACACTGTTCTCCTGCGGCACGAAAACATCCTTGGTATGGGAATGAACGGGGTCTTTCCTCTGATTTGACACTTCCTGGTTTTTCAGCTGCTGAGAGACGGGAGAGCAAGTGGGGACATGGGCAGAGCAGTCTGACCCAGGCGCTGGATCCATCTGATTTTAACATCACTGTCCGAGACCGGTGCCAGGACACAGTCTGTCATGAGGCTTGCCTAGTTGGGCTGATTAGTCGCCGTGGCGATAACTAATCTCTTGGCTGGGAATCCAAATACCAGCAGATGAAAAGGGCAATACACGAAAGATATTTTTAGAAGTAAATTTTAAAAGTACCCAAACTGATGTTTCCAGGCATTATATCTTTTGAAATTTTTTTATTAAATTCTATGAAATGATAGGTATTTAATTGATAGTCATAGATGTTCTTAAAAAATAGAAATTACTTAAAATTTTTCACTAAATGATTAGACTAAGTATACTTGCATCGCTTTTTATATGATTTACTGGAACCTGCTGTTTAGAATAAAATGGCATTTTGCAGAATGTACCGCAAGGTTCTGGTGGTGACACATTCGCAGGCCAGAATGCTAGAATGGTCCCTTTAGAAGCTACTTCTGGTGCTGATCGTTCCTGGTACAGAGCAGTGCTTACGCCTTTGTTGTTTATGGTTTGTCACATAAGTTAGTAATCGACAAATATCCGAAATGAGAATAGCTTCATGGTACGTTTTGGCATCAATGGGTGATGGAAAACATGACCAGTCAGCAGTTAGCCAGACATCATATGTAATCTGTAATACCTTAAATTATTTATGTTTTTAACGATTTAACACATCAGAATACCCTGACCCGCCTGCTCCACAGGATTTATGGCTTCCGACATGACATCGCGTAACTCCAGCACGCAGCTCTGGCTCATCACGCATTACCACGAGAACGGCTCGCTCTATGACTACCTGCAGCGTGTTGCCGTGGAGACGGCGGACGGGCTGCAGATGGCGGCGTCGGTGGTGAGCGGACTGGTGCACCTGCACACGGAGATCTTCGGGACAGAGGGAAAGCCGGCTATAGCTCACCGTGACCTCAAGAGCAAAAACATCTTGGTGAAGAAGGATCTACGCTGTTGCATCGCTGACCTCGGTGGGTGGGCGTGGCTTATAATACCTGGTCACACCCCTGCAGGCCTGATATTTAATCCGAGTTGCTCATGATGTAGAATACTTAAGTAATTAACCTACACTGATTCTTACACACATGTTAATTTGATTTCTCTAGTTATTGCTCACTTAGTCAAAGTATTTATTGCTAGATCAATATACTTGTCAGAAAGTAATTTAGTGTATTTAGTAGTGAGTCTCAAACTCCCCTTTGTATAATGGTTTTTATTAATGGCTTTTTTAGGAGCTGAAAATAATTTTAAAATGCATCTGATTTCACTATTATGCCAATATATGCACATACTAACACAAATGGAAATTTTATATTGAGTCCTCAGCAAACCAGTTTAGTGTCATTTTATTTGCATTCTGTAATTCATTCCATCGGCAGCTCCATCGGGAGAGGGAGGCTAATGTAGATCGCAGGTGGAATAGAAACAAGCATGCCCCACGGCCCCCAGCAGGAATTAAGTGTCTGACACCTGATTAAATTTAATCTTAGCATTGCGCGAAAACGTCTTCACGATTCAAGGTGACAGGCTGAAGGGTTTTAGGATCAAATTCCACCCGTCCTCTTCCTCCTCAGGCCTGGCAGTCACGCACTCGCAGTCAGACAATCAGCTGGATGTAGGAAATAACCCCAAGGTTGGTACCAAGCGGTACATGGCTCCTGAGGTTCTGGACGAGACCATTCAGACAGACTGCTTCGACGCTTACAAGCGAGTGGACATCTGGGCCTTCGGGCTGGTCCTCTGGGAAATAGCTCGCCGGACCTACAGTAACGGCAAGTTCTGACGCCTTCATTTCTTGCATCTCTGGATGTTTACCCAGGCGGCCCTTTTGTAACAAAAATACCAGCTCTTTCGGGTTGAGGGGAAGCGCAGCAGTCTAAGGGATTTGTGTTTGACATTCCACACCCAACCTGTCATCCAGGCATCGTTGAAGAGTACAAGCCACCATTCTACGACCTCGTGCCTAACGACCCCAGCTTCGACGACATGCGCAAAGTCGTGTGCGTGGAGCAGCAGAGGCCCTTCATTCCCAACAGATGGTTCTCAGATCCGGTGAGTGGCTGGCTATGATACTGCCAGACTGACATTGAGTCATTTATGACCGTGTGTACCGATGGAAACTTACTGGAGATGGTTGTGCTGTAGTTTATGCATTTAAGCTCCTATCTGAGGATCTTGACAGTGGTGCCAGTGCCTGCATCAAGTGATCCGCGGATTGTATTCCAGACCCTGTCGGCCTTGGTGAAGCTGATGAGGGAATGCTGGTACCAGAACCCATCGGCCCGCCTCACGGCACTGCGAATCAAAAAGACTTTAGACAAAATCTACAGTTCCTTGGAGAAAGGCAAAGCGGACTGCTGAAGAGGGGCCTCTCTGGGAGGGGGGGGGGTGGCGTGAACCAGCATGGACAGGGTGATGTGGGGGGCTGAGGGCGGGGCCTAAGGGCGGGGCTTGTACACAAACTGACACGCATCCAAACACCCGAAGATGCTAAAAGGGAAAGGGAGGGTGTTTTGTTCTGTCGCAGTAAGATGATAATTATTATTATTATTATTATTTTTATTTTATTTTTTTGTATTGCTGTTTGTTTTTGTCACCATCTCTGGCTTATTCTTCATCCTACCATGTGTTAATCTGCCAGTGAACTTCCCTGCGTTGGGCTGGCTACATACCGTTGTGTGTGGAGGCCTCCTGCCTAGCTCGTTCTGTTACGTGTGGCATCTCCTGCAGAAACGCTGCAGGTCCAAGCTTTTGGGGCCCCGGGGCCTCTCCGTCCTAAAACTTTAGCCTCCGGGTGATGCGGCCCACCCTGGTTCGGCGTTGTCATTTCGGGCGTTATGCAAAAGCAGCTTTTTCTCAGTACTCCTTATGAGGCGAGGGTGGCTACCGGAACGTTCAACGTCCTGACGGCACGGGTGCCTTAGATCACTCTATGTATCCTCCACCTCCCTGCTGGCCCACTAGAGTTTACAGAAGAGTCACATTGTCATATTCACGAAGCCGATCGGACCGGAACCATAAGCCACCGAACAGCCTAACAGCTGCCAGCGAAAGTGCCATAGCTCTCGATCACATTTTCTCTATATATATTAATATATAAACAGTCTGTAAGTATGTATTCCTGTAGTCCCTCACCACGTCTCCAGCAGCTGGCGGTTTATCGAAACGGACGCATGTGGCTTTCGAGTAGAACCAGGCGGTAGCTATCAGTGGCAAACGTCTCGGTGTGAAATGCGGCTTGCCAGTGTGAGGGAGTGCTCATCACTACAGCTCATTGCCACGTGATGCCACATGCCCGCCCTCGGACTCACTGCTGTTGTGGCTCTTGAAATTTTTATATATTTGATTCTTTATTGGCGTGGGGGTCCGCTGTCGATCACATGTTAACGGGCCCCCCCCCCCCACCCCCACCACCCCCCCCCCAAAGAAGC
>JAODKN010000029.1:150592-161005 GCA_026774425.1 Petrocephalus zakoni
ATGACGAGGAAAGGCTAGAGCTGTTAATAACTGCGATACTGCCATGATGAGGGAAGGCTAGAGCTGTTAATAACTGCGATACTGCCATGACGAGGAAAGGCTAGAGCTGTTAATAACTGCGATACTGCCATGATGAGGGAAGGCTAGAGCTGTTAATAACTGCAATACTGCCAGGATGAGACTGCAGCTTTTCTCTCTGTGACATCATGACCAAAAGGAATTTGGATGACTAATGGCATTTTTTACCTACTTTATTGCTAAATCCTGGGTGGCATTTTTCATTGTATTAAGATAATGAGCTGAGATGATACTATGGAGACAAATCCATTTATCACACACAGGCTATGTATCCTCACTAAAGGCTGCCCTTTAAGTCTCTGGCAGCAAGGAATGATGTAATATTTTGGAAGCATCCACCATTCCGCAATTAAAAATTGGAATCAGTCATTCAGGAAGGTGCATCGTGGGTCACTTTCACAGTAGCCCATGTAAACAAAGGGCCTGCTGTTTAATATCTTCCTGGTCCCTTTTCCCTTTTTTCCCAGAAGCTCTGTATTACGTGAGAGGTCTGATTGAGGCTTGACCTTCACCTATATTTCTGCAGAAACCAAGAACCTAAAAGAAAAGCGGAGCTCAAGAACGAGGGGAAAGAAGGGGTCCGATGAGGATTCACCGAAGAAGAAGAAAGTCAAGAACGGGTCTGACCCCCCCCCCCTCTCATTTTCTATTCACTATAGACTTCTGTGTTTCAGACTTAAGGAGAACCTCAGCCTTAGAAAGACCAGCTGTAGGTACAATCAGTCTGACTCCTTGAAGTGAACTCGGATATACAAGAAAAGGACTCTGCTTTGTTTGGTCTTGTATATTTTGGGCTTTTGTTTGATAGTAAAACATCATTTAAAGTAGGTCAGTATGATCTTGATGATAATTGCAGGATTATAGTAGCACAAGACACCTTTAGACATTAATAGACATGAGCAATAATAAAGTTCATAATGATAAAGCAAAAATAACAAACTAGATCCTCTTCAGCTTGTTAGCAGCACAGTCCCTTCATGTTCCCTTCCTCTCAGCCCCGACTTCAGCGACTCCCTGCTGGCCGTGCACCCGTCCGACGTACTCGACATGCCGGTGGATCCCAACGAGCCCACCTACTGCCTCTGCCACCAGGTGTCATACGGCGAGATGATCGGCTGCGACAACCCTGACGTGAGTGCGCCGTGCCGCCGTGTCCGTGCCACGCGGCTGTGTAGCTCTAAGCCTGGTGTCGGATAAACCTGTGCTAAGTAGGATGACCTGCTCCTGTGCTGGGCGAGGCCGACTGCATGTGAGAAAGAACACTCAACTTTCAACTTTATATACTCTGGTTTTTGTGTTTTTAAAAAAGAAATAAATAAATAAATAAAAGTCACTACCTGCCAGCTTTTGATCTCAGCCAGTAAGTTCTATTTTTTCATAGTGGAATATCACGTCTCGGCCTTCTCGTGTAGTATTGACAGTTTTACTGTACCATCGGGGAATTTCAATACCAGGAGCACTAAGATCGTACTTGTGGTCTTGGCGAGACCCGACTTGCTCACTTGACTTTCAAGAACAAACGTCGGACGCAATGAATCATGGGATTGGTCTCGTTCGGCAAGGATGCAACTGATGTATCCTTTGATGTTTAGGGCCGGGCAGGAGCGGCATCTGGAGATTTACTGTCCTTCTGTTGTTAAGTGTTGTGACTGGTCTTCAGCAATGGTAGATGACGGAAAGCCGGCACACGAGGACACAAGTACGGTGAAGTGCGCATTTTGAGATTCACCCAGTGTTTGGTACTTGATGAATCCTTCCTGTCTTCTTGTCTTCCGTGTGCAGTGTCCGATAGAGTGGTTTCACTTCGCGTGCGTGGACCTTGCGACAAAGCCCAAAGGCAAATGGTAGGTGGACAGCCCTTGGGCTCAATAACACAAAGCCTGAAATATGTTCTTGGAAATGCTGCTTCATTTGGATGGGAGAAAGAAACGTATGAATTACAATGTTATTCCTCCTTTATCTCGTCAGGTATTGTCCCCGCTGCACCCAAGACCGGAAGAAGAAATAAGTTTGCACTGTTGTGTTGTTATAAGTATTGCATATATAAAATGCATCTTTGTTTATGCAGTACTGATACATATGTATGTTTCGTCAGTATAGACTAGAATTTCACAATCAGTCGATGCTTGTCCTATATTCTAGGGTACATGAGTATCATTTGGTAAGCAGTCCGCTAAATTAGCTGAGCTCTAAACGCTAAAGTCTTGGTGCACTCGTAGTCGCCGTTAAGCAGTTGTCGTCATCGTCCATAGATAGAAGAGAAATCTTTCAGCTGAGTGACCTACCTCATTGGATGAAATGCTTTTGGTTCTGAACCCAAAAAGTAGGTGAGTGGACGGGCTCGTGGGTTGGTTCTGCGACGACCAAGAGCCCTGCCCTGCTCAGTGCTGTAGGTGGTTAACGCTGACCATGCTAAATGAGTAACAGGATGGTAACGTGAGCTCATTAATCAGCGATATGAATATGTGATTGGTGGGTGTAACCGAATTCAGGCCAAAGTTCTGCTGAACACTAAAGACGGGTTAAAACGCAGGTACAGGAACGTGTGAAGTGGACAGTGAGGAATAGGGTTAGAGCCTCCTTGGGTGTGCTTGTACCATTGCTTATATTTACTGATGCAGTTTGTTTACAATCCTTCATTGCTGGAGTCAGCCTCAGGTGTGGGGTCCAAAGTTTCAGTTTTGAAATTTATTGGTTCAAGTTTGTAACTGGACCGTGAATGTTCTTGCGGTAAACGGATGTTTCTTGAGTTACCTGTATCTGTGTGCCGTTAGTAAGAGCTGTCAAGCACCTTGTGGAGTTTGTGCAAAGGGAAGTTCTGCTTCAAGTTTTAGTACAGGTGAACCGTGTGCATGTTTTACTGCAGGTATGCTGTGTGCTCCTCGAGTGCTGTCGGGACACTTGATTGGCCAGATGGGCCCTCAGAAATTTGCCCATTATTCTCAGAATGGTTCCACAACATTTATGGCTATTAAGCCTTTTTAAGAAAAATTAATGAATTGCACAATATGGAAAATATATATATATACCTGTGTAATATAAAAACAGATTCATCCTAGATTCGTCTATAACTTTTTTTTTAACACCAAAAATACAAGGACTTTATTTTTGTGTCCGGAACCTAATTAAAACCCTTCTGCATATTTTGCTGTGTATTTTAAAACCCTGATTAACTAGTGGACTATTTTATAAGGAGCTTTGTCATATGGCTGTATCGTTTGGCCTGGTCCGCTGGCAGTCTTTATGTTGACAAAGCTGAAAGATATTTACTAGCTTATAAGCAAGAGATTTTTCATTTGAATTATTGCAATAAGATGTGGCTTTTTATACCTTGCATGCAAACCTTAAAGTAATTTCTTTTAGGATTAGAAACTTGAAAGGTTGAATGCCGTACATCCAACTGTTTTCTAACCGTTAATGTTAGTCTGGGTCTTGGGATGTCATAAATATTGTTTGTGGTAGTTCTATAGATTCCAGTTTCTTATTGTAATATACACGCTTTTTTCATCAGTGCCACCAAATCCCTTTGTCAGCTGGAGTAGACAAGCAGCATAAGTATTAGAGAACAAACTCTTCAGGCTTGTTGCTTTCTCACAAATGCTACAATTTTTCCAAAGAGAGTGCATTATTTTCTTTTGTAAAGAAACAGCATTGAATATCTGATGTATATGAACTTTGTTGTATATCTGTATTTTTGGTCATGCTATATTCTTATAAATAAAGGATATCTTGGAAAAGAACCACTTTTCTGATTTATACTTGCTTACGGATCAACATCTTGCACTAAATCATTCCCAGGCACTCTTATGCCCAAATGTTGATGCCAGCTGTGTTATTAATGTAATTTAAACGTGGGTGTCATCAGCAACAGTTGTTTTCCAAACGTCAGTATTTTCTTATAAGAGGTTTTAAAATGCTCTGTGTACGATTTGGCATCTTCTGCTGGAAATGATTGATAAAACGCAACCGACTTTTCCACAGAATGGAAATCCGCGTCACTGCGATCGTTTGCAAGTTGTTCACCAGAGGGCGCTGTTTTGCATTTGAACGGCTCCTGTGTAACTTGACAGACGTAGTAATTGTCATGAACAATCGCCAATCTTACACAGAACGTGGATTTGTCACCCCAAGGATGCAGATGTAAGTAATAGTTCATATATGAAAGTTTATCCCAAAAGATCACTAATTTCTGAGGTTAATATTCTTCTGCATTGTCACCATTTAGTCACCAGTTGGTCCAGATATTACTATCCTATTTGAAAGCTGAAATGACAACCTTTAGATTATTATTACAATTAATACCTAACAATACTTTCACATCTAAGAAATTATGCTCAGTAACCCAACGATGCTTTGAGGTAGCACTATATTCTTGGTATAGTGCATAAAATTGATTATTATATTAATTAGTAATATATGTAATATGCTATAATATCCTTTACAGTATAGTATTCTGTTCATGATCACTGGATGGCAATCCTCTCTGTCCCATTGTCATATTCCATATTACCTCCATCATTATTACATGCCCTGTTCATGCTGCTACACTGTCACACAGGTTTCTTGCCATTTAAACTGTTGTGTTAACACTTTATAATTGCATATTGCACATCTATAAATCTGTTTCAAATCTGTATTATATTCAAGTTTTATTTTAAAAAATGTATTCTTATTAATCTTATTTGTATTAATCTTATCTTTCTAACTGTACTCCTTGTTTGTTAAATTTTTTTAATAGCTGCACAGCCAAAAGAGTGGTTCAGGATACATTTCACTGCGTATTGTACCTGTATAACTATGCGTGTGACAAACAAAGAATCTTGAATCTTGATGGAATTAATGTCATGCTGTGGACAGCGTGTGGCTCAAGGCTCTGTACCTCTGATTGGATGGTCGCCAGTTGGGGCCTAGCCTTGGCATGTATGCGGGCCCTTCAGCAAGGCCCTTCAGCAAGATTGGGGGAGGTAAAAAGAGAGTTTCCCCATGGGGATCAATAAAGTATCTATTAAGGTGAAGGTGATTAACTGTCATTGTTGACACACCACAGCGCACAACAATGAAATGTGTCCTCTGCATTTAATCCATGTGACATTGTGACACAGCAGGGGGCAGCTACTTAAGTGCCCGGTGAGCAGTGCTTGGCTATACCTGCTATATTATTGCTATTATTATTGAGTAAATACCAGCGTTGGCGCATTGCTATTCATGAACTGTTTAACCTTAGACCTAGGTGGTTGCGGGTTACGATGCAGAACTGAATGTGTCAGGGGAGAACTATTGGTTCTAAATATCCCATATTTGTCCGACATTTTATATATAAGAAATTAAGCCTGACAACATCGCATTACTAGTCAAGTTGAATATTTGAATATTTTAGGTGATTCAACTATTTTAGTGTCGTCATAAAATATTGTGCTGCTTCTGATTTGTATGCTTTCAAGAACTATAGATCTCTGCAGGCACATGTATGGAGTCTTTGTGCCTATAGGGGCTTTTGGGAAAAGTAGTTCATGCTACATTAAAGTTGCCGACTAGATAAAGAGGACTTCAAGGACCAGAATGCATTTCGAATTGTGAAAAAAAGTTATATTCTGGACTTCGGACTTTGGATGGTTTTATTGCATGAGTTATATGCAATACCATATGTTCCAGTTTTCTGAATTATACTTAAAAAAGGACGGCGTATAAACTTAAATGTGAAAATATAATGTTAGCTATTTGCAAACTGTTCCAAGCTGGGCTTGGTCGGTAGTTCCGCTTCCCTTCCGCCATTGCCAATCTGTCCGGTCCAACAAGTTCAAGGAATCAAAATAAAGTTAAGATACCAGTAACTTGGCGGTGGCAAAGCCGAGCTTATATATAATACAAAGTGTATTAGGTTGTGGGATTTGGGAGCGGGTCCCTGCAGTCTAAGGCGGTTCACAGAGGAGGCGGGGTTAACTTTTAGGAGTTCTGCGGGAGTTTGGTGCCGAGTTTCGCTGGTAAGTCTTATATGTCCTGCGCTAGATATTAAACTAAATTTTATTTGGCCGATAGCCAGTCTGTGCGCGTTGAGATAAAGGTGGTTTTCTTTGCTTGTTTGTTTAATGATCACACTTTAGCGCAAGCAGCGGCATGTGGTGGAGAAGATGCGCAGAGATTGATTGCCTCGATTGCGAATGAGTCCCCCATTTGCGTGCAGTTAGAGGCAACTGCGCGTTAAACATACGGGCATGCTGGTCTTGGGGCAGCTTTGTAGAAATCTAACGTGGAATTTAAGCTAAAGTCAGTCTGATTCCTGGATATTAAAGAAAAACCGGCTGGCTCATATATACTTTTACTGATGGAACTTTTACTATGAAATTATAATGTATTGGGATTTGGTATCTATATCTGACAGCGTAAATATGTGCTGAATATATTTATATATTATAATATATGATATATATATATATATATATATATATATAGTGTACATGTATAGTTATGGCATTGCAAACTGTGCACCGGCGTCGCGTGACGTTTCTAGCTGGCGGGCTGCATTCTTGGGCCGGCTCGCGGAAACCGGTTTCTTGGGGTCCGGGAGGCTTCTGGTCCGGAACCATAGATGGTGTGATGGAGGCATCTGATCGCTGTGTGCTCGGCCGCTCGAATTTCAAGGTTCACGTTATAGTTACCACCAGGAAGTGCTTTGATGAACCGGGCGGACGAAATTGCGACACTTTAACTTAATTATTAATTATGTGACTGTGCGATTGAGAAGGCAAAGTGCGTGGCGCTGCATGTGATAGTGCTGCATTGATTTGTTTGTTTTGCTCACGCAAAACTACCAGTTATGTGTCAGGCAGGCCAGTGCTCACCTCATTTGCTAATGGGACTGGGTTGTCGTGTTTTTTTTCCTTCAAGGAAGTGAGTGGAAATGACGCGCAGTGCGCACAGCACTGGCCTGAGTGTGTGAATGTGTGTGTGTGTGTGTGTGTGTGTGTGTGTGTGTGTGTCTGTGTCAGCAGCAGGAACACAGCCTGCTGGGCAGGAGCTAGGAAACTTAATGGTAATCGGTAATGGGGCCCAGGTACCACAGGAAGTGGCCCCGTTTCTGAAAGGGGGGCGGGGGTCTTCAGGAAGCTATGTTTGGAACTTCCTCTTATAAGTATTGCAAATACAAAAGGCTTTCTACCCCTTCCTGTAAACAGTTCCTTAAAGCAATGGGCCCAGTATCTGGAATGTAGAAAGATTAGTATGTTAATTATTGTAATAAACTACTGCAATACTACAGACAGTTTGCATAATGTGGTCCTTAGAGCTCTCTGTCGCCTACCAGCCTTGAACCAGAAAAACATGCATGTTTACTAATGAAGGACACACACATGACCCAAGAGTAGTATTATTTAATGGACAGAAATTCACCGCAAGAGAAAGGGACTGGACTTTAATCGGATTTTAATTACGTTTTAATTACATTCGTGCCTCATCATTTCAGTTGAATTGTCCCTTCTTGAATTGAAATTCCCATCCATTTGCTTGGCGAGAGTCAACTTTGGAATTCTTAGGTCCTAGGAGTACCTTTCTTCTCCATACCTTCAGGTCTTACTGCGTCATAGACATGACTGTATATGTTTATGAATGTGGTGCCTGGAGGCAGAGGTTGGAGGGGACTCTATTGTCCAATCATCTCCTGGGTTGAAAGTTGGTTCAGCAGTGTGCCTTTAGAGCAGACCGTCCCGCTCTGCGTAACTTCAGTACATTTTTCAGCCTAAGTGGTAGTGTGTATGTGCTCTTGCACCTCGGAGGTGTGCCTTATCTAGGAAGTGGGAGTCCTGCCATCCTTCAGGATGGCCTTTAAGGCGATAAGGGTCTATTGGGAGAACTTCTGCCAGTTAATGGGCTTTTGTTTCTGTGCCGCTGTCCTTCAGCTTTGACAAATGAGCCGCTGAAAAACAGTTTTGTGCTATTAATCTTCAGAAATTTGGGCAGTATTATTCCCAAAGTGCATGTAAAAGCTCAGAGTTTGGGGTTTTGGTTTGGCTAGCTAGCTGCCCTATCCTAAACTCATTGCACACCGACGCTTAAACAAAAACTCGCGTTGCATCAGGACAATAGCGCATGAAACATGCTGACAGTAATATGTGAAGTACATGATCTAGATGTTGTGTAAGTGTTAGTACGTTTAGTGTAAGAAACGTGTAGGACTCGGGCAGGTGAAATTTCACCACACTTGTAGACTGGTTGTATATTGATGAGCTAATGGTCGAGATCTCGCGAATCTTGAAGTAGCCGGGCTAAATGCATGTTGATGGACAGGAGCCTGGAAGTAGCCCAGAGCAGGGGAGTTGCCACACCGGCATGCAGCATGCCTGCACTCGCAGCGCTGGAACCTGAGCAAGAATGAGGGTAGCCTGGTACTGCCTGGGTCTCGTGCCTGCCAGGACACGCACGCCTCTCTGTTTGCTTAAGAAAGGGGGAGGGAGGAATAGAGAGAGCGAGAGAGAAGGCAAGTGAGAGAGGGATCGCACACGCGACGGGACAGGTAGGGCGACGGGACAGGGAGCCGTCTGCCACCCTCGTCACCAGTGTCAGAGGCGGGGATTGGGCCCGGGTGCGGAGCCCCTTGGAGTGGACCCTGTCGGACTTTCCCGGGGTGCTGAGGGTGAGGATATGTCGGAGTCGAATGGGTGTGAGCGCATGCTCGTCACTTATGGTCCCTGTTTCTTTATTTTTCTTTACCCTGGAGGGCGTGAAGTTTCTGTGTGCGGCGGTCGCCGAGAAGTCGAGAATCGTCCGAGGCGGATTTCCACCGTTTGGAACGCAGGCTTGGCTTTCTGATACGCTCAGCTCGCAGTTGGAAGTTCTGGCCGCGTGCTCTTGAAAGATGATTATCTAGCCCTCAGAAGAAGCCGAAGGACCGGCCGGTTACGTCTGCGGGTCTCGGCTTGGAGGCCATCCGTTTGGCGGTCCTTGTGCGTGTTAGGGAATGCCGAGTTTGGTTTGCTCCACAGATTAGGGCGACGGGTGTGTGGTCGCACGGTCGCCTGCTCAGATCCGTATTACTGCGGTAAAAGGTGGCGCCGGCTGAATTGGACTGTAGAGCGGCCAGCTGTGGATGTTGCGGCGAATGAAACGTCTGCAGACATCGTAAATAGTGTCAGCAAAAGTGAGAACAGAGTCGATCTGCATGCAGGTCCCTTAGAGACAGGGCTTTCCCCGCCAAGGAAGCTTCCTGCATGCACTGAGAGGAAGAGACGGGGCTGGCTTGTGGTCAGACCAATGCTGACAGGCCTGGGCGGATGTTGGCTTTTGTTACCTTATTTGGGCATGAAGGGGAGTGTGGCCACATTGCTGATTACAGAAGCTGAGACGAGAGACCAGTGGTGTTTTTAATTTATTTTTTTTTTAGCGGGGTGATGGGTTGAGGCATGTCTGGCCTGAGACTTCTCTCTCTATCTTGGGACATCACACCCTGCTCACTGCTCCGTCTCACTGAGCCTTTGCACTAAGGTGCATTCTTGCACACGTCGACGACCTGCCGAGTAACACCGTCCGGGAGTAGTGGGTGCAGGCTTCATCTGGATGAGCTGTAGGCTGCTCTCAAAGCCGAGTTTGCCTACAGACCAGCTTTTGCTTTAAGGCAATGCTAAACTCCAGAGCTCCCTCCTGTCTTATGCTGATGTGAGAGCTTACGGGCTTTGTTGCACAGAGGTCACTGCTGGGTCATGGGTTCTTGCTCACTTGGCAGTGCAACGACTGTCACCTTCTTCATAGACAGGAAGTGGCACTTGTAGGGGGAAGTGATGCCCATGTGAGGTATATGACAGAAGGCTGCAAGGTAAGGACTGAGTCTCTGATTGAGTAGAGAAAGAAAACGTGAATAACAGATATATACTTGTTTGACCAGAGAGTTGGAGCCATAAGTAATACAGCAGAGCAGGTCATGGGTCAGATGAGTTGTGGAATGGAATATGGGCTGTGGGCTTTCATTGAGCTTTTTCTTCTGTTGGATCGCATGCAATGAAGTAGCGATGCACCGATGCCAAATCACAAATCCTTTGCTTTGGGTATCTGCCGATACTAAGTACCGATCCAATACCAGTGGGTGCGTTCATGCAGCCGCTTACAGCGCTGACTTAAAGCAATGCATTCTGGGCATTTCTGATTGGCCAAAAACTAACCATCATGCATTGCATCAAGACCAGAATGCATCGCTTCAACACACCCACTGTTTAATTAATAAGCTGTAGGTTTTTCCTCACTGTGTGGAAGAGACTGTGATCATTCTTTAGTGTGCAAGGCCACATCAGGTTTAACGTAAGGCTTTCTTCACTTTGGAAAAATAAAATGTAACACAGGCATGCGCATATA
>JAODKN010000029.1:184271-200481 GCA_026774425.1 Petrocephalus zakoni
GAGCTCCTCAAGTACCTCTCTGATGAGTGAAGGCTGACGATGTGCTATACAGCTCTGGTTCTGAGTGGCCTGTGCCCACTTCATGGAGATTAAAGCAGCATTCAGCCATGAGGGGTTGGGGGAGGGGCTAAAAGGAAGAGGCACTGGCTGGGCTGTTGTTTGAAGTGACTGGCTTTGATTTGTCATTGGCCACTTAGTAGAGCATTTAGCTGGCCAATCGTCTGGGGGCTGTGATCTCATTACCTTACCTTAGTTTTGTTTGGCAGCTTTGGTTTATTTACGGAAAATCACCATCGGGTCTTCAACATGCTTTCATGTCACTGTGACTTGATGCTGTCTGCTATTGATTTGTTGTTCACAGAAACTGTGTGGCTGTGTCTCTTGTTCGCTGTTACCTAGATGAAGAAATTGTTTGGGTTTTAAATGTTTTTAATAAATAAAATATACGCATTTATTTGTTTGTAGTTTGTAAAATAGTTTTTATTAATGTTAATGTTTTTATTATTCAGTTGATTCTTCAAATGATCTTTTGTCAGTCAGTTAATCCAAAAATTCAGACAATGACACGTTCTCTTAATATGATAGTATAGTTATTTTAATTTTGTATTTTTTTATTCTAAATTAAATACGATAATGTATGAGAATGTGATAATAAAAAAAATAAAAAACGGTGTACAAAGCAGTCTTTAATGCCCGGAACTAAAAGTGCGAGACCAGTTTCTCGACGGACATATTTTCAGCCGGACCGACATGGTATTACGGGTGTGCGTACAGCAGGTAGATGCTTCTTTATAATTAAAATGTGAATATTGTGATTTGTTTGTCAAATGCATAACCGCTTAAAAACGAACGTGAACATACGGAGGCTTTCGATGAACTCGGGTAAGGTCAAAGTAACGTGATGGCTTTATGTGTTTGTAATTGATTCTGTAATATTATAGGTGTTCCGATGGACCTGCCGGATAACACCCGAGCCGTTTCGCTGTACGCGTACTGTCAATTCTGAGCAGCGGAATTGGAGCCTTTCGGTTTCTTTGCTCAGGCGTGTTTGCTCTAAATTCGATGGTGTGCTTGAAGAGTATGAGAGCGGACTGCAGAAGCCTTCACGCCGGCCGGTCAGGGAGGAGGTGCTGCCTGACCTGGTACAGCTGGGTTTCTCCGAAGACCAGGCTGAACTGCTCCTGAATGGAGCCTGCAATAACCGACCCGGGCAGACGGGGACGCTGCACCTGTGCGGCATTTCAAACCTGGTGTCCCTGGGCCTGAAGTCTGCCAGCATCCTGAAGGTGCTTGAGAAGTGTCCCAAATTGTATCGGGTGAAGGGCTTGCAGATGCAGCAGCGAATCGACAACCTTCGAAAGCTGGGATTAGTGGAAGGTGATCTCCACAGCCATTCCCTTCTAAATACAGCGTATCTTTTGCACTTTCATTACATATTGTCTTATGAATGTTCTGTGTGCTTGTGTACTGACCCCCTAGTTTGTGACTTTAAGGAGGGAAAACTTAGTATTAAGTGAAATGATCAGGTGCGTATTGTTGTAGGCCAAACTGCATCATCTATCCATCGTCCAGTGTGTCATACACTTGTTTTATAATCGTTATAATGTATGATGCAGTGATGTATTTTGTACCTTGTAGTAAAAGCCAGATGAAAGCATGTGACCTAGTGCTTATCTTCGGTCCACATGAAGCATGTGACATAATTACATAAGTGTGTTCGTCTCCAGGCAGCCTGCAGAGGGTGATCAGCCAATGTCCAACACTCCTCACTCTCCCCCCCAAGAAGTTAAACCTGGTGTGCAGCTGTCTCCAGAAGAAGTGCCTCTTCACCAGCCAGCAGGTCACAGAGATACTCCGGGACTCCCCGAACACCATGCTGGAAGACCCGGGCCAGCTGGAGTACAAGTTTCAGGTTAGGGGGTGTGGCCCTCGCTGGGGGCAGGCTTTAGCATCACCCAATCAGCTCTGAGCTCATTTAAAGGGAATATTCTGCCCTCAAGCTTCACCGAAAGGTGCGCTGGATTTTCCATTCATACGATTATTTATATATGTTGTGTCCAGAAATTACTTACTTATTCAGTGGGAGGAATCTATAGGTCCTGCTATCCTCGAGGCTTTCCCCAGCCATCTTACAGGCAGGAAGGCTTATCTCAACACTGTCTTGGTTATTACACACTCAGGCCCTTCGCTCCCTAAAAGCCAGGATAGCCAAAGCCAGTAGATTCTAATGACTCGCTTCTGCCCCCTGCTGGATAGTGGCACATCTCTATCTTTTGCAGTACGCCTATTTCCGCATGGGGCTCCGGCAGGCTGAGATGGTGCGTTCCGGGCTGTTCCGCGTCTCGCTGGAGGACCTCTGTCGCCGACATAGCTTCCTGGAGCGCCGCGGCCAGTACCAGACGCCCGACAAGAAGGGGCAGACTCGCATCGAGAACCCCCGTCTCAAGGACGTTGCCTGTCCCTCCGAGGATGCTTTCCTTAGCCGGGTTGCCCAGGCAACGCAAGAGGAGTTTGGAGTGTTCCGAAAGCTGCTGGCAAGGGAGCAGGAGGAGGAGGAGGAGGAGGGTGACGAGGAAGAGCTGCAGTTGTGCAGCGAAGAGGAAGATGGTGGTGGTGAGGAGGAGGAGGAGGAGGATGATGACGACGTGGAAGGAGGTCACAGCAGGGAGGACAGAGGCAGCACAAACTATCGAAGGAAGGGGAAATGAGTGAGGTGGGGTGATATGGAGGAGAGAAAGATTGTGTTCAAAACTTAACAAAATAAAGCCGAAATGAAGTGGAAGAGAAATCCTGTTTCTGTGTTGTTGTTTTCCTGGAGAGGCGAGAGTTGATTACTATTTTCCTTTTCGGAATTATTCACTGTCGGTGTATGGCACTTATCATAACTGATTTTCTAAACCACCATATAACCAGTTAAATTAGTTTGGCTCTTTATCACCCCTTGCATGTGTGGCCTGTTGATTGACTGATTGTTTGTTTAGATCAGTTTCTTTAGGGAAGCAATCCATTGTAAATCTGTGTATCTCGGCCGCGCTGATTGAACGCGATGAGTTCTTCCTGCCGTTGGCTGCTCCACTTAAATGTTCTGTAAACGGACGCATGAGGCCTCCAGTTATGACGATAGCACTGTTAAGTGCCATTGGCTCATTAGGCATCGACATCTGTTTTTATGAGGCCCCACGACACCTGCGGTCCCTCGAAATCGCCCTTTGCCCCGTGTCTGCGGAGAGCCGGCCAACAGCACTTAGGAAGGGGCCCTTCTCCTAAACTGAATTCCCCTCTCAGCATGTAGTTTATTACCCCGCCAGGGTATTCCATGCCGGATATGAGACATGAGCGCAACACGGGAAAGGAGCTCAGTGTCAATACAATAACGGGCAAGAGGACGTGATGCATTATTGGCTATGTTTTAAATGATTGCGGTATGAGGTCAGGGGGAGGGGCTTGCTGGCGAGCCGTGTTGCCATGACGCCTCTAAATGGCCTGATGAGCCGACTGCGTGTTCATGTGCTGATAGCAACGCGCGACCGTCCAGAGGGGCCATCGATTTCTGAAGTGGAGAGGCGAGTGGACAGGTGTGCTCTCTGGAAGTTGCCCGTAGGTGGATGTCGATTTCCAAAAGAGTGATCGAAGAGTCACATCTATTGGCCGCTCTTGCCAGGATCTGCCAACGACATAAAATCAGCCGGTAAGAGACTATTTCACTGCCGCCCGTAATGACCTCCTGGGCTTGTGGCTAACTCTCTCGCTAATGGCCTATGTGTTTTTTCTCCCAGTCGTATTGATTTTTCACTCTGTTCCTTGGATGGGGAAAAAAAAGCAAATCAGGGGAGAATTAAGTTGATTTTATTTGCCCACCAAAGCATTGATGAATGGTAAACGACCATAATTACAGTTTTTCACCAGAGTGGTGGACTTCAGTCACTAGAGTAATGATATCGTAACCTGGAAATGGCTGGTAATGGATATCTCTACATCACTGTCATCTCGTTATCAATGTGGCAGATTTTGTTTTGTGTTTTATCACTCCCGTAATAAGACAATTGGTGAAATATTGGAAGTCAGTCTGTCATGCTGATTTGTGAAGGAGGGGAAATCACAGCCTAGGTGGGACTGGTGTGGGGTTAATTTTTCTGGACATAAAGTCACCCTTTCTCATTTGCCTTTTTTGGGGGAAAGATTTTTAGTTCAATTTATTTTTATAAAGCACCCTTCACAACAGATCCACTCCAAGCCACTTTACATGGGTGTGTTCTGATACATTATAACATCAGATTTAATTAAGGAGAAGAGTTAATGAGTTATGGGGTTTGAAAACAGTGATTGTGTACAATAAAAGTGCCACTGTGGTTGTACCAGGGGCAAGGTACAAAAGGCAAGAAGAAGAATTTCCATACTGATGATGATGGTGGTAATAATAATAATAATAATAATAATAATAATAATAGTACTGTATGCTATCAGACACTCCCTCCCATTTCCCCAGCAGTGGCTGACATTTGCTCAGCTCTGAACCAGAACCTGGCCAGGCTGCCTAGCCATGCGTGATCCGGACCACAGCCCCACCATGAACAACTCCACATGGTTCGAGGACGTGCAGCGCTGGAACATGGACCTGTTCCTGATCCCGGCGGTGACGCTCACCGCCGTAACGTTGCTGGCCGACACGCTGCTGCTGGCCTGCATCCTCTGCTCCCGCGCCCTGCGGCAGGAGACGCGCTACCTGCTGCTGGCCAACACGCTGGCGGCCGACGTGGTCTTCTTGGCGTTCAACATGACCGTGGTGAGCTGCAATGCGCTGCAGGCCAGCATGCCGCGCTTGGCCTGCGAGCTGCTCACCGCCGCCACCATCGCTGCCTACTGCTGCGGCATCCTCAGCATCACACTCATGGTGCTCGACACCTACGTCGCCGTCCGCTGGCCCCTGCACTACCAGCGCCTGCTGCCACCAGCCCGCACCCGCCGCATCCTCCTGGGCACCTGGATCCTGTCCGCCATGTACCCAGCATCCCAGGTCATCGTCATGGAGGTCACACAAAGCTCTATACCCTGGGACCACGAGCCCTGCCTGGTTCTGACCCTCTTGGGCTCAGCCAGTGGCAACATGATGGTGGGGGTCTACATGTATTACACCGTGGGCGTGATCTTCTGTTCGAGCCTCATCCTCTACTGCTACGCTCGGCTGTACGCCATCACCAGGACGTCGGGCATCTGGCACTGCCGCTACTCCCGCGCACGCATCACGCTGTTGGCGCACGCTACCATGCTCGTGCTGCACTTCGGGCCCGGCCTGGTCTTCTCCGTGGAGCTTGCGCTCTTCCAGAGGCACACGCTGGGCAACCGCCAGCTGGTGCTGATGAACATGCTCAACACCAACCTCCTGACGCTGCTACCCAGGGCCAGCGCCCCCTACCTGTACGGCCTCCGCTACCGCGACATCAGCGACACGGTCCTGCTTCTCTTCCGGGGCCGGGGTCAGGTGACTCTGACTTAGGCGCGTCCACCAAGCTGCTTTCCAGGGAATGTTGTCCAAAACATCAGAAATTCTGAGAACCATATGGCCAGTACATGAAGCATTACAGCTTCAGTATGTAGAGAGTCAACATAATGAAAATCACATGTGAAAATAGAAAAACAACAGTTTAGCCACCCAAAGCCGTGGTCATTTTCTTAGCTTGCACTGGAGATCTAATGCGGAACAAAAATCTCAGCAATTCCAGATGTTTCCCTAGATTTAATCTAGAAATTGCCTGTTGGATTTCAGCCAAAGTGAATTCTCTCAAGTGAACATTGTATATTTTGTATGATGTGTAGATTTCTGTACTCTATTGTTATTTATGTAGACGGTTACAAATTAATGGTACAGACACTATTGTAAATATATAGGTTTTAACCCTAGTGTTAAATGCTCACTAATCATTGACCCAGTTCTGTTTTCATCTCATTGTTAGATTAAAATACTAGGAAGTTGTCCATTTATACATTTTAGGGGGGGCAGAGTTTTTGTTGTCATAATCAAATTGTGACTTACACTACGTGTATACAAACAGTCGACGTGTGCTGGTTCTGTTGAGGATCCTGCTTTCGACCAGCACTTTAGGAAAAGGGCACCATTTCCCCGTGAGCACATTTGCTTGCTTAACTTTGTTTGCCTAAATATGGGTTTCCTGGGAAACCATTAGTAAAGGCTTCTGTAGTTAATCGATGGCTCTGACATTCACCCGTCTCTTGGCTTGAGTGCCTGGTGACAGCCCGTCACGGCCGGCAGACGTACACCTAGAGAGCCGGAGTAGCATTTCCACTTCGGGCTTCAGTCAGACTGCGCGATGGATGCCAAAGGGTCCTTCTGGTCACTGCTGTGTACGTTCGGCAATTGGACCAGCGACGGGGGGAAACAGGACAGGCGACCGGACGGCTCTAACTCGTCGCTCGGCGCCGTCGAGGTGTTCACCCGTGGGTGGCAGGTCTTCGTGCCCCCTCGGCAGATGCGTGCCCTGCAGGTCTGCCCCATCGTCTGCTTCTTGGTGGTGTTTCCCATCACCCCCGTCATCCTCACCAAGGTCCTGTCGAGCCCCCGCCTGCGGCAGGAGACGCGCTACCTCCTGCTGGCCAACGCGCTGCTCAGCGACCTGGCCTTCGTCTCCGTGTACGCATTCACCTCGGTGTTCAACGCCGCCGGGGTGGCCATGTCCGAGTGGGGATGCGCCACCCTGCTCTCCCTGCTGGGGGCGCTCTACAGCGCCGGGATCCTCAGCACCGTTGCCATGGCGGCGGACACCTCACTGGCCGTGCTCTCGCCCCTGCGCTACCTGGCGCTCTGGCCCGTCTCCCGGACGAGAAGCGTGGTGGGGGCCGTGTGGGGGCTGTCCGTGTTCTTCCCCTTGGCCATGGTGGGGGCCTTTGTGTGGTTCCACGCCGCCAGCCCCTGCCAGTCCCACATCTGTTCCATGCCCTTGTTGCTGGTGCTGACCATCGGCCAATCGCCGGTGCTCAAGCTCTCCATGCTGCTGACGGTGGCCAGCATCCTACTTATCTTGTTCCTGATCTTCTGCGGCTACATGATGCTCTGCTGCAGCACACGGAGCTCGGGGACGCGGAGCGGCCAGCGCTGCTCGCGGGCCAAGGGCACCTTCCTCATGCACTACATGCACCTCTTCCTCTCCTTCTGCCCCATGCTGGTGCTGATCATCGAGCTGCTCCTGTACACCCAAATCCACGCCGTCGACCTGCGGGCAAAACTCTGGGTCTCCCTGGTCATCTGCAACGTGCTGCTGGTGCTGCCCAAAGCACTGGCACCCTACCTGTATGGACTCCGGTACCGGGACCTGTGCAGAAGTCTGCTGACTTTCTATGGGCTGAGGAAGACCGTGGTTTTTCCAGTAATGTAAGAGTTGGACCCAGATCCGTCCTGTTTATTTGTAACATACCTGTATCTGCACCTCAGGTTTGCGGGATTATTTATTTTCCATCCCCTGTAGACTTTTATTTGTAATTTTAAACCATTCGTGAAAAGTTGTGTATCGAAATCATTTAAAGATTGATCCCTATAATATTATCTTCCGCGTTGGTATTTCAACGTTAGGGGGATTATCTGAATTTGGCTAAATTAGAAGTGTTGTAATAAATTAAAGAATTATTTTAAATGAGTTTTACTTTCCTTAATTGTTTAATAAGGATGTGGGTTGGGAAATGGATTGATGAATAATGGTTTAACATTAAAATTCCGACAAAATGACATTGAATGTTCTTCATTATAGATAAGTGCCATGTCTTCAACAATAACTCTCTTCACCGCTTGATTGGTTGTTATTTACTTTAAAACAATGATTATTTGTACTCACTTCGTGCTTTTCATTCTTGAATGTAATAGGATCTCTAGGATTGTTTTTTTTTTATATCAACGGGTATTGAATTAATGACTTGGAGAAGAACATTTTGAAAACAAAGTGCAATTTCGCTAACGGCCGCTAAAGGGCACTGAAATCTCCGCAGGATGACGCGTGACTCCGAAAAGTAAACACGCTGGGATGTTTAACTAAAAAAATATGTAAAAAAAAGTGTAAGCGAGGTTGGGCTAGCGACAGGCAGCGTTCATGACTGCGGCGTCACGATAGCATAGGAGGCGTACGCAGCACAAGCCGGCCAGTGTTTAAACCGGGTCCAAAAGACCTGCCACAGTGGAGGGTCCAGCGGAGCGCCGTCCAAATGTAATCTATACTTACTTCCAGGGGGAAGATACGCCACCTTTTCCGGCGGCTCGTCGGGCAATAAAACAGTACAACAATAGCGTGTTACAAAACAACAATATGTACTATGTATTTAAGTACTCATTTTACACATTTTGGCGCCAGGAACCGATTTGTGGCGTGTTAAAGACTGGGCTACAGCTCTCTGAGTCATTTGTTTTAAAATAATCTGGTTAATGACAAAAGTTATTCTAATATTCTTATAATTTTTCTAATCGCACTTCTACCCTTAGGACAGGGGTTACTCTACACCGTTTCATTAAATAAGTCAATAGACAAAGTATATGGCAAGAAACTTAATTGCACGCCATCTGATTTACTCAGACGCAAAATAAACAATGGATTAACCGGTTTATTTCCGACACTGGATTTTTTACGGAGACCTAAGTATTTAACTGCATGCAATGAAAAGCAGGTTTTTTTTTCAGAATTACGTCACAGAACCAGAGCCTGCTTAACCGCCCCATGCAGAGAGCCGGATAACCGAACTTCGTGTTTGCAAACAAAAGCCGGCCACGTGGAGTACCGGGGGGTTATGGGAATTGTTGTCTTTCGACGCGTCGTTGTCGCCGGCAATCACGTTAAAATGAACTACATCCCCCACAAACGCCACATAGGAGCCGTCTGATGCGTGTCATGTGGCGATGATGACATATATTCTGATTCTCGGCTGGCTGTTATAACAGATCTCTTTGTGCCGATGCAGAATGTGAGGTCGGGGATAAATATGTGTATTTTGATTACATGATTTAGGCAAATAAGATAAAAAATTCCGTTCTGGTATTGTGAATTTGAATATAAAACTAACCTAATAGATGAAATAGTTTCTCTGCTTTTTTTCTCCATTTTTTGTCATTTTTTCCCGGAGCAGATCAACTTGTGTTAAGTTTTGTAAAGGTAAGATCTTTAACTTTTAAACTTTTAAAATATATATGTAGTTACCGGCTATGTTCCCGTCTAGTGCACAACTAGCCCATCAATGTCTGTAGACCATGAAAGGGGCACAAGATATTTTATTGAGGCCATGGTACAGACAATAACATTTTTGTTTTAGCGGTAGCTAAGATTTCTGTAATGTCTCTGTTTAACCTGTTGGCTGATAATGATGGCAACGATCATAATACGTATTCTGGTGTACTTTAGATGTAATGGTGGTTAGTAATTGGGTTTAATATCTGAAACGGCTAGCTGACACGTGATTTCTGGAGGCTTTTTGTTTACATCGGAGCTGCGGGTTACATCAGCCGTTTTCATTTAATTTTTTATCACATTTCAAAACGAGTCGATGCACATCCATTTGTCCAACGTGATTTTTTTCTTGGAGATGTATAGGATAAGTCGATTTTATTACTTTTCCAGAACTTTAGGGTAGGTTTCCCCCTCTTTTACAGTATTTATTTGACCTTTATGGTAATTGTTTAGAATTTACTGTAGAAATTCGACCACAATGATTTTGAAATAACATTTTACTTAGTTCACGTCACAGCTGGTAAAACAATGAAAAGCGGGTTTTGATGCCCCTTTGTCTTGAATATGACGTGCGGCAAAGTTAAAAAAAACGTTTTTTTGTTTGTTTGTTTTGCCCTACATGCTTCCCCCTCCTTTGTATATGCGCTCGCATTATATTTTAAGTGGGTGTGAGGAGCGCCTCGTCGTGTCAGCTACTGACGCAGAAATACCGTTCCGAGGTGCGTTTTTTGTGCAATGTCGGCGGTACCTTGCAGTCTGTCTGAAGGTTAAAGTGTCTGCGACGTAACCCGCCGTCTAAGTCTGCCCGATAAGGAGAAGAGTGAAAAATTAAGATGCAAAAAGTGTTAGGTCTAGAACTGTATTGTACTGACAAAATGCAGCCCTCTTATTTATTATATAAAACCATAATAATTATCATTTTATTAAGACCCCTTGGTGCCGCTCTCCGCGGTCCGCCTCTTCGTATTTCTGAAACGTTCCCTGTTAGTTTATCGTTCCCCACAATCAGAGATAACGCTCCACAATACATTATAGTTGTTGCGCACATGCTTGTGTTTTGGGATCTGCTCCGCGATAGCAGTACCTGGGGGGTGGAGGGGAAAAACCCCTAAACCCAGGTAACAGACTCACTCTATCCTATGGAATTATTGCTTTTTATTCGTATTTACTTGACTGCTTTGTACAGTAAACCTAGACGTATAAGAGCCGGAGCTGGAGGCGGAAACGTCGCCTTTGCGGTGTGTTTTTCTCGGCGCCGGCTCCGCCTTAAATAGACTGGCACACGGAGCAAAATACACGGGGGGGGGGGGGTCCCAGTCTGCACCTCCTCCTCCGTTAGCCACCTAGCTTTTGTCAATTCGGACAAGACCGTGCTAAGACGATTACGAAATAATGTCGTGCGTTAACACTGATCTGCTTCTCCAAGTAATGATAGGCTCGGTCTGCAGGAAGCGCGTTGCGCAAAAGCCTCCCCCCCTGTGTTTTCTTTTCGTGGAACTGAACTTTACGTGTAATGTGCTGGTGCCGGGGGCACTGTGCTGTGCAGCTCACTGGGTTAGAGGTGCTTACCGCTGAAACACGTGCCTGATGTTTCCATCTTTATTTACTCAGTTTTAATCGAAGTCCCTTCATTCGCTGGTGACCTTATTGTTTGGCAGGCGTTCGCTTTTTGCTGATGACACACGTGATCCCCTCCCAGGAGATTTTTTGTTTTTTTTTTCTCAACCCCTCTTTGGCCCTAAGAAATCTAAATAGCCGGAAACTAGTTTATGGTAAACAGTCTAAGGATGTATTTGGGGTTAAGGCTTCTACCATAAATCGTAGTGAAAATGAGAATTCCTCTGAGTGCTCCATCTCTTTATGTACATGGTTATTGTCGTGTCGAGCCTGGGGCATTACATTGGGCTTGACTACATTAAAACTGTCAACAAAGCCCATTCCCATGACATTTGCTTTGTGTGACATAAATACAGACATTTTGCTTTTGGCATATACACTTAAGGGTGTTGGAAATTTGGGGTGGGGGTTGAATTTTGTCAGCCAGGGTGCCAGCTTAGTGCACTTAATAACAAATGCTGTAAATTTCGGTGTGTCTGACGGGACTTTCGGTGGGATGTCTTTAAATATCAAATTGCTGTTTATACATGTCGGGTTGGGTGTAGTATGTGCATGAATAAGTCAAGCGTATTCCATGTTTACATAACCATAGTTTTGTTGAGTTATATATAAGGCCTGTGTTATGTATGGGGTGTGATGTCACCTTTCTTGCTGGTCAGATTCACATACAGTCATGGTGTTGATCCTGGGACGACGACTTAACCGGGAGGATTCCGGTGTCCGCGACTCACCGGCGGTCAAGCGCAAAGTTCTGGAGATGGACCCCAAGGCACTGTCCAGCCACGACATCTTCGACTTTGCCTCGGGTCCCGCGCACGCTGACGGCATCCTGCAGGTGTTCAACGAGTTCCGCGACGACCGTCTCTTCACAGACGTGGTCATCTGCGTCGAGGGCCACGAGTTCCCGTGCCACCGCGCCGTGCTGTCCGCCTGCAGCGCCTACTTCCGCGCCATGTTCTGCAACGACCATCGCGAGAGCCGCGAGATGCTGGTGGAGATCAACGGCATCCGCGCCGAGGCCATGGACAGCTTCCTACAGTTCGTCTACACCGGCAAAGCACGCATCACCACCGAGAACGTGCAGTTCCTCTTCGAGACCTCCAGCCTCTTCCAGATCGGGACCCTGCGTGACGCCTGTGCCAAGTTTCTGGAGGACCAGCTGGACCCCTGCAACTGCCTGGGCATCCAGCGCTTCGCTGATGCCCACTCCCTCAAGCAGCTGGCCAGCCGGTGCCGCACCTACGCCCTGCAGAACTTCACCGAGGTGGCCCAGCACGAGGAATTCCTGGACCTCCGCCGGGAGGAGCTGGAGGAGTACGTCGGCAGCGACGACCTGGTGGTGGGGAAGGAGGAGACGGCGTTTGAGGCGGTGATGCGCTGGGTGTACCATGACGTGGAGCCGCGCCGGCCCTCGCTCTGCGAGCTGCTGCAGCACGTCCGCATGCCACTACTGCATCCCAACTACTTCGTCCAGACGGTGGAGGGCGACCAGCTCATCCAGAATGCCCCCGAGTGCTACCAGCTGCTGCACGAGGCCCGGCGGTACCATGTGCTGGGTAACGAGATGATGTCTCCCAGGACCCGGCCACGCAGGTGCCAGCATGCCGGCGGGGGGGGGGTCTGCCTTCTTAACAGCCAATCAGAACCCGGCTGCATTTACATTTATAATTATTTGGCGACTTTTTCCAAAGACGCGTATCTTTTTTGAGGGGCAAGGTCAGACAGTCCGTTAAATTCCAGGCCCCTCCGGATGTGGCTGTCCGGAAGAGGAATACCCCCCGTTAAAGGCCTAACAGTTAAATTACTCTGCCGACCGTCGGATTTGAACCTGCGACCTTCTGATTGCGCGACAGTTAGTCTTTCTCTCAAACTTTTAGCTTTGAAATTCAGTAAATGTTTGAGGTTAAACCTGATTGCCAGAGGGAGGGAAAAGAACCCTTTGTGCCAAAAAACAAACGGATTTCGGTACCTCTCCATGTCTGTAATTAAAGATCAGTGTGCTCTTTTTGGGAAGACCGCAAATTAAAAAGAAATCCATGTTCAAACTAACCTGTTTACACGTGACTCCCTGTGTTTGAAAAGATCGGAAACAGAATAGCTTATGAATACGTTGATACTTCGGAGCCAGGGCTTTGTCCTTAAAAAGAAAAGAAACTTTTGGGGTGGAGCTGAGAGGTGACCATTCCTGTATGACATATTTCTGAACATTGCTCTTCCGGAAAGCCACTTCCAGGGGGCCCGCAATTTTCTCAAATGCTGGGAGAGATACTGGTGTGACATCAGCAGTGCTTTGTGCCCTAAGCTGGCGTTATTATATTCTTATAAATAATGGCTGTAATTAAGTTCAGGCGTGTACGCGTCTTAGTCATTCGCTTATAATTGGGACAGAAATGAGCTTGTTTCCTTCTGGGTGACATCCTCCCCTTCGCCAGACTTGTTTGACGCGGCTTCCACTGTTCGTAAGCGGACAGATTGCACACGGAAAGAGCACAGCACTCGCCAGAGGGAACAGATGCCTCCACCCGGCAGCCTTGCTGAGCGGGGGTGTCAGGTGACGGGTGTCGGGTTACGCAGAGAGGCAGAATGGGCTCTTATATTCCTGTATATACCTGCTCTGCTGCTGGGCCTCACCTCCCACGGGGCCTCGTTTTCTGATGCGATGTTTTCCATCCTTTCTGTGCCGCAGGTCCACGGGCTTCTCAGAGGTCATCGTGGTGGTGGGCGGCTGCGAGAGGGTTGGGGGGTTTAACCTGCCCTACACGGAGTGCTATGACCCTGTCACCGGAGAGTGGAAGTCTCTGGCCAAGCTGCCCGAGTTCACCAAGTCCGAGTACGCCGTGTGTGCGCTGCGCAACGACATCCTGGTGTCGGGTAAGGGGGCGAGAGGCTTATTTTACTCGGTTTTACTTAGTGAGATCCCTATTGTTTATCGCTGGTCCTCTCTGGAAGGCAGCCCAGATGGAGGGAAAATATGAGGCCACATCACGATAACGCCACCCTCTCAGACTTCCTGCCACCCTGCACTCACTTCCCATTGGCCCAGTCAGCGTTCCACAGCTCTCCCCCAGAGAAACCTCTTAAAGGGATGCCGCACTTCAGCGCAGAAGGAAAATGTGGAACGCGGCTGCTGTTCACCTCCCTTTAAAAGCCACATCTGTCTTGTGTTTAGCCAGGCCGTCGATGGCCTCACATGGAAGGCTGCCATCTTCGGCCTCTCCATCTCCATCCAGTTTCAGTCCCCTCCTCTTCTTACACGCTTTTCTCTGCACTGTCCTCAATAACGTCTCCGTTTAACAGCGAGCCATAGCATGAATTAAGACTTTTGGCTTTTTGACCGTTCGACCTGGATGCACGTGTGTGCGCATGTACTTGGCGTTTTAGGAAACTGCGGCAGAGACAGATGCCTTGGGCTTGGCCCTTGGACAATATAAACATTGCCCTACTCCTGTAGGCACTGTGCTTTTAAGTTTGAATTTAAAGTAGCGGGCGCACTTCATGACAGCTCACATGGCAGTGGCTTCTCTCCCCCGTTGAGGGCTATATAAAAATGCCGGCCTGCTAGTTGGACCAGCACTCGGCGGCCTGCCTTTGTGCGGCATGAATCATGCCTGCCAGACATGGCTGTTTGTGTGCTGCTGTCACATCTGTTTGATTTGCAGCAGTTTAGGTAGGCCAGTTAATCTTGTGCTTTCACAGTTTTCCAGATATCATTGTCATTTGCGGCATTTAGCTGACACCCTTATCCAGAGCGACTTGGGGTTAAGGGTCTTGCTCGACCCACCGGTGGTGGGCGGAATTTGAACTGGTAATCTCTCGGTCTATAACCCGAGTCTCACACCACTAGGTCACCACCATCCTCAGAGCCTGATGTAATACGGCTTTCATAAAGTAGGTGTATCTGCAGGCTTAGCCTGGTGTAAGTGCTCCAAGTCTGTAGTTACACTGTGGCTACATGGGCGGCCCCCAGGCTATGCTGCGGTCATGTACTCCATTGATTGGCTGCGGTTACTTGATTGGCCATGCAGAAGCTCCTTCATTGGTTACCGGACATTATGAAAATGTCAATGGCATAATCGAGAGAACCTTCCACATTAATTAACAAGCAGACACGTGCGGGCCACTGTCCTTTAGAAGCCTATCTGTACGCCGTCTACTTTGCAGTGGAGCAGGAAATGACTGACGTCTCATTTAACAGCTAGCCTGTTTGGTGGGTCTCGCAGAGGCTTCATTATACCTCCTGCTGCACGTCTGTCCTCAGAACAGCCCGCGTGAAATTCACAGGGCTTTGGAAGTAGGAGAATTAGCTCTTTGTGCTTTGCAAGCAAAGAGAGGCTTTCTCAGTCTGGGGCAAAACCTCAGACTCTCTCAACCCGCTGTTGAGTTCATGTCGCGTTTCTGTTGTGAAAACGGACATGGGCATGTTTTTGACAGTTGCAAAACCGCCATTTCCAAACTGTATTTTTTTCCCCCTAGGCGTTTATTTTAATTGCAAATGATAGTTTGGCCGCGAGTTAGAGATGGGTATCTACACTGTAATTTACTTTAGAGAGTTAAGTCGCTGAATCTTTAGCAATTGATGCTTTGATTTAAAATGAAAAAAAAAATTAAAAGAATAATCATCCATTCGCTTATACTGCCTAGGAGGGTCACTAGAGATTTATTTGATTTTAATGAAAATGGAATAGAACAGGGGTGTCCAACTCCAGTCCTGGGGGGGCAGAATCCAACACAGTTTGCAGATTTCCCTGCTCAGACATACCTATTAAACATGATAATTAGCTGATTAAGACGTGTTTAGATGTGAATCAGATTATTAAGATGTCTGGATTAACTGGCTAAAGCAGCCCTAGTGATATCCCGATTATGTCTCTGCTGTTGTTTTGATTTTTATAACCATTTTTAACGTTTATGTGTATGTGAGCAAGTTGTGCCTTCTTCACTCACGCAGTCTTTACCTTATTCTTTCCTTACCCCGACTGCACCAGCAAGAAATAGGGTAAAACTTCTGTAACGTGGAACTGAGCATCCATTGTCTGCATGCCCGGCAGTTAAACGCACGTGGATGCTGATCTTTATCTGACTCGCGCCAACCCCCAACGGTCTGCGTGCGAGCATGCCCATCCCACGGCTGGAAGTTTACTGAAAGGAAGCGGTGCCAAGATTTGGAGGGGGGGGGTGCCATTCCATTTCCAACCTGAAGGGGGCAGTAAGGGGAAACAAACAGGATGACGCTGGTCACAGCTCTTTGATTACCCATCCGGCTTCAGTTCAAACTCTGTGGACAAGACTTAACGACCCGACGTATTGCTATGGAGGATACAGGAGCTCACTGGTCACACCTTATCTCTGCAAGTGTGAGTGAAACGTTAGTGAGCTTA
>JAODKN010000029.1:206203-217424 GCA_026774425.1 Petrocephalus zakoni
ACTGTACATTTAATACTGAGCATATGATAGCATTTTTAATGTGGGTTGATCGTTTTGCCCCGGTCACTTTAAAAGTAGCTCGCAAGCCGAGAAAGTGTAGCCACGGTCAGGCCATGCTCAGGCCACGCTCAGGCCTCGGTCAGGCCACGCTCAGGCCACGCTCAGGCCACGCTCAGGCCACGCTCAGGCCTCGGTCAGGATACACACTCTGTATTTTCTTAATAATTTCTCCCTTTCACTGCCTAAAGCCTCTGTCACAGCGCGTTGTTTACGAAATGAAGTTCCTCTCATAAAATCTATATGTTCTTTGTCCGGCACATTCCCTAAAACGGTACTCACCAGACCAGTATCTGTTATATGAGGAAACAGAAATAAAATAGAGTTAGTTTGAATCAAAATGAATGCGATGTGTGATTGAAAATCAAACCTGCATTGTAATGGAATTTGAAGATAATATCACTGAATAATTGAGTTCCTCATACTGCTTGCCATATTGTTGATCTAAGGTATTTATCCTTAAGTCTTGACTTCTAAGTAATTCAACTCCACTGACTCTTCCTGTTGGAATGGCACACTACTGCCAGACGTGACCATGCTTATAGTTTCTCCAGTCTTCTCCAGTGATGTTACACGTTTCGTAGTTTTGCTTTGAGTCACACATATTGCGTCTGGTTAAGGTACAGTAGATTCTCCCTGGAGACCAATATAAACAGTGAAATAATCAACAGAGCTTTGCTGCCTGTAATCAGTAATCAGATGGGAGTTGCAGGCCCTTTGGTTTCCAGTTTATTACAGCAGACATCCTGGTAAATAATGCCTTCCTGTGAATATTTGTTTTGTAATTTGAATCATTTTCAACTGCCATTATGTATATTGAATGCAAGTTTAAATAGGTGAGTGTGTGTATAATAGTATATATGTGCGTATGGGCATGCAAACATTTTCTTCGGAATCTGAAACTGGGCAGACAGCCATAAATTAACCTCCTGGGGATGGTGTCTAAGCAGTAATGTGTCTTTTGCTGTGGTTGCACAGGCACGTTCTGTGCTCTACTTTATCAAACACAAAACACACTGACAAAGCAGTTCGGCTTAAGTTGTGACAGCCGACTGTCTCCTCGGTAACAGTCGGTATTGACCAATCGGCGGCGATGTGTCCCGCACACAGGTGTACGCGGTGGGTGGCTACGACGGGCAGAGCCGCCTGAGCAGCGTGGAGTGCTACGACTCCTTCTCCAACCGTTGGACCGAGGTGGCCCCCATGAAGGAGGCAGTGAGCTCCCCGGCTGTAGCCAGCTGCGCCGGGAAGCTGTTCGTGATCGGCGGGGGGCCGGACGACACCACCTGCTCGGACAAGGTGAGACAGCCAGACCTTTTATCCGAGTAACGACCGCATGATGAACTTCCAGAACTGGAGTATGGGCCTGGAGATGCTGAAGAGAATGAGAAGTTTTCACTTTATAGGAAGCAGACTGGCCAGATGATGTTATGGGATGATCGTGATGTCATAACACAGGCAAACATGCAGCTGCTCCGCATTAACACAAAAGGAGGGCAAAGGTCAATGGCACCTAAGCATGGGCTCAAATATCAGTGCAGTGCACCTGTCTCCGCTCGTCTCCACCTGCCAGCTGCTGTACACACACAACGTCTTCCCATAGCCAGACATGCCAGGCCCTCTCATGCACGAAAATGGCTGAACAGACCCTTTAAAATGAGACGGGCAGGGCAGGTGAGCAGTGCACTGTACAAACACGTTTATCGCGGGATTAGTAGTCTGTCGGAATGGTGAGCCTGGTGAATGGCCTGACTGTGTTAAGTGCTGGGTATCAGCCACAGAGTAATCTTGTTTTCTAGCACTTTCTGGTTGACTGGTGGAGTCGAAAACACATTTGATTTGTAGCGTGATGAGGATTTGAAGGGCAGTGTTTTGTTTTTTTTTTGTTTGTTTTTTTTTGACAAGTTTTTCTGAAAGGTTTCCACGTTCTCCAGTTCTACTCTCGGAAAACACATTTGTTATTATTAAGCAATTATTACTTGAAGTCACAAGCTCCTGGGCTGGTTCTTCTGGGGTTCAAGAACATCTGGAATCATGAATTCCACACCACCCCCCACCTCCTTTTATAGATAGATGTGGAGGCTTATACAGAATGGCCCATGGCCATTTCGAGAGCAGCAGTTGGAAAGTAGGAGGCCGCTTGCCAGGATTAATCTTGGCTTTACCTTCAGAGGTTTCTGGACCAGTGAGAGGAGCATTGTTACCATAGTTGGAAAGCTAGTGTAACATGTTCTGGACTTCCCATCCCAAGTCCGTCCCTCTAATTTCCAGTTCTGCTCCCTAGGTTCAGTGCTATGACCCGGAGTCGAACACCTGGCTCCTGAGGGCCAACATTCCCATTGCGCGGCGCTGCATCACTGCCGTGGCCCTCAACAACCTCATCTATGTGTCTGGGGGCCTCACCAAGTCCATCTTCTGCTATGATCCCAGTGAGGACTACTGGATGAATGTCGTCCACACCTTCAGCAAGCAGGTACGGGCTGGAAGAGGGAACATGCTCCTCCCAGGGCAAAACCTTCTTTAGCCACAAGCTCTGCCTTGCAGAGAAACTGCAGAGAACAGCAACCGTAACATCCACGTTACAGAAAGGCTGGAGATCACAAATAGCTGACGGGCACATTTTATTTTGCTGCATGGTTAGAGGGACTTGGTGCAAATGCAGTACTTCAATTTCATATAAAAAATAGTCTCATGCCAGTTTCAGCATGTCCGCGGATCTGGCGCAGATTATGGTGTGAGGGACCGCAGGGAATCGGAGGCTTGCTGCTGATTGGCCGTCCCGGCTGTCAGTCACTGTGTTTGACTTTCTGCATTTCCCGCAGGAGAGCTGCGGAATGTCCGTGTGCAATGGGAAGATCTTCATCCTGGGAGGCCGCGGGGAGAATGGAGAGGCCTCGGACACTGTGCAGTGCTACGATCCCGCCTCCGGGATCATCACGGGGGTAGCCGCCATGCCGCGCCCCATCTCGTACCACGGCTGTGTCACCATTCATCGCTACAACGACAAGTTCTCTCGCACATGAACGTGGGAGACCCAGAACAAAGACGCCCCGCCCCCTTCCGTCCCGCTCCCCAATCACCCTGCCCCTGGGAAGACAATCTGAGCCAATCACAGTGTAGCATTTTATAGCGCTTCGGTTCTACCCCCTGATCACAGGGCACAGAATTTGTTCCACTCATTTATACAGAGAGCATCCATTATGGCACCGATTACGTCACTTGTTGTTTTGAAATCTGGTCAGTGGGTATGGCTGGTATCAAAGGCACATCTTAATATCAGTTTCTGAATTTCGATTTCGTAGTTTCCTGAAAGATTTTATCCAAACTGATTTTGATGTAGATCTAACATTTCTGATAGTTTAGAGAAGGTGAAACGAAACCTGAGGAAATTTATTTATACACGTCATGAGTCCTTCTCTGTTCTGCTTTTTAATATGGAGTGGATGTCTAGCCTTTGAAGACATTGTCTTACTGATTGAATATCTTCTGTAATAGCAGCACAGTCAGCATATATAACAGGAATATTATGGGTTGGCAGAAAACTAAGGAAATATGCGACCAAAGAAAGAATAGCCGTTTTGGTGTCATAATGGTAATAATCATAGTGTTTTAAAGAAAAAACCCCAAATTATGGCCAGTACCTCCTAGGATTGGCCCACCCCCACAGTTAAGCCCGCCTGCAGGAGCCCCTTGATCTCCGTTTTCTGCAGCTTTGTGATTTTATGCCATGTTATTCATTGGAAACTACAGAACTCTAAATAGGACAAAATGCATAGGAAACCGACCCCCCCCATGCCAAACACGACAGATGCACACAATCTCTGTGTGTGTATGCCCTGTGATCACGGACCGCACGATCACTTGTCTTTTTAATTTTTTTTCCTAACATCTTTATAAATGTGATGTGCATTTTATACCCCTTTGTGGGACTGGTAGTCTCAGCTGTGTGACCATTGGTTTATTACTTTATGCATTATTTCATATGACTTTTTTTTTATAGTTTTAGTCATATTTGTGCCTGTTGCTTATTTGTAAAGATACTTTTTGTTTTTTACTTCTGGGTTTCTTTTAGTGTGTGACTTCGTAGGAGAAACGGTGCGATTGAGTAGCGTTAGCTTGGGTCGTAGAGCTGCGCTTTGTAGCTGTTGAGTGTGCTCATGTGGCTGTTGCTCGTACTGATGTGTGAGGAAATGGGGGTGTTTTGTTATGCTTATTTTCAACACACAGAAGCTCAGGAGGAACAAGGAGCAGGATTGGTAGGCCTTTCTGCAACAGAAAGGCATGATGGGTAATATTTTTTAAGCGAATGGATGCATGTCAGGGGTGAAGCAGGATCTCTGGATTCTCCATACCTCATGGAAAACCTGTGAAAGGCTCCTCTTTCTCTTATAAAGAGATACGAGTTCCAATCCACTTATTTTAGGCGCCACGGCTGTGGTGCCTTTCCGTTTTGGTAACAGGAGCTTCAGGGAACCGAGGAAACCTCCAGGTTGGGCGAGTGGAGTGAGTGGAAGCCCCACTTCGGTCTGGAAGCACCACCCTCAGCCGCGGGGGTGGAACCATGACCTGATTTTTTTGAATGACAGGGCTGTGTGAGAATTGATAAAATATTGAACCCTTGGTCAGTAGGTATGGATTTCTCTTGACATCTGTCGTGTGGTTGTCCTGTGAATTAACATGGTTGACAAGCTATATTTATAAGGATTCTCTCCCTAGCGTGATAGTGTGCCTTTTCTATGCACCATTTTGTTTGTTTTTGTCGTTTTTTTTAACTGAGTAAGAGCCCCAATCATGCACTTTTTTCCTCTATATTTTTTAATTATCAAAATGTACATATTTAATTCTTGTTATTATTATTATTGTTATTATTATTGCAGCTGTATCAGTGTTCTTTATTGCATTACGCTATGCTTGTTAAGTATTTCCTGCTAGCTGACTGGCTGCGAAACTCGTGAGTGTCATGGTTGAATATGGAGTATGTTTTTTGGCTCACTGATGACAGATGTTGATACCTGTTTTTTTTGGAAGCAGTAAGCTGGAATCAGGAGCTTTTAACTTGCATCAGGATGTGTCAGAAAGGCTGGCTTCACAGGAAAATCACAAGTGGGCTGTGGCGTGTTATGTCTCCATTGGCTAAGCCTTTGGGTTGATTAGTGTCCATTTCGTAAGTAATCATCAGTAATGCGGTCTTTTTGGTGTCCTCGACAAGTTTGACAGTGCTATAGAGATTTCTTTTCTGATTGCTACTTAATTATTGCATGTAACTGAGTGCCTTGGATCTTTTTTTCTTTATTTTTTGGCCTGAGTGGGTGGTAAAGTTTTAAGAAATTTCTATCACGCATGAGGGAGAAGAGTTGTCATGTACTCGAATCCACCCATGATCCTCCCCCACCCTTCTGCTGTTTGCAGGGTAATGTGAAGATCCATTATCACTGTTACTCTTCTCGTGTTTTGGAGAGAGATTTCCAAAGAGTCCTATGTTTAATGGGGGAACGTAACCTGTCAGACAGTTATAGCCTTCAGTTTCCATCTACGAGTAATGCTGATTCTTTCTGTCTAAGATGATGTGTGACTTCAGTTTATATATTGTATGTGTGTGGTTGATTTTCATAACACTACCAGAAATATAGAGACATGTTGCGTATTTTGATTCTGTTATTATACATCAGAAAACAACCTTTTTAAGAATTGCATTGAAGTAATTATCTTATTGGATAATGTAAAATAATCCAAGGGAACAAATTAAGCTTTTCCCCAGAAAGGAATGCTGGCATGTAATTATGCAGGGGCAGTGAGGTTCTGGAATTTCAGTTAAGGTTCCACTATAGAACCTTTAAAGGCCCTGTTGATAGAACAGGCAAACTGTTACTAGCCAATCATGTTAGATAATGGGTCTGTAAAGAGCATAGTGGGGAAAATGGGTAATACACACATTGACATTCTGATGTAGATTCTTTATCCTAGTTTTAACAAAGAACTGTTTCAATAGGTTAAAGCCAGAGGTGGCTATACAAAGCCTCTGTTTTTAAATAACTTTATACCTAAATATGCCAGTATGCAGTGGTTGAAATACTGTATGTATGCGGTAAACTTCCCCTTCCCGATCTTTCTGCCTTTTGGAGGACAAAAATCTTTGTATGAATATTTTTGACTTACCATTGATTTCTTTAATAAAGTTTTTTATACACATAAATACTCCTGTGACATTCTGTTTCTGTGCTTCTGTGAGCATTTCATCCACATGTCCCCAGCCGCTTTCAACACAGGAGAATGGTTTAGGGGTTGGCATGTATACATTTGTCTAAGCATGTGCATGCACACGTATCTGTTTGCTGTATGGGGCCATGCATGAAGCTATGAGGATGACACTAAACTCAAGGTCTGCACATGGGTAAGGCTAGAAATGCTAGCCCCCGCACCCCAAGACTGCTTGGCATGGTCCAGACCTCCTGGACGATTCCTGGATTCCAGTCCCCTGGCCCCCCTCAAGGCCAGAAACGCATTGCTTGTTTAAAAAGGCATTCATGAATGTTCATTCATTAAACAGAACTGCTCAATCCAGTATTACTGAAAAACAACACAGCAGATAAAATGTGGTCTGATTTGCATCTTGGCCACACCGGACTGTAAAAACACTGAGTGAGCGTGACAATCGAAACGACTTGTCAAATTAACCGGAAGATTTGTTGATTGTGTTTTGTTGAACAGGGTTCATGCTCGCGAATCTTTGATATGGATCTCCTTTGTACAACAATGGGGCAGATAAACATCACAGGCATGTTAAGAGACATAAAGCATTGTGGCTCAGGAGTCTGGGGTTTGAATCCCAGATTGGAGTTTGCATGCCCTGGCATCTCAGGTGTGGATAGGTTCCAGGCCCCTATGCAACCCTTACTTGCATAAATGGTCAGAATTTTACTGGATAGATTGGAAACCCCTCCTCGGTGTGAATGATCCACCATGTGATTCAGATTAGGCCAGTACTGTTGCCACTAGTTATCAAAGTGTGCATCAACAAGTACAATTAGCATGAATGCAAGGCTGCAGATAAAATTATATATATATATATACATATTCCATATATATCCATATATACATGTAGCAGGTATTTAACAGAATGCTATCATTAACATTTAATAACAAAATGATCTTTAAGGTGTAAGTAAGATCTCCAACACAATTCAAACACTTGGTGCCCACACAACATACCTAAATGACCACCCACGGACAGGGCTGCCAACTTTGGTCAGCTGGCTGGTGTGAGATTTTCAATTTGAGACGTCTGCACACACATGCACACGCATTTACATGTATGCAACAGTTTTAAAGCCATGTGAATAGTCTGTAGGGTTTGCAAACTACCCCAATGTTTTTGATGGAGCTAATTTTAGGCTTATAACGGAATAATATACATTTGCTGTAAGATTACTTACGTGAGAGTCTGAAAGCGTGACTGTCATGTCGGGTGCGTAAGAGTTGGCGACCCGGCAGGTGTGGCATCCTGGTGACACTACTGATATCAAATAGCATAACTAGCACGAATGCAGAGCCGGTGCTAAAATATATTACTCTACAGCAAGTATTTAATTCACGTAATAATAAAAACAAATATTCAAACTGACAGGCGCTGAATGATGAATCTGCCAACAATATCTTGAATCATGAGTTTAATTTTGCCCAGTAAACAGAGATCTGAGTTTCTCTCAACATATCTGACAAAACAGGGGCTTTTCATTGAAAAGCTTTATAAAGGCATTTTCTTAAAGTAAAATGCAATGTGTCATCTGTTATTTTTCAAAGCTGGGTGAGGACACATGCAAAATACTGAATCTATTACCACAAAAGCCACTGAAATACATTTTATAACAGCACTAGATGTGAATTATTATTAAAGAAATAAGGTGGAAGGTGATAAATTGTCAGTGTTCACACGCCAACGTGTCCTCTGCATTTAATCCGTGTGACATTGTGACACAGCAGTGGGCACCCGGAGAAGCAGTGCTTGGCGGCGGTACCTTGGTCAGGGTACCGCAATAATACTTAGGCTTATGGGTCGGGGACTCGAACCATCAACCTTTAGATGACACAGTCACGTCCCTAACCATTATAACCATAATAGCCTATTTGATACTAGTAATACATAGCTGCTTCTGATTTTCCTAAATCAGTAAATCATATATTCACAGAACCAGAGTGCAAAACGATGTCAGGACTTTGCCATTAATCACTGCACACTTCTGGATGAAAGAGCTGCCGACTTCTTTCGGATGCGAAACACGCGCGCTACTCCGAAACGCCCCCTAGTGGCAATCCAGTAGAATGGCGCGGCCTAGCTGATTCTGGCGCTTCATGGCGCTGAGAACCTTGCGCCCAAAGAAAGCATTGTCTCTGGGAAGGGAAAACGGGAACCGTGACGGGACCGCCGCCTTTCCCAGCGAAATATCCTGCAAACAGAGGTTAGGGGCCGTGTTTGCGGTCCGCGGAAACCTTCCCCAGTTCGCTGGCTTTGCAGCTTTTCGTGTTGCCAGTTTTCGCTATTAGGTGCGTAAATTAGCTCCGTTACGCTGGCGGAAGACTTCGGATAAATTATGTAGCGGGAAAAAATCCCTCCCGGCGGAGGTGCCAGTGTGGCTCACGGGGTCCGCTCCTGCTAGCCGTTTTTCTTATCTTTTTATATCGCTCTGTAGGCCTTGCGGCGAGCTTTCGACCGCAGTCGAGTTGAGGCGGAGGCCCGCTAAGCGGATAGCTAACCCGTTAGCTCGTTAGCTTAATAGCCGCCTAGCATGCTAGCTAGCTTTCGGCAAGCCACCCCCCTAGCTCCGCTAACCAGCGACACATTTATAAAATAAAAATTATCTGGCTGTAAGAATGTATAAAGTATGCGTTGAGCCGGGATATGAGTTTCCAGCGCCGTTTTAAGACGAATAAACCAGTTATATGCTAATTGCTAGCCTGCTAGCTAAGTGCGGCTAACACGGTTAGCGTGTCAGTAAAACTCCAGGAATGATTGATACCTTGACAACTCGAGCGCTTTACATCAAGATTAGCCAGCTGGTTAGCTGAAGCGAGTATGTTACTAGGAATCTGTGGTACTTAATGACATTTTTATTAAATGTTAAATGTGATAAGCAAATTTTTGTGGCAAGTTGTTTAACTTATAGAAGTATTCTTAATTGCAAAATTCTAATTGAATGTATAAAACTATACAGCTATACATTTAAGTCGCAGATTTTTACGGGGCTGTGTCTGCGCGGTCTGCGTGACACCTTATGCCGTGTGTGATGGATGTCCATATCACTTTATTAAGAGTAATGATCAGAGAACCGCCCTTCATTAAGCTGGTTGGGTGAGTGAGGTGGGTGGCATGTGGACAGAAATGCAGACAGCTTTCTCCTTAAAGTGATCCGTGCATTCTCATTAGGTCCTGACTGAAGCCGCAGAGATGTCAGGCGTTAAGAGGAAGATCGAGGACAATGACCCAGACTATGAAGACATATCTGTGATTCCTGAGAACAAGCGGCTCAAAGCAGCAGAGCAAAATGGTAACGAGGTCATCACTAATAAACAAGTGTGTTGGATATACTACTACACAAGCACATTTACCCAAAGCGTTCAGGGGCACCATGTTTTGGGCATGTCCATGGGCCTCGTACCTCGGTCAGACAGCCGTAATGCCAGGCAGTGCGCAGAGGAGGACTTATTTTTTTTTTCACCATTGAGGTAAGGCATGGGTGGCACAATGGTGCAGTGGTTAGCACATCTCCGCCACGGTTCCATGTTTGCAGACTTTGCACATTCACCCTGTGTCGTTATGGGGTTCCCCCCACAGTCCAAGAACATGCTGAGGTTAATGGGAGTTGCCAAATTGCCTATAGGTGTACCTGTGTGAGTGACTGCTGTGTGAGTGTGCCCTGCCATGAGTTGGCACCCCATCCTGGGTTGTTCCCTGCCATGTGCCTGTGGTCTCTGGGATTGGCTCCAGACCCCCCCCCCACACACACACACACACACACACACACACACACACACAACCTGGAATAGGACAAGCGGTTACAGAAAATGGATCATTGGAAGTGTGGAGTTAAGGAATATATATAGCACCGTGTTGATCATGAGTTGCATCCTGCCTTTCAGCACGGGAGGCAACTGTGCAAAAAATAGAAGCCATCATCAAGGACCAGTTCTCGTTGGAGATGAAGAACAAGGAGCATGAGATCGAAGTGATTGGACAGGTATCCCTGCCCCCTCCACCATCTGCTGGTTTTGAGTGGCGTTTGCTGGAACCTTTTACTCTACAGGCACACAGCCTGGATGTGGTGTCCCTGCCCTGTAGTTCCGTTGAACTGGTCCCTCACTGCTATGTTTGACTGGTCCCCTCTCTGAAATGTCACTCAAATCTGAGTGCCAAGGTGTGGACAGGGGGTGTGGTGATTCATTGGACGGAGACTGATGAGAAATCAAATGAATATTCGGAGAGTTCGAAAAACATCACAAGCCATCTGTCAGAACCGTAAACGAACAGGTTTTCTGTAGGTGTGCAAATAAGTTTTGTGTGTTCCTTTTAAGTAACGTGGTACCGGGTTGTATGCAACTGATGCTGCTGCTACTGGGCCTGTGTGACGACGGTGTTTGATCTCCCATTATGCAGCGTCTCAATGAAGCGAGGAGGATGATGGACAAGCTCCGCGCCTGCATCGTGGCCAATTACTACGCCAACGCCGGGCAGCCTAAGGTGCTGGAGGTAAGGGTGGCATCTTCCAGATTCATTCCAAGTAATATACTTGGAATACTCTGAGCCTTTACTGTGGTATTCCATGCAATAGACACATAATAAAGTGTCTGCCTGCCTGTCTGTCTCTCTTTCTTTCTCTGTTTCTGTATATTGCTGCCCATTATTTATTATTACAGCCATTGTTACATGCCTAAATTTGTGTATTGTCTGTCTGTCTTGTTCTCTTTGTCTTGCATTCTTTGCACTGTTGCAGTTTATTGTCATCTATTTAATGTTATTGTTTATTTATTGCTAAATGTATGTGTTGGGGTACTCTCAACCTGCAATTTCCTTTGAAATTTTGTTTGTGTCTATCTATCAGTATATCATTCTATATCTGTATATCTGTTTTTCTGTGTATGTGTGTATCTATCCATACAGTGACTTGTTTAC
>JAODKN010000029.1:217573-232606 GCA_026774425.1 Petrocephalus zakoni
ATCTCCCGCCCCTTACTGACAGCCTGGCAAGAGAGATACCTCAGTCCTGAACCACCCCGCCATCAAACGCTTCTTGGAGTCCCCCTCCCGCTCCTCGTCGCCCTTCAACCAGGGCTCCGAAACGCCTTCCCTGGTCCCCTCGGAGGCAGAGTCGCTGTCCCAGAATTCCCGGCAGGCTGAGGGTCCCGAGCGAGAAGAGACACCAAGACCAGAGCGGAGACCAGGCCGCAATGTGGGCAAGGTGATCTGAGGGCACCCCCCTCCCACGTGTTAACCTGCAGCTAGGATAAGAACCACTTTGTTTATTTGTTTTTTCGTTCGCTTTCCTCGTGCAGGACAGTTTCGGTGTGCTGGCCCCTGCGGACGCAGAGCCACGGTTTACGTTCCATGCCTCCGGAGAGGACTCATCGCGCCTGTATGTGAAGAAGACCATCGTGGTTGGGAATGTGTCCAAGTGGGTGTCCCATCGTGCTCGCTAGTCCAGCACAATAGACATCATACACTGTAAGAGCAAGGGGAGAAGGCCGGGTGGTCGCCAGGGAAACCAGCGGAACTGGGTTGCCATGGGAATCCACAGCAAAGCACAGAGCGGCTGAAACGGCCTCAAGGACTTTCATATAATTCTGTGCACTGACTGATGCCGGCTTAAAAACTTTTTCTTTTCCCTTCCGGCCTTTGCTCTTAGCTCCGGTTTTTCCTGACTCAGCCTCGGAGTGACAGAGGCTGGGGTGAACTTTAGAGAGGCGTACCAACTGAGGGAGCTCAGACTTGCTAATGTGGGCCGAGAGGTACAGATGCGGACATGTTCTGGAATGGAGAACAGACAAAAAAAGAAATAAAAATAAACTGTCGGACAGGGTGGGAACAGGATCATATAAAAATGCTTCAGACCACATGTATGCGCTTGAATCCAGAACTCTGTGATTTGAGTGAGGTGGGAATATTCTTAGATGTCACTTAACAGAGTTATTTATTTTTGTGAAGACAAATGCAGGCAGTGGTTTAGAAGGCACTGAAAGTCAGGTTCGCAGGCCTGAGGCAGTGAGGTAGTCTTCACGTGGCAGTAAAGGCACCTCCAGCTGTGTCTGCACCTCACCCACACTCTCGTTTTCTCCATGAAGTCGACGTACCGGTACTTGCGCAGTGGGATGTTTTCACGTGTGTTAGAGAATTTAAGGCTTGACTGCTTCTCCCCTTAGAACTGAAAATAAAGAGAGGCTGCTTTGAATAGCTGTTAGGTGAAATTTGTTGAGTAGCCTCGGGGTTGGGTGACGGTGAAGTGCATACGCACACATGTGGATTCTTCTTTTTTTTAGGACAGCCTATTTAAATATCCAGGTTGTTGGGAAAGTGAGACATGCCCCATAGTGAATAATGATCAATACACTTTTTTATTGTCATGTGGTCTTAAATGATCAAGATCAAGGTCTGGATGAACAAAGGGGTTTGCCTGGAGTAGGCCAGGTGCTGAGCATGCCCAGTGCTGTCCTTTGTAGAGCCTGAGGTTGTTTTTGTTAACACTGAGCATGCCCAGTGATGCCTGTTATTGGAGTGGTTGTCGCTCTTAGTCCTGAGCATGTTCAGTGTTGTCCCCTCTGCCTCGTGTTTTTTTAATTTTTTTAATTTTTTTTTTTTTACACAGTTGCTGCTGTTGTTATCGTTAAATCCAAGTGTGCGTGTCCCAGGTTTGTTTGATGATCCTTCCTTTTGCTTTGCCTTCGGATGTTTGTGAAGCAACGGTCTCATGTATGATTGGCTGAAAAAAGACCCCCTCCCCAGAGCTGCCATACACCTGTCAGCCTGGCATTTAGCACCTGATATCATGCCCCAATGACAGACTTGCATACATAAAAGGAAAATCCAAGGGCTTTGTCTTGGCTGGGATAGTCATTACCGGCTTATCTGTCCTCCCCCATCCCCTCCCTCAGGTACATCCCCCCAGACAAAAGAGAGGAAAACGACCAGTCCACACACAAATGGATGGTGTACGTCAGAGGTTCCCGGAGAGAGCCCAGCATTGACCACTTTGTCAAGAAGGTCTGGTTCTTCTTGCACCCCAGTTACAAGCCCAACGACCTGGTGGAGGTCAGGTGTGTGCATACGTCTGCCAGTACTCGCTAAAATCTCCCCCGCGCCAACCCACCAATAACGAGGTAACTGTCTGATGCCCTTGTTTACACCAACTGTGCTCCTGTTAGTTGGACAGATGCCCGGCGCCATTCGGCTAAGGATCCGTGGATGTTTAGGGAAAAGGCCCTCCCTTCAATGAGGTCGGGGACGGGTGGGTGGGACAACCAGGCGTGTCCAAAGCTGTTTTGCCCGGGAGATGTTCATGTTTTTACAGACAGGCACATCTTGTAGTTTCTAGTATTTTGATGTCAGCTTCAGTGTCCTCCATTAGAAGCTGGAGGTATGTTTAAAGAAGATCTATTTGGCTTTAGGGATTTACAGCAAGTGGAAAGTCCACTCTGGTGCTCCCCCCACCCCACTGGACCTCCTGGAAAGCAGTCCTAATGACAGATAATGTCTTAATGGCTTGTATGGCCTTTTCAGAAGTTTTAAGCATTAAACCGCTTTCCCCACATAGCTCCGGCTAATGTTTACGATTTAAATTTGGAGCACTTTGTGTCGTAATTGGGGGCAGAATGTGACATTCTTGCATGGAGTTTTCTTTACATTTTCAGCCCCCCCTCCCCCAACCCAGGATATGCACACACACACACACATACCTCGTTCTGTGACCTCACATGGAGCTTCCCCTGTGTTCCAGCGAGCCCCCGTTCCACCTGACCCGCCGGGGCTGGGGGGAATTCCCTGTCCGCGTGCAGATCCATTTCAAAGACACCCGGAACAAACGTGTGGATATCATCCACCACCTGAAGGTCTGCGTTCCTCCTGCTCCTGACACATTCACCTGGGGGTTCCCGTTCCCATGCTCCCCATGTTCCTCAGACCTGAAGCGGCTGGGCGCCATGTTCTGTGCCGGGTTCCACTGTGGGGAATGTGAGAGTCTCGCTTTCCCTCCCTTTGCAGCTTGACAGGACATACACAGGCCTGCAGACGCTGGGGGCTGAGACGGTAAGACTAGTTACTATCTACATATCCACTTTGGCATATATGTTTTTAACTGGTCACTGTCTGTAACTAATCTTCAAATTTAACTGTTCTTTCCCCGGTGTTTTTTTTCTTTTGCCACATTGTATTTAAAAAAAATAATTCTGAAGTCGGAGAACTTCGTGGAGACAGTTTGGCAGGTCACATGGCTTTGTCTCAGTTTGTCAATGGATATAAATAGAAAAAACAGGAGAGCTGATTGGTCTAGCTGTCTGTCTAAGACTGATGGTGTCATGCTGATGGTGAAGTCGACTGAATCCTCTTCTCTTAACTGTCCGTCTCGCAGGTGGTGGATGTGGAGCTGCACCGGAACAGCCTGGGGGAGGACCTCACTTCCTTCCCCTGCTCTTCCTCCTCGTCGTCTTCCTCCTCATCTTCCTCCCAGCAGGCTGTCGCCGCCCACCTCGCTTCTTCCACCCCCCAGGCTCCCCTCCCAGCGTCGGGGCGCCCGGCCTCCCCAGGGTCGCTTTCCCAGGACCCTCACACTGTCACGGAGAAAGGTTAGCTGTCCCGCTGGCACACCTGCGCGTTTGTGTCTGCTCGTATTCTCCCCAGTCAGATTCAGGGCAGTTCTCCAGTTCCATTGAGATCTTCTCTAGTGCGTCTGCAGGACATGCTTGTGAACCATGTAAGAGACCATCTGCATCTTGAAAGAGTGTCTTCTGGGAACTCAGTATGTGTGTGTGTGTGTGTGTGTGTGTGTGTGTGTATATATATATATATATATATATATAGACACAGTATATTGGCCTTGTTGCATAAAGGATGGTGCCGTTTCTGCTTACATTGGAGTCGGGGGAGGTAAATAAATGCTAGGGTTCTCTGGGTGATGGGGCCTCGTCCTAGGATGCGACAGTGGTGCAGTGTCCCAACTGGCCATGTCTGACCCGCCTTTTCTCACCTGCAGGTCTTCCCATCAAGAGCGAGGCTGGCCGCTCGAGCAGCTATGGCCTGCTCTCCTCTGAACGCACCCCGTCCCGCCCCAAGGTGCTGGAGAAGATCACTCTAGGCTCCCACAACAACTCCGCCTTCCAGCCAATCACGGCCAGCTGCAAGATCGTGCCACAGGGACAGGTGCCCAGTCCCGCCGAATCTCCTGGGAAGTCATTCCAGCCAATCACCATGAGCTGCAAGATCGTGTCAGGTACGTCACTGTGGGCATGGGGCTCCGGCCATGATTACTGTGCCACATCTGAAGTGTTTCCCTTCAAATTGCAGGCATATTTTTCTGGTGTGCAGTCTTCAGATTTAAAATGTATGTCTCCGTTTCTGTCTGTGATGGATCACCACAAATGTTCCACAAGACATATAAATAGTCCTTGGTCTGATTAGACTTATTTTGAAGGCTGCCACTTGAGTATGTTATCTGGGGCTGGAGTGCTGCTGCTTTTCCTGGCGGGCCTCGTGCCCACATCTTTGGCAGTTACCGGGTGTTTGTGCGATCCCCGCCACTGTCCCACAGGCTCTCCCATCTCCACGCCAAGCCACTCGCCCCTCCCCCGCACCCCCACCTCCACGCCCGTGCACATGAAGCAGGGGTCGTCCGTCATCAACAACCCGTACATCATCGTGGACAAGCCCGGTCAAGTCGCCGGCATGGGTTCCCCCAGCGCTGCCGTCTCCGCAGGTGCGCCGCTGCCCCCTGCTGGCCCAGCGGAGCGGTAGCCAAGCAGTGTTGCGCGATTAAACTTAAGGAATGAGTCATTTCCCAGATATTTCAGTGCATTCAGCTGTTAAATGAAATTAGTGTGCTTGTCAGTTTGATCGAGACTGTAAATCGTGGGGGGTGGACCGGGCGCATATCGCATCCCCACCTCATTTACCCTGACTCTGCTGTGCCTGAGTCTGGACTGAGCGCCTCCTGTTAACCGGCAGCCTGCCTGTAACCGTTCTGTCCTTGTGAACGCGCTCCTGGTGTGCGTGAGAAAGCGGTGCGCAGCACAGCCACAGCGGCCCACCGTGAGCTCGGACTTTCTTTTTCAGGCAGTCCGACGGGCAAGCAGACGTCTGCGGCTCAGGCGTCCCAGGGTGCCCACTCCCCGGCCCCGAAGGTGCATGCTGGGAGCTTCCTGTCCTCCGGGGTGAAGGTAAACTAGTCATTTCCCGGCTGGTTCAGCAGCCCTGCTTCCTGATCAGAGCAGTGTAGCCCCGGGGGAATGTGCTTGTTTGCTCATGATCTTCTCCACCTTGCTCACGATTGCCCCACCTTCACATGCACATGCCGTGCCCGTGTTTCTTCCTGCTGGGTCTCTACAGCCCCCCCCCCACCTGAATCCGGTCAAGGGGAGCACCTCCCTGTTCCAGCGTTTCTGGGTTAAGGGCCCCCCCCAGCAGGCTGCAGTATTAATAATCCTGAGCTGCCGTGTGCGGTCTAACTGGGACGTTTCTCCGCTCTGCGGGGCCCGGGCCTGACTGGGCACGCAGGATATAGCCATATACTATGCAACAGTAAACCACCTCTTCGCTTTAGCCTTGGGAAAATAAGGCGGGGGCGTGGGGGGGGGGGGGCGGCAATGATATACCGCAAGGAAAACACTGTGGCACTAACTGGACCAGTTAGGATCGTGACGGAATGGATATGGACCATGACTGAAGGAATACGAACTGTGACTGAATAGACATGGACCATAACTAATGGAATATGAACCGTGACTGAACAGATATGGACCATAACTGAAGGAATATGAACCATGACTGAACAGACATGGACCCTAACTGAAGGAATATGAACCGTGACTGAACAGACATGGACCATAACTGAAGGAATATGAACCGTGACTGAACAGACATGGACCATGACTAAAGAGACCCCAGAGCATACGGTAACTGAATACAGTTGCACTGTCTCTGAATAGACATGTGTCACGCCGCCTGTCTGAGGGTCTCCTTTTATCCTGGCCTACTGGCCCACCCCCCCCAGGTCATCATCAAGCAGGAGCCGGGGGAAGTGTCCACGACACCCCAGCAGCCAGCGCAGCAGCAGGTGCTGGTTTCCACGGCGACACCGCAGCACACAGCCGCGCAGCAGTTCGTGGCGGTGAAGGGGGGGCACGTGATTGCCGTTTCACCGCAGAAGCAGAGTGCCGGGCCGGCAGTGCCTGGCATGACACAGAACAAGGTGCGTACGCTTGAGGGGGCGATCTTGTACGCGGTTGTATATACCCTACCTCTGCTAGAACTACATTTCCCACGATGCACCTCCCGTCTTTCCATGAAGGTGGTGGGAATCCCTGTCGGCTCAGCCCTGCAGTCCGCTGTGAAGCAGGTGGCCATCAGCAGTGGGCAGATCCTTGTGGCCAAGTCCAGCCCGGCTGTCTCCAAGGTGATGGGGCAGAAGCAGGTGATCGCCCAGGGTGTGGCCAAAGCCATTGTGAGTGGGGCTGGTGGCAGCATCGTGGGCCAGCAGGTACAAGCGGTCACCAAGGCAACAGCTACCTCTTCTGGAACTACTAAAGCTGGAGGCCAGGGGTCAGGTAAGGCATTCAGGGAACCACTTTTCCATATGTACTTTTACCCTCCCACCACCAGAGGGCAGTATAGTGACTTGGTGAGGCCGTAACAATGCTTGTTTTCCTTCTCCTATTTCGGGCCACTAGGGTGTGGTACTGCTTAGCATATACACCTTATCATAGCTCGCAGTTGTACCCTATAAGCTGCATTGACTAGTGGAAATGATACTAAGTTATTGGCATAAAAGTTATTGGAGAAAGAAGCTACTGTTTCTACTATTTATAACATGGCTGGCTTTAGGGGGTAGCTAAAGGGTGAATCCCCCTTCACCCAATTTTACTCATGCCTGTATTCAGCTAATCACAACCACTGTTTCAGTTCAATTAGCGTTTTTCCCATGAAGTAAAATTATCAGATAAAAGTAATGATGTCCATCCAAAATTGCTGATTGCCCCTGCAAACCAATGGCTGCCCCATGATGGAATCAGGGCTGGGGGGAAGTGGGCCGTGACCTCTGTGTGTGTGTGTGTGTGTGTGTGTGTGTGTGTGTGTGTTGTTGTTGTTGTTCCGCTGTCTGACTGAGGCTATTCATCACAAAATGAGAATGACCTTGGCCACAGGACGGTTGGGGGTATGGAGAGGACGTGTCACATGGGCCTGGTGGCAGAGGGGGGAGGGATCGGTCCTCGCCCTGGGGGCTGCCAGCTGAACGCCTCTCTGTGTCCTGGCTGTACCCCTCAGCCCCCTCCTTTCCTCTCTCTCACTGGCCAAATCCCCCTGTCAGTGGGGGCACATAGAAAATGGACCAAAGGAGGCCTGGACGTTCCTGTAGATGTTAAATCCCACATTAAGACTGACTGCCCCTCCCCGTCCCTGCACCCCCCCCCCACAATGTTCCTCCAGTGATGGCCACTCTCCAGCTTCCAGCCAACAACCTGGCCAGCCTGGCCAACCTGCCCCCCGGCACCAAGCTCTACCTGACCACCAACAGCAAGAATCCCTCTGGCAAGGGCAAGCTGCTTCTGATTCCCCAGGGGGCCATCCTCCGTGCCTCCAATCCCTCAGGTAAACCCCTCCCCATTGGCTGCATCACTATGTCTGGTCCTTGATTGGAGGTTGACAGGCTTTGCTCTCCAGCTGCAGGCCAGCAGCCACAGACGACGGCCACGCCGGGGGCGGGAACATCCCAAGCCCCTCCCACCACCAGCAGCAGCAGCACTAGCAGCCTGTCGTCAAACCTCTCCTATACCTCTTACATCCTCAAACAGACTCCACAGGTACGTGTGCTCTAACCAGTAGGGCTCTGCAGTTTATTTTTATCTTTTTAAAACGTATACTGTAAGCGAGCTGGGACTGCATACGGCTGTGGAGATTCTCTAATCCCCAGACTGCATGCATTCACGAATAACAGAACATTAACAAACCCGTCCAAAATCCGACATTCGATTCAGTTATGTGGGTTGGAACTTATCAATAGTGTTACGGGCTTCTGTTCTGTGGCTGGGGGGGGGGGGTGTGCCTTGGTGCCCGTGATTAGAAGGTCGCCGGTTCCGATCCCAGAGACGAGTGATTTTCCCATCGTGACCCTGAGCGAGGCTCTTTACCCCCAGTTGCTGCGGGGGCTGTCTGACCCCCCTTTCCCAACTGCGCATCGCTTTTGATAAAAGCCTCTGCAAAATAAAAACAATACAAATGAGATTTCAAGGGCGTGAATTTCCAGCTAAGCCTCCTGTTTGGGGCTTCAGCTGTGTCAAGGGAAAGAAAAATGGATTGCGAGGGGAACACTCAGCAGCTTGGTGTGTTTCTCACACACACACACACACACACATACACACAGGAGAGGAACATTTCTTTTGCTTTTGTAATGGTGAGTAAAAGCACTCAGGTGCCTTCATTCTGAGTGTGATCTGACATTAATTGCTTCATGCTGATACCCCCTGTGCACAGGCACACACACACACACACACACACACAGTCTTTTTGCTCTGGCAGCCCATAAACATGTTTCCATGGACACCAGAGTCCCGCTCTGAGAATGTTCAGCTTTGAGTTTCTGTCGACCTTTCAGTCAAAATCCTTTGTTCTTACTGGGGCCCCCAGAGTGCCAGGCAGTGACACCCCCATGCCCGCTACCCCCGGGTCCGCTGCCCTTGGACGTTTTCGCAGAGTGCGCTCCGCTGTCCCACGCTGACCGGGGCTCACATTTCCAGGGAACGTTTCTGGTGGGCCAGCCGGTCGCACCGGGGTCTGGGAAGCCTGGATCCGGCCCTTCGGGAGGGAGCAGCACGTCTTCAGCGGCGCCGGTGCCCCAGCAGGCCATCCGCGTGACGGCAGGACAGAAGGCCGCCATCCTCGCCCAGGTACCGCCCACTCGGCTGTGCCTGAGGCTCTCTGCATTCAGCCCGTTTCCGATTTTAGCCTCAGGACTGCTTGAGACTGTGCTCACGGGCCGACGCGAGGCTCTGTGCTCACGGGCCGACGCGAGGCTCTGTGCTCACGGGCCGACGCGAGGCTCTGTGCTCACGGGCCGACGTGAGGCTCTGTGCCATCGGATGGATAATACTAGTTTATGAATACTAGTTTTTTCAGACCAGAATTATAAAATCAGCTCTGAAAAGTCTTCACATACCTGCTATTTCCTCATGTAATTGACCTCCCTGAACTGCTGCACCCTCGCGTGCCGCGGTGTTGACAGTGCGATGAACTCACTGTTAGGTGTGCCGTACGAGGCGATGGTGACACCAGACCGCATGCCGTCCCGGCAGCGCCCAGCCACCCGGCAGCGCCCCTGACTGCTGAGTCATGGCTCTGTCCGGGAAAGCTGGTCAGACTGGTTTGTGGTGCGGTCATTCACCTGGTGACGCATCACCAGAACCGACTCACTGCTTCCTGTCACCCTGTGGTCATTGGTAACCTCACAAGCACATCGCTGTGACACACAAGGCATGTGTGTCATAGATGGGTGTGATTGATTTCATCAGGTACATAGGTACATGGTATCCTAACTGGGGAGGGTGTCGATACCAAATCCCAGATACTCGGGTCCATCATTCCGAAGGTTTTGTGTTGGATGGTTGTAGGTGACAGTCTTGGGCCATTTTGTGTACAGCTGGTATGTGAGTGGTGCTTGCTGTGATGGACAGGTGGTGGGCGGGGCCCAGGCCTCCCAGGTGAAGCTGTCAGACGGCTCTGTGAAGACCGCGGCGGCTCACCTATCAAAGCCGAGCGGCACCACGCTGAGGATGGCGAGCGGCGTTGTGGCAGCCTCCAGCTCGGCCACCGTGTCCCACGGGGTCGCCACGGCAACCTCTTCCCAGCAGGTCAGTGTCTCCAGCCCCCAAGATCTCAAAGCTTGCACCTTTCTGAGCTTGCAGATACCAACGCCAGCCCCCATTTGTCCCCTGATATAACGACCCCACCCCCAGTCCATCACAAGCCAGCCGCAGGGGCGTCTCACATCCTGGCTTTCATTTAGCCTGACTTGTTGGTGTAACTGCAAGTGAGTGCCAGTTTGTCTCACTCGCCCCGGCGGCGGGATCGATCGAGGTGTTCGGAACAATCTCAAAGCCATGCATTGTGCCGCTTTTTCATTACTGCTCTCGAAAGGCCGCCTTCTGCTGGTCTGTTCGGCCAGCAGCCGTCCACGTTGCCATGGCAATGATGTCGCATCATTTTCAATAAGCGAATTAAGCTGCAGCGTTCCTTAGCTGTCCAGAGAAACACTGGATTTTGTCGTTCCTGGCACCACCGTCTCTCTGTACCTACAGCCTTATGCTAATGTTTTTGACGAAGATGTCAATGGACATGGTCAATGGTGACCATTGACAATGACCATTGTCATAGTGAGATTCGCTAGTGAAATAGTGCAAAGGCTGCCCTTGCACTAGTGGCCGCCCAGTTCCTTCCTCACATCCTCTTGTACCACTCGTTCTCTCCCCAAGCCTGCCGAGGGGTCCGGTCCAGCTTCCGGGTCGACCGGACCACCCGCTGGCAAAGTGGTCGCCTCACACCAGGTGCTGGTAGCGGCCAGCCAGGCAGGCATCAGTAGCACCGCCAAGGGCACCGTCGTCATGGCGAAGGGAGCCAGCCCTGCCGCCGTGGTGACCGTCGCCAAGAGTGTGAACGTGCCGGTCATCAGCCTGTCCAAGGGAGCAGCCGCTTCCCTGGTGGGTACGCCCAAGAACACTAGCCCCTCCCTCGTCACGGCTGCTGCTTCCCTGGTCCCAGCAGCAGGGGGCGCTGTCAGTGGGAAGGCCTCTGCTCTTTCAGGTAAGACCTGGGCCACGGCATGGGTTTGTGTAGAGTTTGCAGCGTGTGGTGCTGATGGATTTTAAGCTCCTCTCTCCCCCCCCCCAAAGGCATGCTGAAGATCCACTCCGGCCAGGCCAGTGCCCAGCAGACTCTGCTCACCATCCCTGCCAACCAGCTGAAGCAGCTGGGAGTGAGCAGCTCTTCTGGGGGGAGTCTGCAGACCATCCTGATGCCTGTCAGCAAAGGTGAGAGGTCAAATCTGGTGCAGGATCCTCCTCCATACCCGGGAGTGGGCCTGGGACGGCGTGGGAATGAGCCCACCCCTTTTAATGTGCCAGGTTCTGGGGGCCTCGCTCTGGGCCCACGATGGCCTGAGCCACTCGCCCTTGCTGTCGTTTTCATGGCCTAACAGAGAGGATTATGGGTAAACAGAGCTCTCTTTTGCTTCTGCGGTCCTACAGTTGTACCGTCAGGCTCTGCTGCGAAAGCTCTGGCCTGCTCCAACCCCGCTGCGGCCGCCGCCCCCCCCGCCACTACTGCAGCGTCTGGAACCCCCGCTGCAGGCGGGAGCTCTGCCACGCCCCCCGCCCTTCCCGCCGCCTCTGCTCCCCCTGCAGCTCCAGGTTAGGGGCCGTGTGCAAACAAGAGTCTGGGCCCTCGCGTGACCCCAGTCGGGCGCTGATCTGTCCTTTTTCTGTTCCGTTTCTGTCCTCAGTGAAGCTGGAGCCCGGGGTCACTGGAGCCCCCGGTGGTGCTGCCCCGCCCCCAGCCGCAGAAGGCCCCGCCCACATTACTGCCCCCGGGCCCGTCAAGCAGGAGCAGGGGGCAGAGTCGGGACACCACCTCATCAAGTACCGTATCGAGCCCTCTGCTTGCTTTTCGTCTTGGCTGGCTCGCTCCGAGCTTTGTAATTTGTGTGCTGAGGTCACGCCTCCATTCTGTTTTTCCTCCAATCAGCACGGAGCACATAGAGAACCTGCCGCAGCTGCTGACGGCCGCAGTGAAGAAGTTCCCGCTGATTGTCCCCGAGAAGAGTAAGATCCATATGAGTGCTGTTGGGGGCGCACTCCCCCCCTCACAGGGCTGATTCATGTCTCTGAAGACCCGCTACGTAAGTGTAGCTACCCAGGGGAGCACAGCTGAGGTTATCACTGACGTGTGGCTTCTGCGTCTCTCGCAGCCGAGGACTCGCTCCCGTTCTGTGCCGACTCGCTGGAGCAGTACTACTCCTGGAACATCGGGAAGCGCCGCGCTGCTGAGGTAGGTGCCCCCTACTGTCCGCTGCTTGCCGAAAAGGGTGGTGCATGTTGGAATCTCCTTTTGCTATGTATATGTCCAGTAACTCACCTACACTTGACCTTACTGCCCAAGTAATGGCTGCAATTAGGCCAGCGAACACAAAACTAGGTCTAGAACCATGGTGCCTGGTGCCAATGTTCCCCCAGCTCCAGCGAGCCTTGGCTGTGAAGAGGCTCGTCCAGGACGTGCTGGAGAAATCCCCAGGCCTGCAGGCCACCGCCCTGCCCAAGACCAGGGAGGTGGTACAGTGGTGCAGACAGCGAGGCTACACACCCCCCGACCCAGAGCCCCAGCGCAGCGAGGAGGACTCTATCGAGGACATCCTTACCCAGATCGACAGCGAGCCTGGTGAGAGTGCATCGTCCGGCACCAGGAGGTTGTGGGGTAGAAACTTGACGTGTGAAAAAAATACTATGAATAGGGGAATTAACACTGAAAATCAGGTAGGTAAAAACTGTAATCCCACCCATTGTAGGGTTTAGAGGGTACTCTCTCCCTGCATCAGGGGCTGGTCATTAGTTGGAATCCCTTCTTAGGGTTAGGGTTAGGGTTAGGGTAAGAGTATACTGTCTGTTGCATCTCAAATCCCAGGGCCACTGTTATGAAAATTAATAAAGAGCCTTTTTATTGTGCTGTTAACAGAGCCACCGGCCGTACTGTGGGCCCACTTGTTCCCTTTGTCTGGCTCTGCAGTGTGGTTTTCCTTTGTTCCCGGGCCCACAACGCCCGCGCTGAGGTCTGTTTCAGATGGGTCCATTTGTCCTGAATACATGCTGGCCGCTATTGCGCGTCGCCAAGCTCACGGCATTGCGTAATGTCTCCCCGTAACGGGGGGGGGGGCTTTGTCCTGTAATCAGCGCTCTGTGAATGAACCGTGTGAGCTGCCCTGGGAGGAGGCCGGGCCAGCGATTCCAGCCACCCCACGGCGTTCAGAATCACAGTTAGAGTTTGTCCTTTGGGTGTTTAAAAAGCTCTTGATTGTTTGTTCTTTTAATTTTGTTTTAATGATAGCTAAAGTCTGTCAGAGGCGACCAGTATTGCAGGCAAGCAAATGGCAGTGTTATTGATATTTGCTAATAATTATTATAATAAGTATTTGTCCTGTGCACTAACAAGACAGTGTTGCCATGGTGATGCATGTTAATATTGCAAGCAGTATAAAAATGGCAGTTGCACATCGACAGTATATTAAAGTGGTTGAATTGAAGGCAGGGACGTGGGTCTCGGTAACGGCAGCTGCCTACGTTTCCCAGAATGCCCTTCCACGCTGCTGGATGCGGGGGAGCTGTGCCAGCGGCTGGAGGAGCTGCAGGCGCTGCTGAAGGCGGAGCCAGAGGACGAGCCGCTGGACATCATGGGCGTGGCGGCGCTGGCCTGCCGGCCGCGGCTCAAACAGGAGGAGCCGGGCGAGGAGCGGGAGCCCAGCTTTTACCTGGGCTCGTCAGCCGCCTCGCACTTCGTCAGGGACACTGCCCAGCAGGTGGGCCCCCCCATGGGTTAGCAGGGGGATTGCCGACCCCCCCCAGCCCCCGGGCTTTGTGTGCCACTCACTGCTACCCTCTCTTCCAGATCGGAGTTTGCTTCCAGCCGGTGGAGGTGGAGAAGAACATTTACGCCTCGGTGGTCGAGGAAATGATCCTGAAGGTGCGTAGGACAAGTGCCCGGGGCCCACCTGGCATCGCCGTGGCAACGGGGCTGGGCAGGATCTGCCGCGTGCTGCCATATGCCTGTGAGGGGCTGTGGCCCAAGTGTGTGTATGTGTGTGTCTCTGAGAAGAGAGCCTCTAAATGTAAACATGTTTGCTTGGGCATTGTTGTGCGCTTTATGAATGACCTCCCTTCTGTTCCCTGGGGGGTTCAGGCGATGGAGCAGTTTGCCAGTGACATCCTGAGGGAGTCTCTCGCTGGGGCGTACCTCAAAGCTCCACAAAACAGGTCGGAGCCCCCCCCCCCGGCTTTATTCTACAGCTGTTTCTGGGCCTCGGTCTGTTAGGGTTTCTTACGGCAGTGAAACCACAACTTATTCTCCTTTCAGTTGTGTTAGCAGTGTCTGCATGGCCCTCCTGAGTCAGCAGTCTGGGCTGTTTTTACTGCTGTGACCAGAGAAGACAGGGTTCAGGACTGGGCCGCACTGTATTATGGGATAGGAACACTTGTTCTCACCTCCCCCCACAGGGCTCCCAGGGAGATCACGGCCATGGACGTGCACCAGGCAGTGGCTGGCATCGCGGCCTGCGATTTCTTGACCAACAAATACATGGGCTGCCGGGTTAAGGATGAGGCCCACACGGACTGAGCGTGCCCCGCGGCTGGTGGGGGGGGCATGCGGGAGGGTGTCCCGACACATCCCCTCAAAGGTGGCAAACATGAATCGGTTTAATCCCAGAGCATGAGGACTTCGGCTATGGTCTCAGATCGAAATCAGCGCTCACGGACACAGGACTTTGATCCCAGCGGCGAGGATGGTTGTAGGGTCATTGGCGGTTGACCTAATGGGCCGCAAACAAAGCCCCTGCCGATTTAGGCCCCAGCTGTTTGTTTCCGGTCTCTTTGGCTCAGTGTCTCTGACATGCAGAGCTGTCGCCAACCCAAGCCCCGCCCGTCGCCCATCTTGTACCCAGGTCTTTCTGCTTCCGGCAATACGGTTCCCAGGTTGAGCGTTACAGGAACTCTGCCATGTTTCATCTACTGACCCCTTCTGGTCAAATCTAACGCACGCTGTAAGGTACATCAGAAAATACTGACCATGCAGGTGAGGACTGAAGGTGAAAGACAAGGAATGACTGACATCCAGTGATGGCTGAGCTAAGGGTGAGGGTCCTGTGGACCCTGTCAGCACGTGAATACATTTGCCCACACTCCTTCGGGGGGGGGGGGGGGGGGGGGGGGGGGGGGGGGGGGGGGGGGGGGGGGGGGGGGG
>JAODKN010000029.1:232706-243709 GCA_026774425.1 Petrocephalus zakoni
AAGCTTTTATCAGTGTTTTATCACCATAGCAATGTGACATCCCAGAATCAATGTTTTAAAAGTATTTGTGTAGGATTTCTGGCTTCTGCCAGTAGGTGTGATAAGCACTCGTATCTTCTGTCGGGTCCTGAGGTCGCCTCAGTGTTTCCTGTCGAGTTGAAGTTCTGCATAAACACCCTGAGAACGGCGTGTATGACAAACCCAGCTGCTCACTGGCATGTTACCGCAGCTACATACTGTCTCCTCAAAGTGTTTTCTACACAATCAGGTTACTTTCCGCATATATTTTATCATCAGTATTGCTGTAGAATGAGTTAAATCTAATAGGAGAGTTAACTAGTGACCTAACTAGTTATTGCATTTAGTTTTACAATAACTAGAGAACATATTGAAGTATTGTTTTTAACACAGGTGTCCCTGTAATATATTGTTGGCTAAAATATGACGGAGTACGTAGGAGACCAGCTGACTGACTGCTACACCATTATTACGGTTCCGGGAATTTTAAGTCCTGCCTTTAAAGTCCTAGAGAGGCAGTGGACAAGGTTCAGGTTGGAATGCATGTTTGTGTTGGTTCTGTGATATGCTGGGTTACGGTCCTGACCTCTGCCGCTGCATTTTATACATCATATGTTTCTGTTCCCCACATTCCCTGCACACATGAAAACTGAATTAATATTCTTGTATTAAAAATGAAAAACTTATTTAAAGTGCTTTGAGTTTGGCTTGCGTGATTTACGCTTTTCCTGATGACAGGAATGCTGGCTTCCAGATATGAAAGCATCCTTGGCTTGGAAGGCCAGTTTGGAGGGTAGGTTTGTTTGTTAATCATACTAACTATCTCTTTCCAAGTGATGGGAGGATTGGCTTTGAAAGCTGCGATGGGTGGGATCTTGTGTGTTGGTATTGCATGATTTTATTTTTTGTTCCTCATTACGTTAAATGTGCTGATGATTGACGGGGCACAACATTCCTGCCCACTGTGGCATTTAAAGCCTCATTACTCCCGCCTGTGGGAAATTAACCTGTTGAGGAATTAGCGGCCCACAGACTGCCAGTATTTCTCCACACATCCCTGTCTGCTCTAGCTGGGATGGCAAATAACCATTTTACGAGTCGGTAAGCGAGTTAAGATTTTTTTTGGGGAAAGCCTGGCAGCCTTATCCATCATTCTGAGGGAAGCGATCGAGCAGAAGTTGCTTTGCATTTTCGAGGCGGTTCTTGCTCCCGTACGGGGCTGCAGGAGCTTCTGTGATTTATTCTTGTGTATAAAACAAGCAGAGGTCCATGTGTGGGAAGGACAGGCTCTGGGACGGTGAGAGGACAAGCTTTTCCCAGAAGCCTCCTGGGCATCACTGCTGGCCAGAGAAAGTGGGGGTTAGGCATGTCAGACTGTGCTCTGTACTCACCAGCTGCATGGTGGGTTTTCGAGCCTATTTACAGCTGTCTTTTTCAATAATTGAAAATTCACTCTTTTTAGGACAGATTTATAGAGATTACTGGCCGAGTCCATAATACAGCAGCTTTTGAGTATTGGGGTCAGATGGTATAGTGAGTCTTCAGCGGACAGAGCTTAGTGGTGTTGGCTCTAACAACTCTGCTGTAAAATAATAAAAATAATGAAGTGTGTGTTTTTTGCCCTCCCACGCGGAGCTGGCCCCTGAACTCCCGCTTGTCAGAGCGAGGTCTCCAGTGCCGCCGCGGAACACCGCACTGCAAATAATGTTCCTCAAAAAAACAGCCATTTACTCAGAACCATACCTCAAATAAACTCAAAAGGACACATTTAAAACTTACTTTTTAATTTGAACTTAGAATGTAGTTTACTCCATACTTTTAATCACATTTCATAAACATACCTTAAAAAAAGAAAAAAAGGTATTTATATTGTATTTTTTTGTCCCTAAGTCATTAAAAATAAAATAAATAGGGCTGTGTAGGCTTGCTTTTTCATTAATAAAAATCTAGCTGACATAAAACGGGTACTTTACCGGGTATCAAACTGGGTTTCACATACACTAAAAAAATAACTTACATTAATCAAAGATGCATACCAGGGAAAAAAAAATCATTCCAGTTAATCTGGTGAGCAGTTTCATGCTCACAAACACATAACATTCACAGGGCCATTGTTAAAACAGTTTAACAAACTAGGAGGAAAAAATTACAAGTTTTATTTGTAACATGCTTACTGACTCCACCAGTTTCAGTTTTTAAACTCTAAATTTAAGGAACAGAAATCTTCAAGCCGCACATGGCTGTAGCTAGACATTGCATTCTGGTATCGCTTGCATAGATGTCTTATATGAGGTTAACTCAGAGCCCAATGTCCTCCTCTCCGCAGACAACCAGATGTTTGAGGGACCTGGTCATATATTGAAGATTCTGGATCCACTTTGAAATACAGCAGAGGGATTTGGGGATAGCTTTGTCTTAACCAGCTGCTCCTGAAAGAGAGAAGGAAATGAATGAGTCAGTTTAAAGCTCAGATAGAAGTGTTGTTATGATTTGGAGCTGGATGTGATTATGGCTGGATAGAGTACGGTTGCTGATTCCCGATTCCCTTCCAAAATGACTTTTGCAGGTTCCGGTCCTGTGTGTGGTGTGGCTTATTCGCTCAATGGTTAGTAGTGTTGTTTCTCACCTATGGGGTGAAGCCCAGCACTGGCTCCCGACCATGTTAACTGCGACAGGCTCTAGGCCCACGTTGACCAGCATAGGTAGATGGATGGTGCTGAAATTCAAATCCTTACCTTATGATCAGAAGTAAAAGGTACCATGTTTGCTGTGGGTGTCGGCAGGGTTATATGTTTTAGCTTTGGCGCAGTTAGTAAAAACTGCTTTAAAATGAGTGAGTCAGATTCCGGAAGAGAACCCCCCCCCCCCGCCCCCAAACACACACTCACAACCATCTCCACTCTCGGTTCATGATGATTTCTGCTGAAAAGCCTGCAGTGATTTTGCACTTAGACGGAATGGAAAATAATCCATCATTCGAACGTTCTGGTGCACAGAGCCATTCTCTGGGCACAGTACCCTCTGGAGCACGACCGAAAGCCAGAGAATCGCTACAGTCACAGTTTTACGGGTCGCAAATGCCGCCTTTATCCCCCAACTCCATGACCCCTCTAGAAAACCAAACTGTCCCATCTTTCCTTAACCTCTGTGGAGCGTAGATGCTGTCTTTTGTTCGAGTACAGGGTTTTGGGAGAAGGGAGTGGAACTAGGACACTGTGCGAGTGAACAAGCTTGGACAGTAAAACTGGAGAACAGTGAATCCTCCATCTGTTTTACATAAGTGCTGTTTTGGTCTCAGGAAGTACGAAAATGGTTCTGTGGGGAGGGAGAGTCATCTCTTGGGATCAGAAGCGAGCAGAGCGTTGTTCTGAGCTTTCGTGGTGTCGTCACACCCAACCGTGGTGGCGCAGTCTAGCCTTTGGGAGGGCGCGTCACTGGGTGAGCTACCCCCAACTGGACCTGTATGATTAATTGGCCACTGCCCCAGTACCGTGCTAAATGCGCCTTGAAGTAACTTAAAATGTACATCCAGCTAGGCGGACTTCAGGTGCTGCATTCCACATTAATTCTGGCCCCCTGGGCTTGGGGTGCCCTACTTATCGATTTGCCCTCTGTAGGGTGCGATTCGCCTGAGTTGCACTCGTCCTTCGACGCAGCTCCGGCGCGAGCCACAGCTACTCTCGCGCTCTCAATGCGTGTGGACTGGAGTGTGTCGAGAAGCCCCTCGTCAAATGAAAATAACACAGCTGTGCTGTCAGATCCCCTCTCATCCGACGTCTGACGAGCTCTGCGATTCGTCTGAAAATGCTAAATCAAATCTGGGCCCGGATGGGTGCTCTGCTTCCCTCACCCTCCAGGCTTCGTTTTTCCAATTGTCCAAACTTTCCGATTGGCTGACCGACAGTACAAAATCTTCTCAGCCTTCTCCAGCTGCCCTTTTCAATGGCCGTTTCATGAAAGAGACCCTCAGCAGTAAATCCTTTAAAACGCTAATTAGCCAGAAGCTGGGACTTTTACTGCTGAGTTTTTTTTTTGGACTTTAAATGTGCCCCAACAATATTTCTCACAACTTATACACTTTTAGGATCGAATATATTCGCTTCGGTTTTGCTATCTTCTCTGACTTTGTTATTCCATGCAGGGCTTTTGGTAAATGGTAACTCATTGCTGCCTTAACTTTGCTACGTGATTAGATATTAATCTGAATTGATTTATTATGGCTCACACTAGTGTGATTTACTCTGTTCTGACCATATATGGTCATGTTAACATTAACATCATTTACTAAGCTTAATAATTTACATATTAAATTCATATATTTGGCCTGTTCTGTTACTGGTAACGTCTGTCATAACAGAGACTTTGATTATTTAATAGCCGCTGGGATTCTGTGCTGCCATGAATATGCATTCTTTTAAATGGTTTCATTATGCAATACTGTTATAGCTATATAGATTCATAACTATAAAATGGCATAATTTCAGATTTCTTTCTGTACTTTGTTGTGTAATTAGTTTATTATTGCTTATGATTTCTGGTGATATTCTGATTTTTATCCAGTGAGGCAGAGGTACTGGCTGCCTCACCTCGTGCTTTTTCGGTGCAGTTTTATATCAGATCAGCGAGATTGACTTTGTAATACACATACGCAATACATGACATATTCTATGGAAAGTGAGGACATATAATATAGGTGCATACAAACGACACTGGTGACATACAGTGAGAAAGCAGTGAGGGAGCGCGCGCTTGGCGCGGGAAGTGAGGAATGACAGCTCCTCTCTGACTGAGCAAGAAACACGCAAATTCGGCGATTTTGATTAAAATGTTATTGGATACAAAAAATACACACAAAAAATGCATTTATAGCTCAGAGCAGTAGACAGATATTTTAATTTATGCTTATTTGTTTTTTACTTTGACCGCACCATGCCTGTTGGTTCTCTGCATTAAACTATCACACATTTTCTCGTTAACAGTAGCTGGACGCTATCTTCCCCCCTCAGCGCCGGTTTGTACTTTAATGGCTTTAAATAGTGCTTTTGCACCTTTTACACAATCCAAACTGGTCTTATTGGGAGGTCTTAACTGGGACATGCTGAAGCCTCCTCAAAGTGTACTGCTGCAGTTTGATTGTTACTATTTGTGCATCAAATAGTAACGTATCCTACAAAATGTGATCCTAAATTATCACATAAGGCTTCACTGATTTATGTGGTTTTTGCTAACTCCCCACACTTATACCATTCTGCTGTGCTTTGTAGTGACTTTAGTGATCACAGTTTTATTGCTTGTGTTCGTACGGGTCATTCTGTTAAATTAGCCGGACATTTTCTTCAGATACGAGGTTTCAAAAATGCTCAAACCTTCTTATACGATCTGGCTGAGGTAGACTGGCATAGGGTCAGCCTGATCCCTATAGTTTAGAGTTTGTTTGGAGACTATTTTTGTGAGGTTATTGACATTACTTCGGCTTTGGGGGCTGAACAACACTGTGCAGCAATATTTATTGATCTTGTGAAAGCTTTTGACTCTGTGGATCATACCTTGTTGTTAAAAAGGCTGGATAGCGTAGGAGTCTCTGGTTGATCATTAGCTTGGTTTCCGATCTATCTCACCAATAGGAGCCAACATGTAACATTTGGCCACCATCTTTCTCAGCCCCTTCATGTATATGCAGGTGTTCCTCAGGGCTCGATACTTGGCCCCACTCTTTTTTTTCCACATTTATTAATGAAGTGTTATTAATCTTTCCCATATTCATCCCATATTCCTGATTCAGTTCTGTATGCCTCTGGGTCCTCTGCCGGTGCAGTAATGAAATCCCTTCAGGATCGTTTTCTGGAAGCAGAGCAGGCATTTACTAGCCTCACTTTGTCATTAAACACTGTTAAAACTAAAATCATGATCTATTATCAGAAAGGTATGGTATTTCCCTCTACTTACCATATTGCCACCAAATATGGAATTACTCTTAAACTGGTTACTACTTCTAAATACTTAAGCATTTAGTTGTTTCATTGTCCTTTTCCCACCATATTACCATGTTGCAGTCTAAAATCAAGGCAAAATGTTTTATATAGAAGGCTTTTTATGTCGAAACTGTTCCTCCTGCACAACATATGATTGTTCAAATAACCATACTTCCCTTATTTGATCATGGGCACACAATCTATAGAATGGCTGGCAAAGGGACTCTTAGGAAGCTTGATGCAATCTATCGTTCTGTAATTCGATTTGCTACAAACACCCCCTTTAATGCGCACCATTGACCTCTGTATTTGTTAGTCAAATGGCTCTCTTTGCACACTCGTCGCAAGTTTCATTGGTTTACGCTTATCTATAAAACTCTTGGCTATTCACCCCCATATTTTACTCAGTTATTACAAACAATCTCCTTGACCACATATGATACATGGCGATACATGGCCTTCCTTTTACATTAGAATAAAGCCTCCTACACCTAACACTTTCTCTGGCCTGTTATCATTCCAGTTTGCTGCTGCCAATAATTGGAATTCATTGCAAAAATCTTTAAAACTACTAGACAAATGTATCGGCCATGGCTTTCAATGGCCTACTTATGGACATTTTTATGACACTTGTAAATGTTTTAATTCTGCTTAATTAATTAATTAGTTAATTTTGTTATTCGGTATCGTTTTGTTTGCACAAGTGCTTTCTGGCACTTGCCAGGCTGTCATTGTAAATAAGAATTTGTATAAAGGTTAAAGAAGAAAAAGATTCTCATGTTAGGCCCGTTTGCCGGGGTGCCTTCATCAAACTGACTCCTGCTGTGCTCCGCATTTGCATTATATGTTAGGGTGCACTGCGCCAAACTGGTCTTAGCTAAAGGCTGTCATATAGCTCATGAAAGCAGAATAACTGGAGGATTGTGACACTCTTTGTAGAGAGGAGGCCCAGACTGCATCACTGGTCCCTTGGAATGGTTAAAAGATGCACACTGAATTAGCAAATAGTCCTGAGCCTTCGTCCTGAGGGAGGCACTGACATCTGCCAGGTGCTGTGGGGCTTGTTCCAGGTTAAATGGAGCTGGCACAAGCTGGAAGGCAAGGTGACACCTGAAAGTATGTTCCCCGGTCAACCCCCTGTTTGTGGTCCCCCCTCCACCAGCCCTGATCACAGCTGTGTCACAGGGCTTAGGTGCCAAGCTGCAGATCTGGGAGTCATGTACTTGTTAAATCCTTGGTACACTCTCAATGTGATGTGGGCAAACGTGTTTACTATCTTGTAATATTTACTAAATTATTACAGTCCACAGTCCTGTACTGGATAAGTGGTTGGAGGACAGGTGGATGGGTGGATGAATTCACTAATGTTCTCAGCAAATGCACCTTGTAGATCTCAATAGCATGGCCGATGCCGTTGCATATACTTCTGTTGAAAATGATAAATCATGTGACCCTGGCACTGCTGAATCGGACCTCGGCGGAGCTACCCGGGGCGCTCACCTCTGCCCTGGTCCCGAGGATGAGGTCCGGCCCGTCAGCCAGGTCGCCTCGTGAGGCTCCGATGGTCTCCACATGGAGCACCTCCATCTGCCTTGAGGAGTCCGCGCTGAAGGCTGCCCGGTAGCTGGTCTCGGGTGCGAGGTCGGCTGTGCTGAGAGTGGGCTTCTTACGGACCTGTTTGGACGGCTTTGCTCCAGGCCAGGGCCGATACTCATGCCTTGGAGGAAGATGAAGGGAAAATAGCCCGTAAGATGATGAAGCAGTTTTCCTTCAAAGGTACAACGGCATGGCCACTTGGGGGTTGATGCAATCTCTATGGCACAGTTACATTACTATCAAGTTAACTGCTGGTTTTATCTATTATGTATATTATTATATGTATTATATAGCAGTTAATATGGCCAGCAAGCAGCTAAGGTAGATTATTCTCCACACGGTCAGAAAAGGTGTGAGATGAAACTAAGATTATACCCCTGTCCTTATTTCCATTTCTCAATAGTTGTCATACATTAGGTCACCCCATCCGTGACGTCGCTGCGCAAATCCTTCCCGTTTGATGTGTTCCCATAAGAAAGCAGGCTCGTTGCCTTCATTGTAAACGGGAGGGGACAAAAAGGGTCTTGAACAAAATACCATTTATTACTGCAAGATAGCTGTACCAGACGCTGCAGGGCTCAATTAACTGCAAGCGCCGCGGACTGAGGAGGAGGGAAAAAACCGGCAGAAATAAATTTCTCCGGGCCGGAAAGCCAATCATTGGAAAGATAATTAGTAACGATCTGGCACAAATTATCCAGCGGGGTAATGAAGTCCGGCGTTTGTGGGGGGGATTCAGCGCGACCGCGTTTGGGGAGGGTGCCGAAAAACTGCGCGCAAAGGGTTATATCAGGTGATCGTCTATTTATAACTCGTACAGATTCTCCCCTGCTTACTAATATTAAAAAAAACCTGCTTCCGGCGACCAACTAAATATACTGTTCGCTGAAAATCTGGGTTATACGTTATAATTCAGCTATATTTTAAACCGGGTGCTCAGAAGTGCTGCGTTATAATGGGCAGCTTGTTGCGTCCTTCCAGTCCGGGTTTCCTGAGCCCCCGCAAGCGGGCGAGCCGATTAATTTGCGATATTAAAAAGGCGCAAGTCTGGGAACAGGGTACGCACCAAAGGAAACATTTATGCATCATAAATCTAAGTGAAAATATTTTCATTAAAGATAAAAGTATGTTCGAAATAGCCTGTGGTGATGTGAATACAAGTATATACTAAAATATAACGGAGTTTAGTTATTAAATGTAGTAATGTGGATCTTATTCTTATCCTAAGTACTCCAAAGGTAAGGCATTCTGCTGCGGATAAAGTTGCCGGAGCGCTGCGCTCTGCTGGCGGTACCGGCGCACCGATGCGCCCTGGCTCTCCGGTGCTGAAGGAACAGCTCCCGCGGCCACGTACCTGTACGAGCTCGCTTTGGCCGTCCCCGGCGACCGATCGCCCCGTTTCTGCTTACTTCGCTCCTCACTATCGCCTTTCTGCTGGTTCGCATTTTTTGGACTATCCAAAAGGGAGTCTTCTTTATTACCGTTGCTAATCCAGGGAAAGCTCTCCTTTTTAGGAATGGGCCAGGGCTTGAAATCTTGTTTGTACTGAGTGACACTCTGAAAAGGCACGTCGGGGGGACGGTAGTCCTCTCGGGGCTTGTAGCTCGGTTCCTTCCGTCCCCGCAATGATCTCCTGCTGCCCGCCTCCGCAGCTGCAGGTGATGCTCTCTGGTCCGGAGCGGACGGTCCGGATCTCTGCGTCCGGTCCGGCGGTACGTGCTTGGCTACCGATCTCACCTCCTGCTCCGCGATCTCGGAGTAGTTCTGGATAGTGAGCGGCACCGAGAGGTCGGATTTGTCGAACTGGTTCCAGAACCGAGCCAGGCAACACACCCTACTGATGCACGGCCAAGCCATTTTATTTATTTATTCTTTGTGTTAAAAATCAACGAAAAGAAAAAGAAAAAAAAATAAAGCAAAGGGGCGATTTTAAAGGCGTTACATGCAGAAATAGCGACGCATGGCGATTAGCGGGGAGCGGAGCCGGCGCGCCGTCCCCGTGGCCGAGTGCCGGAATGCCGGGCTCCGCCGGAACTCTGTCAGTACACATCTACCTCACGTGGTGCGGAGGATCCAGCCCGATGCGGAGCGAATTACACCGCGACCGGGGCGCCAGCGTTATTTAACATCACGTGTGCTAAAACATCTGGGGGGGATGCAGATGCATCAGCCGCGCAATAGTTCGGATGCACGTTATACGTGTAGAAATTAGCTTTTTTACTGAACTGAACTTTTTGTTAAATGTTACAACGTCATTCACTACCCCCGGCCACTATACCCTCACCCACAACAGGCTGCTCCCCCTCAAGTTTTCCAGATAGCAAAAATAAAAATAAAAATAAATCTTATCAGAATATTCATTTGGGACAAAACGCAAGGGAATACATTATTGAACCCTTACGCTACTGCGCGATTAACTATTCCTGTCGTAAAAGTAACAGTCCATTCACTTTGTCGCTACCACTTGAATATTATAAAACCAAATGGAAAAGTGATACATTTTGCTATTTTCGGCCACTGGTGATAAGGGGGAATGTAGAATGGGAGTAAAATTATCGAACAAACAGCCGTTACGTGACTAGAAAACAGTATCATTACAGCAGCTGGGGAATTATGAAACATTTTAATTCTGTATTCAAGGGGATGGCCCCCGATTCCGTTCTGCTGTGCGCAAAAGTTCTGACCAAAAGTAGGTCACAGCGTTTGCTTCAGACCTGTAGAGGGGTAAAGCATAACTTTAGCTTTTCTCCGACTTTTTGCAGGCGGTCTTTTATTATAGAGGAATTCTACCAAATATGCAATTCATATTATCGATTACCAGTTTTCTTATCTAATACAGTGTTTATCCAGAGAAAACTGTAGGCATTTAACTAGACCTAGTCGTATGTTAAAAAAAAAACAAAGAAACGCGCGAAATATACATTTTCTCTCTGATTTGTGAAGCATATTTAGGGCATAGGGAGAGAAAAAAGTTATGCAGGCTGAAAAGGTCGCTGTTTTCCGAAAGAAATGACAAAAACTGGCACACGCAATCCTGATGTGCATCTGCAGATAGTTTGGTTCAAATATTTACAACAAATGCACAGTATATGTAATAAAACATAATTAATATTATTGAATTAATATTCCATAAATATTTACTTATCCTTGTGACTCTGTTGTCTACTGGATGAGTAGCTGAAATAAGTGTGTATTTACTAATTACCATTACTTATTCTGATACTCAATTCAATTCAGTTTATTTTTATATAGCACCCTTCACAACAGAGTTGTCCCAGGGCGCTGCACATGGGTGTGTTAGAATACATTGCTATATGCAAGGCAAAACAAAACGGAACAGAGAAAATAAAATACATAGAATGAAAGAAAGAAAGAAAAAGCCAATTGACAACGGAGGAGAGGAACCAAAAACTCCCA
>JAODKN010000029.1:266561-285215 GCA_026774425.1 Petrocephalus zakoni
AATAAGAGAAATAGTGTGCAGTACAGTTATTGGCTCAGACACATTTAATCTGCCTCTATATTGTGCATTTTTACAGATTTTGCTCCTTTTTTTACACCGGTAAATTGCAGTGATCCTGTTAGAAGTGTAGTTCGAAGGCTCCATAGAAATTTTGGTTAAGGGCCATAAAATCTGCTAGGATATGAACTGGCAACATCATGGGTATGACATTAACACCACCTGCCCCCCCTCTCCCCACGATCAGTCCCGTGAAAAAAATCCTCTATGCTCTGGTTCTATGAGAAACATCATGAATATTTTCAGTTACTGGGTAACGGATCCAATCAAGCGGGACGCTATTAACGTGAAAAACCTTGGAAAAATTGGAGATGCCCCCCCCCCCACACACACACAGATACACACAGAGACACACACGCCTTTGCAGTCATCTTGGGAACAATGATGACTGCAGTCCTTCCATCATCCACATCCAGATGCTAATTATTCCCATATTTTATTTCATGCAGAGGACAAACTGGACTCGTGCTGTGTATGTGCATCCTCTATGGGCTTGTTCTGGACCCGTGTTGGGGGCTCTGCTCCGGGGCCTCAGAAGGACATGTACTCTGGTTAATGACCAGACCCGCTGCCGGATTCTAGCTCGTTAAGGCTGACGGGGAGGGGAGTCTGACTGAGGGCCTTGACACGTCGTTAGCAGCTGTGAATTCCCTCCGCTACCGTCTGTCTCGTCGCATTTGGGTCACGGCGTTGCTCTGCCGCATTCAAACGAGCAATCCTGAAGCCTGGCCGACAGCATGGTCCAGGTCAGAAGCGGCACCGCAGCCCAGCTGGACCAAACTGGTACCCAGAGCACGCACCCGGTTATCAGACGCGGCCTTCCGATGAGCCTACGTGACAGTACAAAGGCATATCTCTCTGGAAGCTTCCTTCTGAAAGTCTAGTGATCCTTGCTCAATCCCAGAAGTAAACAGGACTGCCTGAGAGTTTGTGTAGGCAAAAGGGAGGCCCAGACATACCCAGGACTATGAACACACCTTAAAAGTGTTGCAGTGTGTATGAATCTGTAGGATTCTGGGAAGTTTCTGAATTGTGATGCCAGCCATCGTCAGTGAGACAGTGTTTCTCCATCAGTCCCAGCTGTGGTTGGCTGCTGACCTCCTGGACATCTGCACCAATCAGAGTATCCCTCACTTAGGACACTGAGCAGGGCAGGGGGACCCAGATGGTGCAGACAAAACATCGACCACAGCTCGGGCTTTGGCCCGCGTTGCCATGACGACTCGCATCCAGCGCCGACTGCTAAGCAGGGTTGCCATGGAGACACCGGATGCCTGAAGGGGGCTGTTATTAATTGTAGGGAACGAGAAACCGGGAGAGGCACGGGGGACAAAGGGGTTTCTGCGGGTTTGACTGGCTGTGCAACCAGCTGCTTAATTAGCGCAAACTGTTTCCGTCTCCCTCTCTGGCGAGGTGTAGGTGATACCTTTTTCCAGTTGGATGCCCATCGAGGGCTCTCAGGTTCCGGGACGGAGGGCGGGGGGATGCAGAAAGTAGGCAGCGTGCGCTTTGTCCAGCATGCGTTCTGCCTCAAAACATGCCTGGGGTTGCTTAGCGAAGGGCCAGCCTCTGGCTTCTGTGCCCCTGCATTTAGACCTTAAACCTGCTGCAGGGTGAAGACTACATGAGCAAAAAAATGAACCAATCTCGTTAACGACGTTCTGAGGTGCCTTTGTGTGGAAGTGCGGCTGACACTGATGGCGCGTTGATTAGCGTAGAGGGAGGGAGCAGCGCACGTGTGTGTGTGTGCTTTGCCTGACACGACAGCTAACACCAGGCTCCACACAGACACAGAGTTTGGGGTCTCTTGTGTAGCAAACGCCCAAGTAAAAGAGCCAGATGGGAGCAGGCACTGGTGGTCTAATGAGCAGTAGGGAGGAGGGGAGGAGGAGGCGGGAGATGGAGAGACTGAGCAGGAGGTGAAGAAAAACAAACTGTGAGGTGCGCATTCAGCATCCCTTTGACCCTGCTGTCATTTAAGGCAGTGTTTCTCAGCCCAGTCCTCAATACGCCCCCCCCCCAGCTATAGTGGGGGGGTCAAATCGCCCCACGGGGTGTGTTGTTTTGGTGTCGGTTGACTCCGGTGCAGTGGAGGGGAGCCAGTTGGATCTGGACTGCCTGCAGTATGGAATTAGAGGAGGGAGCTCCAGGAGCAATTTGACTTTCTGTGTTAGCAGAATGTGGGCCTCCGAGACGTGACACAGCAGAGGAGTGTGAGCGGCACACGCACACACGCTCACGCGCGCCCGTACCCCAGGCTCGCCTGGCAGTGTGCTGCCATCAGCCGCCAACACGCTAATGTGTAATTGCACACCTGTCCTGCACGGCTCCTACAGACGTGCCATTAGCATGCGAGCCGACCCACCATCGCGCTCGGAGCCAAGGTCGAGAACCCTCCAGCCACTCACCTCCACCCCCAACTGCGGCAGAGCAGCAGCAGCCTGCCGGGTGCTCGGGAGGAGGCAGACATGAGCACAAATACATCGAAAAGTATTCTGTTACCAGTCATACAATACAAAATACTGGTGTGAGAAAATGTATTTAATTAAAATACAAGTAATTTGTAATTTGATGATAAAAAAATGCATGTGAAATAGTAATTGTACATGACAAATATATGTACTATCACAGCCCTAGTGCTGTGTAGTGTTTGCAAAATTTTCAGCTTTCCCTGACTTTAAACGATTTACGCGTGTTATAGTGTCAATTGTGAAGTGAAGAACGGCTTTTGTAACAGTAGTAGTGATGTGAGCTCAGCAGCAGGCCGCACCGATGGCAGCCGGTCAGGGTTTGGGGGGATCCGGGAGACGGAACCGCGATACAGTTGTTTACATCTTGTTTTCGTCTCGGATTCAGACCCGTTACGCCCGTAATTTATACCCCGGGTTCCCCACGGCATCAGGGGCGGTGGCTGCCAGCGTGTGCATCGGCAAGGAGGCTCACCGGCGCCTTCTTATACCGATTATCATAATGCGTGAATTTCCTCGTTTGTCTTGCAGTTGGGTGCCAAATGTACAGACTCGCAGAATAAACTGTTTTTTAGATATACTAGAATACCCCTAGCAGACAAGCAATTTAAGTTTAAGGCCAGAGCGCTGCTGTTTGCTAATTGCGCTTTTTCTGTCCCATAATGACATTCAATGAGCCAGATCTGATTGTATATCTTACTATATACTTCACCTTAAGGCAATTTGCGCCGAGCCCCAAAGCAGCTTCTTTCTTTGGATTACTGATCGCGGGAAAACGAAGGTTTGGGCCCAACAAGACGCGTCACGTGATTTACTTGTATCAGTATCATGTAAGATGGTGATAGGCTGTAAGTCTGTAAATGACAAATTTTATAAAGTATTTTAAATACAAAAACTGAATCTCAGAAGTATTTTTTTACAGATTATCTGGGTTTTTTTTTCTGTGCAGCAATACATTTAATTGAAATATTGCCCATCTCTGGGAGGAGGTGCATGGGGCGGGCGGGGGAGGGGGGGCATGGTGGAGGGGGGTCAGGGGAATCCTCCGGAGGTCATTCCTGCAAGGTCGCTGTCACCGCAGCACGCTCTGGGGTCTGCCCCATCACCTAGCAGCACGCGCACCCGCATCGTGCGAGCAGGGGAGGGAGGGCGGTACTACACACGCACGCTCACCTTCCACGTGTCCATATGTGTGAAAAGGCACGGCCTCGCAGAGACATGCCTAACCCACACCTGATGGTCTCACCTCTGTAAATCCACTGAGTCCAAAGACAGACGGTTAAGCAGGTAGTTCCAAAATAATGTACGGACAACAGAGAGAGCAATGACATTACACACGTAGTAAAAATAAATATAGTATATAAATATGCACTCTAAAGAGGTTGTGTGCATGCAGAGTGCCTGTATTTGTAGGAAATTGTGGTGGTGTGTAATAAAAAAAAAGTTTTAGGGGGTCCAGGGACACCCTATCCCTAAATCCACGGTCGAAATAAGTGCCCTTCGACAATCAGATCCTTCCGACGAGTGAGAGCTTTCCAGCCTCACTTGGGTGAAAATAGATGCCGGCTTTTCGTATTTGTTTTGTGCAATAAATAATTTAGCACAAGTGTGGCGTTTCGGGCCGAGCAGTGAATTACAGCGGTTACTCTTTTCTCACGGGTCTGCCGTTGCTGACGCAGTCGGCTTGGGGCAGGGGTGGTGAAAGGGACTGTGATATCAGGAAAGTCCCAGCGTCGCCCTTCTGCCCTTTGTTAGCCAGCATGCTGATTGTTACTGAATGACAGAGTTTAAGCACCTGGAAGGCAAACGGAGGAGGAAGGGACCATATTAGATTCACTCCGTTTCCAAAGAGGTCGTTTTTAAGACTAATAACTGTGTTAAATGCTGCTTTTAGGACCTTGATTGCCAGTGATGTTTTTAAAGATCATCACAGGTATAATCAGCACTTCTCTTCCTGTAGACTGTTCATCCCATAAACTCACACTCTGCACTCGTTGAGACGTTCTTCCATCTTCCGCCGGTTCCTGTGGGAATCCGCCACGTCCGGCATGGCGTGCGGAGATCCGCCGGGGTCAGCAGATCTCAATCTGAGCAGCTTCGTTTTCACACGATGCCCAGAGAGATAAGGAGCGACTCACTGTGACCCAAAACACAGGCCTGGTAAACACTGAGCTGTCAGACGACACCCCCACTCCCCCCCCCCCACTCCCCAGTTGGAGGAACGGGAATGAGTGCCTCGGTCCTGCGGTGTGGGGGGAACATCTGACAACTGGAGGACTTCGATTCGGGGGTGGCTGTCTCGCTCCTGACTGTGTACATGTGGGCGTCCGCATCTCATGGAGGCCCTACCCCTACTATAGCCCCCCGGTGACACAGACTTGATGCTCCCGGGGAGTATTATTACTTCTCCTCCCGTAGTTAAAATCATTTGTTTTTTTTGTTACTTTGCTTTGTCAAAGACTTTTATCTCCTGGGATAACCACGGTAAGCTGGCCTCTCCATCATCCACAATGACCGCCCCCCCCACCCCACCGCTCTGGCAGAAGCATGGAAATATAAACACAGGAACCACTTCCACGTGGCTTGGCCAGCGCTCCCCCCGAAACGCCGCACAGGACAAGCGGAGCCAGAAGAGACTGCAAATTCCCGCCATCCCAAACCCTCACCGCCACCCCCCCGCAGGCTGTGGGGCAGGAAGTGCCCGGAGTAGCCAGACTTCCCTAATATCATGTTATACTCTATGCTCTGGGGGGGTGGAGTGGGGGAGGGGACTACATGGCGATAAGCTGATCCCCTCAGTCAGAATCGCGTCTGACCCGCAGCTGACCTGCCGCCAGGCGTTAATTTGTTTGGCATCTTCTGCCGGAGGCGGGAGAATTTCTCGGAAAACCGGAGGGTCCGGCCTGCTTGCAACTCACGGGGCCTGGGTGCGGCTCTCGGGGCCTGGGCGTGGTTCTCGGCGCCTGCTTGCGACTCTCGGCGCCTGCTTGCGACTCTCGGGGCCTGGGCGCGGCTCTCAGGGCCTGCTTGCGACTCTCAGGGCCTGGGCGCAGCTCTCAGGGCCTGCTTGCGACTCTCTGGGCCTGGGCGCAGCTCTCAGGGCCTGCTTGCGACTCTCGGGGCCTGCTTGCGACTCTCGGGGCCTGGGCGCGGCTCTCAGGGCCTGCTTGCGACTCTCGGGGCCTGGGCGCGGCTCTCAGAAGCAGCTTTACCTTATAACACCGGGATACCCGACAGCTTTATCTTCATTAGGGTAGATGTAAGTTGACCCTTGAACAGAGCCTTGCGGCACCTCCTGCATCGCTTCCCGGTAGCATTTAAGGTAAATATTCCCTCACATGACGAGGGGGCTCTTGTGTCAAGCACCCCATGTTAATTATACAGGAGTGGGGGGTGCGGGCCTGCTGGGGGTCAGCCCTGATTAATGCGCCTCTGCGGCACGCACAGCTCATTCTGGCCATCTTGATATGAGGCTGCATTATATTGCAGTTTTGGAGATGTAATGGGATTTATCAGAAGTGTTTTAAATCATTTCACAGGTTTAATTATTGAATGGGGCTTGAATATTTGTTTCTGTCAAGCCGGCTCTGCAGGCTGGAGTTATGTGAATGTGGGGGGTAATACGGTTACCCTGTCCTGCATCCCATCACCCAGACACATGCCTTGAGGAGTGCCGTCCTCAAGGCATCTTGATGTCAGTCATCACTAAACACCCAGTAGTCCTCCCCTGTCGGTGTGGGGGGGGGGGGTTGTGCTGACTTCTGAGCCCCTGTGCAGTGATGGGGGCCCTGATGGAGGCTAACGCCCAGCAGGGGGGTTAAGGGGGGGGTCAGTATACCAGTTTGGGTTGGTGAGGTGGTCAGCAGATTCACTGATCCGTGTCCGCTTGGAGAGAAGTGACTTGACAGATTTAGGCCAATCGAAGAGCTGGTGGCGGGGGGGTTGACAAGGTCCCGCTTATCACAAGTCAAATGAAACATGCAACTAAATGCATCTGCCGACTGTCAGCATACCGGAATCAGAAATTCCACCTGGTTCTTCCGGTTTGCTCTGCACAATCTCAGCTGACCCCCTGGCCTGTCCCCATGGGCCCCAGGGCACATGGTACCCTAGGCCTGCTGCCTGGGGCCCTTGCAAACATCAGGGCCCCGGCCCACCTCTGGAAAAACAGAAGGGTTTGTTAAATCACTAACACCTGAGTGACCATGCATATGTCATTTTTTTAAAGCTAATTTTAAGCATCATATTTAGCATGTTTCAATTCTTTATATTATTTTATAGCTATTTATGAAGTTTTTGCTTTTTGGGTTAATTGGCCTGTTTTAATACTCCTTTGTTCTTGCCATGAATATTGTATTAGTTACTGGCCTAGCGTTAAAAGTCAGCATAACTAGCTATCTGTGCTGATGTCAGATTAGGGCCCTTTGCTTGTCCTGGTAGCTAGACTACCGAACCTCGATCTCACCCCAGTTGGAATACCCCCCTCTCCCCCATTCAGTCTTCCCCCTTGCCTATTTCACAGCCCGTGCTTGTTTCCCCGACAGCACTCCTGCCCGCCCACCCTCCTGCCTCAGTCTCCAGCAGCATCTCCGCTCGTGTGGGCGTGGCTGTCATGGGGAGTGGGCGTGACCGTCACTGGGAGTGGGCGTGGCCGTCACGGGGAGTGGGTGACAGGGCATGTGCCCACATTTGCAAAAATCACATCGGGTTTCACAAACCAAAAGGGGGCTTTTCAGGAAGTCGCTTTCATTGGTGGTGGTGGTGGCGGCGGGGGGGGGGCTTTGGAGTTTGTAACAATATGAAAATGCTGAGAATAAATAGCTTTCTGAGCCGCGGACGGGCCACCTTCGTCACGTCTCCCCGTTTAGATTTATGAAGGTGTTATTAAAGCTGTAGAGTCAGCAGTATAATTGCTTAGAAACAAAAGCCTTACCCCCCCTCCCTACCCACCCCCTCTTTCTTGAGAATTTAGTTTTCTGTGATTCTTTCGCCCGCTGAAAGTGTTTCGGGTCTGTTCTCCCATGAGCCTCTGCTGTGGCATGCGAGCGGCCCGCGGGGTAGGAGCATGCGAGGCTGCCCACGTGTCGGCTGGCCTGCCGACTGGGGACTGCATGGGCGGGCGGGCGAGGGGGCGGGGGACTGAGCGTGACCGGCTTGGGGGAGCACCGGGGTATCGCCCCTGCCGCGCTGGCAGGCCCCTTATTCCTTATTGTTAATTCAGGCTGGACTAATATACACAGCTCGAATCCAGGTTAAGCGCTTTCTTGGGGGGGGGGGGGGGTGCTTAGCGGCGCCCCCCGGAGGGCTGAGCGCGCCAGCGTCCTTGACCTCTGTTCTGCCGGCTGCCCTCGTTCCCGTGCCGCCTCTGGGCCGGCCGCAGGCTATTCAGTTTGGGCGACAGCCGATTCCATCTTCGGCGCCTGCCTCACTCTTCCCCCCCCGGTTCCCAGTCATGAACTGTGATGTTAATCTGTTACATAGGTGTCTGGCTGGGTTGGGGGAGGTCGGGTCTGGCCCCACAGGGGGTGGGGGGGGGGGCATCCAATCAGGAGCTTGGCCAACCCTAAGGTTGGACAAGTGCCAACCAATCATAGATTCTATTTTTCCCCATCCATCCATTTTCTATTCCTGCTCGTCCTAGGCTGGGGGTAGGAAGGACACGACCCCCCCACACATCTTGGATCCAGGTCCGCCGGGGGTCCACGCCTCCCTCGAACACCCCTGCCATTTCGTTACTGCTTTACATGCAGCAAGTCACTGTGACCACAGGTGGCTCCTTCACGACCGCTTGGGCCATTCCGTTCTCCCTGCTGGGACCTGGTCCTTACACACACTCGCCTTAGTCCCTGGGGGGGGGGGGCAACCTTATACTGTGCCTGTGCTGAAAGTGCTAGCAGTGCTAGTGACATAACGTGGCCCGGGTTTGACGACAGAATCCCCGAAGTGGAAAGAGAGAATTACACGCTGAACTGATACTGACGAGGTTAATACACACCCCCCCCCGGGGCGCGGAGTAAAGCTGCTGTCGAAATATGGAATGAAAATAGTGGTGGAATTGGAGGCCGGTATTATGGAAAGAGTGACGGGTATCGAGGACGTGAGTCACGGGCGGGTGCCGCGGCCAGGTGCAGGGAGAGGGCACGCTGTGGGGACACAGTGTGAATCCGGGGAGGGATCAACCCGCGTTCACGCATAAGGCCGGGCTGTCTGACACTGTGTGTGTGTGTGTGTGTGTGCGTGTGTGAGGGTATGTGTGAGTGAGAGTGTGTGTGCGTGTGTGTGAGTGAGGGTGTGTGTGTGTGCGTGTGTGAGTGAGGGTGTGTGAGAGTGTGTGTGCGTGTGTGTGAGTGAGGGTGTGTGTGTGTGTGTGCGTGTGTGTGAGTGAGAGTGTGTGTGGGTATGTGTGAGTGAGAGTGTGTGTGCGTGTGTGTGAGTGAGAGTGTGTGTGCGTGTGTGTGAGTGAGGGTGTGTGTGTGTGTGTGAGGCGCGGCGGTGAATCGAGAGCCGTCACTCCAGCTGGTTCCTGTCCGGCGAGCTCGACTCTCTTGCGCTATGGCACCGTCTGCTACGCAGCTGGCCGGTGGCGGCTGCGGGGCGGCCTGGGGGGGGGTCCTGCTCATCATGCAGCCCAGCGCGCCCACGACCTTCATCCTGCTTCTGTCTCTTAATTGCGCTTGACTTCCACCCCCCCCATGCTCACACATCTCGTGGTGATGCTGATTGACAGATGTACTCGTCGTGTGAGGTTAGGATGCAGGCGTGGGGGCCGCACGCATGCCCCCCCCCCCCTTAAACCAGCGCTGCCTTTCGGGCTCTTGCTGACGAGTCTCTGACCGGCAGGAGGGCTATAGTGTGCAGGATTACGGCGAAGTGGGGGCACAATGGCTGCGTCTCCATGGGCGACGGCGAGGGCCGCATGGCGCTGACGCCCCCTCCCCGCGGGTCAGTGTCTCGCTGACACCGTACATTCACGGTGACGCTGACGGCGATGATGGTGTTTCTGTCATGGGTTGGCCTTGGGGCGCTGTGTCTTCTCTGGCGTGGTCTTCAGAGCTTCTTCTACATGCTGCATCTTCTAGGCTGCAGATGTCACTGCGGGACGGGGGGGGGTGGGTGCTTATGAGTGGGGGAAAAACAAAACACACCACTGCATCGCACACTGGGGGGTGTGATGGCAGAGAGACTGCTTAGCATAAAGCTGTTATAGATCTGGGTGTCATTTTACATGAAATATTTATGGGCCAGTAAAAGGCACCTTGTGGAGCAAACCTGTAACCCCAACATTAAAGGACCCTCTGTCGAGAGATTAGGAGGATGTGGCCAGATGCCTTTTGGGGGAAAATGATTCCCAAAAAAGTATTTAAGCTTCTTCAAATTCAGGTTTCTGTAGCCGGCGCAAAGATGGCGAAGGCCCCCCCCCCGCCCCACACACTCAGGGGTGGGGCTGCCACAGTCAGAATGGCCCCCAGGCCCCCATCTGTCTGTACTCGAGGACACGGTTTCCACGAGTCACGAAGGCCGGACAAGGCACCGGCCTACTTTTCCGCATCTACTTTTTACACAGCATACGGTGCCCGAATGACGCACTGGGCTACACGCACCCTTGTCCGACCGCTCGAACCCGTCTCCGGCCGCTCCTTGTGGTGATGGGCCTCCTGGGGCGGTGGGGGACCAGGCTCACCTGTATCAGATGGTTCCTTGGTTCCTCCCAGATGCCTCCTTCACACTGTTTTAAAACCTGCCCTCGGGGGAGGTTTTACTACCTTTTTAATGGTCCTCCTGCTCTGAACGCCTGCACCGCGAGACTAATGCTCCTCTCCGTCCCACATGTAAACATTCCAGCAGGAAAAAAAAGCTTGTTTTCTGAGAATAACGTGCGTTGGATATTTAGAATAGTGATAGTTTATTAATTTCTGAGGGGAACTTCTCCTTTCACCCAGTACAGGGTCAGCACCCTCAGAGCTGAGGGGGTTAACGCCCGGCTCAAGGGCCCACAGCCCTGTGAATTTTCTACTGAGACTGGGGCTCAAATTGGTGACCTTTCACTCACAGACATTGAGGCCCGCTGAGCCACACATTGCCCCCGAGAGAGGTCTTATATAATCGCAGTCTTTACTGGATTGCTTAATACTTGAACGGGTTAATTAAATCACTTTCCTTATTGCAGGTTTCTAGACAAATACAGCATTGATCTTTCAGAGCACGGGGCCCACGCTGTTATTATGAGTTAAGTGTTTAATTCCTGTTTTGTGCGCGGCGTTCTGGTCGCAATACATTTGAAAGGGGCTGTTTAATCATTTCATCTGAGGCCGAAAAAGCCTGCCTGGTTCGGTCAGGACCTCCTGAAAATGGGCCGGGTCTCTCAGCCGTGCTCGGAGCGAGATGTTTGTCTGGGAGGGGCAGGCGAGCGGGATTACATAACCATGCGGCCGCCGCAGCTACCGCTACGCGCCGTTATGTAACGCGCAGTGCGTTCGGGGAGCACGGAGCGGCTGGAGCGGGCCTCGCATCTGCCATCCCTGCCTCATTCCGGCCCGGCTGCGGTCCCACAGACGCTTTTACTGGCGGCAGTGCAAGATTAATGACAGTAATACGCGCAGGTGGGAACGCGGAGTCCGCTATTATCCGCGTAGCGGAAAGAAATAATAACCCGCAGGAGCGATCGGGGACGATCCGCGGCCATCCGGGCTCCCGCTCGCCGCGATAATCGCGCCGCCGTCGCCCCTTTATTTTTATTTTCGTTTCGGTAAGCACATCGTTTCTGCGCGGCTGCTGAGCCCGGGAGAAGTTTCCATAGCAACAGGTTTCCATGGAAACTAGGTGACAGTGCAAGGCTTGTTGGGGGGGGGGGAATGAATCATTCTCTACAGAGAGATTCTGAGAAGCATTTTTTGGGGGAGAAATATTATCCCCTTGTGCGAGACTAAGGGGAAATACCTTTCAGGTTGTCATATCATGTATACATTTAGGTTAATTTAGCACATTAGCATTCCTAAAGTGAACTGGACCGTTGAGTGAATGTTTTTTCATTTTTCATGTTTTGTAATCCATATTCGATATTTGTGGTGTCATGGTGGTTCATAGGTCCCGGGTTATGGGTACAAATCCCGCCACTGAGGAGTTATTTCCCTTCCAGGTTTCCTCCCCGCTCCAAAGATATGCCTTTAGGCTAATTAGGGTCTGTAAATTGCTGGTGCTGTGTAATTATGTACCTATCTGTGTCCCACGGTGGAGGGTATCCCATCCCGGGTGTTACCCAGTGTGCTGTGGGATGAGATCTCCCCCGATCACGTCCAGGCCAGATGGATGCTTAGCACGTATTTCTGGAGGGCAGTTACCAGCTTGGTAAAGGTTGCAGGTTTGACGCGGTGAGTTGCTGCAGTACGCCTTGCTCACCGCAAAGATGGAGGGTTTACCAAGCTCATGAATAATGCAGCAAAGATATTTCCCGCGGATTTCCTGGGGGCTGTGTTTCACTCCAGTGTTTATTTCTGCCTGACTAGGAAAGCACAGTTAACAGGAAGGCGGTTGAACGTGAGATATGGTGCCCAGGCCTCCACGCTCTGTGACACTCACATCACCTGCTTTTGGAGCCGACATGGCTGCCAGAACTCAGAAGGCATTCTCATTGGCTCTCCAGTCCGTCATGTGACCCTTTAAACGGTGACTCCCAGAAAGCCTTGCGATGGGGGCTCTCTCCTCTACCTATCCTGCTGCCTCCTTTCTTCAGCCCTTGTTTCCCAACCCAGTCCTCTGGGACCACCAGACAATCCATGTTTTTGCTTCCTCTCAGCTCCCAGCATGCCTGTAACAGGTACTCAATGTTCCTGATTGGCTGGGAGGTGGGAGGGAGCGAAAACGTGGACCGCTGGGGTTCCCCGAGGACTGGGTTGGGAAACACTGCTCTAATGTGGTTGATAAGATGCAGCTGGGTGTAATTAACTAGAGGAGCTGGGGGGTGCTGGCCCCGTGGCCCTGCTCGTGTGCCCCGCTTCGTGCCCCGCTTCCTGCCCCCCCCCGATCAGCCCCCGCGCACCTCCTGTGTGATCGCCCAGTGAGAAGAGCCACGTGCATCGCTCAGTGCCGTCGGTTTTCTGGCATGTTTTTTTTTTCCTTTTCTCCCCCGTTAGAACCGGAGCTTTTTAATTCCGCTCCCGGTTCTGGGGGCACCGGGGAGCCGCGCGACAGACTCGAAACAATTCCGCTGCTAATTAAATCAGCTCCTTATTAGGAAAAGGCAGAAATTAGACCGTGCAATTCGAACGGCGCCTGTCGTCGCGGCCGCATCACAGATGGGTGAAGCTTGGATAAGGCAGCCCAGCTCCGGCCCCCAATTCCGAGGAGGGGGCCGCCACAGAGGGGCTTCTACTCCTCTTTACGTAACCCCCACGTCCGGCACCAGCCAGCCGCGTCTGATTGGCCGAGCTGCCCGTTTCCCCGAAGTTCGGCAGATGGCGTCGTGCGGGCGGGATGAAACCGTGCGGCTTTTTAGTCGGAGCGACAGAGCTAACTCCACTCTTGAGGGCCCACAGAAGCACAGAGCCTACCCCCTTTCTGGAGACGGCCGGGTTCTTGGCAGACGGAAATGGGCGAATGAATCAGCCAATCTGCTTTGATTCGCATTAGGGACCAGATTGTACACTCCAATTCTTAATTACGAAAAATAACAACCGGGGGCCTTTTTAATTATCCCGGGACGGATAGCGTTCCGCAGAGGCCAAGTCGACGTCCTCAGCCCCCCAAATCCCCCCTCCCCCCTTTGTGGCAGGAGAGCTTGTCGCATGCTGCAGTTCACTGGTCGCTCTGCTGGGGGTGTGTGTGTCCCCTTTCTGCTGATGAGTTTGGCTTTCGTTTTTTAGCTTAATTCTCTTTGCATCTTGAATAATCAACACGGAAAGATAAGCACTGTGTCTTCAGGAGCCCCAAATTCAGCGCAGGGTCACCGAGAGCCTGAAGCCAGTCCTGGGAAGGACAGGACATGATGCAGGGGTCACCCTTGACACACACATATACACACACACACACACACACACACACACGTACGCGTGCCCTGCAGGCGATTCGGAGATGCCAGTTTGCAAGACTGCATGTCTTTGGACTGCGGTAAGGAACCCAGCAGAATCCGGCACAAACACGGAGTGAAGACGCTAGCTCCTCACCGGGAGACGGGAAGGATTCGAACCCCGGTCCCTGGCGGCGCAAGGCAGCGCTCCTACTGGGCAGTGATGCGCGTGTGTGTATATTTAACAGGGGAAGGGCAGTAACACGAGAAGCATGACTGACGGCTTATTGGGGTTTTATTTTTTCTAGAACTTTAACGCCAGTCGAGCTGGCTGTCTGTGCACAGCGGGAATACAGCTCTCTAAATAACTCCGTCTTTGTGCGTTTCGCCGTGTGCTGGAGGAAGCTGGGAATTGCCAGGAAAACAAATCTAGCCCCCCCCCCCATCATAGACATGGTGGTCTGCACCTGTTTACCCGAGGTCAGGAATGCTCATGTGATCCCAGATGCTAACACGCAGCCCACCTGTCCTCCTAAATGAGGGGGATGTTAAGTGTGGTGGTTATCAATGGGAGGACGGCTTCTTGCAGCCGGGGAGTGGTACGGCGCGGTGCGGTGGGGTCGCGGTGACTGTTCGGTTAATGGTCAGGACGGACGGTGGAGGCCAGACTGACTACATGGAGAAACAGGCCCGTAGATCTCTGGGGGGGTACAGTGGGTCAGGGCAGTCCCCTGCTGATTTTACTGCACAGAAATCTGAAAGAGAAACTATTCAGATGTTATCAGTGGTTTATTATAATTGTTACTGTATTAACAGATGATAATTTCTTTTTTTGAGAAATTCTCTGAATAAAAATACTACTACTTCTTCAGGAACCAGGATCTTCTGTTGCATTCCCACTGCCACAGCTCAGTCTGATTGTACTTCCTTGGAGGCTGTTCCAGAACCTTTTTTTAATCGCTACTTCAGAATAGGAACTTTTTGCTCAGCTACGAACTTTATTTCTAACTATTGCGGTAGCTTGCTGATAGGTTGGTGCTTACAGCCCTAGCTTGCTGATTGGTTGGTGCTTACAGCCCTAGCTTGCTGATTGGTTGGTGCTTACAGCCGTTGCTGCACTTATAGCCATAGCGTGATCATTGTTTGACCACAAGCAGCAGAACTGACTTGGAAGTTACGCAGAAGTGCAGGAAAAGAGATGGAAGTAGTGGAGCAGAAATTGAGCAGATGAAATTATTTTTGTATCTCAAATAAATGCATTTTTTTTTGCTTGCGTTTTGATATTTGTACATGAAACTTGCCAGCACTTATTAGTGGAATAATATTACATTGTTCTTTTTTTTACTATTATGTGGAAAATGAAAGATCAATCTGCTGACCATATTTAATAATAAATTAGAAACATGTCACAGGTCATATAAATTAGAGGTTGACCGATATATCGGGCCGATGTTTGGCATTTTTTTATGTATCGGCATCAGCCGATATCTGAGTGTAGTGCGCCGATTTACAGACGGGCACGTCTGCGGGCAGCCCCGTGACCCATGCTGCTGCCTGTGCAGGACTCCAGTCAGAACTTTCATAAGAGTCGTGGGAGAGAACGGAACAGCTTAAATTCTGTTAAGTTAAAATTTCATTAAAATCAAGTCAGTTGCACAAAACACACTTAAATGTCCTCCTTAAGGTTTCCTTAAAATGTTCACGTACGTATTTAAGTTTCCCTTTATCTTGGTCTTATACTTACGGAATCCCTTAAAGTTCCCTTAGCGATTGCACAAAAGACTTTAAGAGCCAAAGTGAGGAGAATAACTTAGGAGAATAACCCTGACTGTACCTTAACCACAGCACGCCGTATAGCAGTAAATGAAGAAAATGAACTCATCCCGAGAAATCCGCGACAGGATACGATCATGATCAATTGACCTAGAATTTTAGATTTGACTGACAGTCGATTTATAATTTTATTTATATGGCCCGCGACATGTTTATAATACATTATTTAATCTAGCTAACATTGGTAAGCTTCACTGCCGATACCAGCAAAAAGACAGAAGTATATTGGTTATTTGATCGAATTTTCCATGCAGAACTATGTAGACACATGCAGAAAAAGGTACTCATTAATGCAGATATCGGCTGATGCATTAATGCGAGAAATTAACACTTTGCCAAGCAAAGGAGTCTTTCAGGTTTAAAGTAGTTTGTAAAACCTGAAGTAGCTCAAAATAACCGGGATGACATGGATTATCTGGTCACCCTATTTATATTTAAGTTTACATGTATGTTCTAAGTCATTGTTCAATAAATGTTAAGTTGAGAAATGTTGTGTATCCTGTATTATTAGTGTGATATTTTACCCTGCAAATAGAGGGGAAAATGTCCAATTATCGGCCAAAAAAAATCAGCAGCATATATCGGCCATCGGCTGACCCTGACTTCTAAATATCAGCATCGGCTATAGGAAAACCCATATCGGTCGACCTCTAATATAAATACAATGTGATTTGTCCCTTATTTCAGACTGTACATTATGTGTAGTCTTGTATGAAATTTTGTGTGAAGTTTATTCTACACGCATTTATTCTACATGCATGTCTCCCATACCTATTTAACATAAAAGCCACAGTTCCTGTTACGTGGTGGCAGAGCGACACAAGACAGTGGCCCAGAACTGTAAAAGTTCCTGGTGGAGATGGCCCAGGAACTAGGTTCCTGAACTGCAGTGGGAAAGTGCCTGCTGTCATGACTGGGGGGTGGGCTGGGCACCTTTCCTGATGGCTTTGACCGGACGGGCCTTCTCCGCCATGACCCAGACTGCATCCAGCAGTTTGCCAAAAGGTGCTGTGGGACAGATTAGCCCGGCTCGTTAAGGCCGGCAGCCCGTTCATAGCCGCCATCGTGTCGCTTTCCCTTAGTGCCGTGTTTATCTTACCTCCTCCTTCGAGAGTTCACCCTGACGCCTCCAGACAGAGTGGGAGCGAAGTGTGTGGAACTGCTGCAGATTTGGAGCTTGTTTCACACTTACGCCCTGCCTGTCTCTGTTAGCATAACGCCACGTGAGTTCTCATGCTGGGAATCACATCAGCAGGGATGTGTTATTAAGGGCCCATGAACTGTTATGAAGGGTCATGATGGGCTTATGAAGTCTTAAGAAGAATCTCCAAGGATCAGTTTAATAACAACCTGAGGTGGTCTGAAGGCCCAGTGACGTGTCATTAAGCACCTGCAAGGTGTTATGAAAGCCTGTGAAGTGTCGTGAGAAGCTTGTGATGGCATTCTTCAGGCTCTCGAGATGGTGCTATGTAGGGAGATCTTGACAGGTTGAAAATGGGACGGCCGTGGTGTAACTGGAATAGACTTCATAGCTGAGCGTGGAGGGTTTGGTCTGTTTACACGACTCCACAGGTGAAGGTCCTGACGCTGTCTAGATTAGGGGCGGAGGCGAGTTTGCGGCTGGTGATACCTTTGGGCTTTGCTGGGGCGGCAAATGTAGAGATTTAAGGGGAAACCGGAGGCAGAAGCCTCCGACTTCTTGGCCTGCGCTAGAGTCACATTTTTTTTTATGTTAGCCATGGAAACGTAGCTGTCTTCAAGCTGTCACTGAGCTGGAGAATGAGTCACGCGTAGTACGCGCGTGTGGTGTGGCACCATACCGCGGAACCTGGCATGGCGCGTCATGTCACGGAGTGATCAGAGCCATCAGATTCAGTCGGGGGTTTGAGAAGTCTCACACGGACCGCTTGCTCTCCAGGAGAATAAAAAATAACGAACCTTCCGACCCGTGGGTTTGTTTCTGCTCTCAAGGTCTGACCAAGGAACGTGCCCCTTGGAAGCCGTTCTCCTCGTGGACCCCGCAGCGATTTCCAGCAGCCGGAGTGGGTGGGAATCCCATGTTCCACATACGTCTGATTGATCTCCACATAAACCACCAAGGGATTTGACTGACTGACTCACAGGAGTGAGATTCCTGTTTGGCTGTTAATTAAATTAGAATAACGGGTATACTGTTAACATATTTGGCTAATACAGTTTATCCTATGTTTGCTGTGGGGAGCTGGCCTCCACTTAGGTGCATGTTACTTACTCACTGGCGCAGTATTGGCTAGTTCACTGTTTTTTTGTTTATTTGCAATGGTAACCAACAGTGTAGAAATTGACCTAAATAAGAAACAAAAACATTTCGAGAAGTTTTATCACCATGGTAACCATGAGTTTAATGCATTATGATATGAGATGTCTTGGGCTAGACTTAAAAAAGTAAAGCATTCAGATGGGTCTTCTAGATTTTTTTTTCGGCTTCAGGCATGCCCAATCAGAAGGCAGAAACTAGTCAGTCCCTCCCCAAGTTAAGTGCAAATGCATTAACCAAGTTTCCTTTCATGACTGGTATAGTGACGTATTATGAGCTTTGGGGGGGCTGGCTTTGGTTTATGGCTGGGTACTGAGGAGTGTCCGATGCAGTCACTGATCCTTCGTTCTGGTTTTGAGGATTTTCTCACCCTGGCAACCATTTGTCATGCCCCCCCCCACCCACCCACTCGTTGCCCGTTATGGCTGATTAACAGAATCTCTGCTTGCACTTGGCCCCGCCTCCAACAGTACCAGACCAATGGCTTCCCTTGGGGGGCGGGGCTAGCAGAGAATGCCTGGCCACTTCACAGAAAGTTGAAATGGAGCGATTTTGCCATCTGATTCGCTCTGTGGACACATGGCGGGGGGGTGCGTGGCAGTGTTTGTACTCGGACATTTTCCCGCTCTGAAGGGGCTTACAATTTCTTGGGGAGCAGGGGTCTGTCCCTTAGACCCCTGCCCCTCTGGTCGTCGGGTCCCTTCCCGCCCCCTCTATCCAGCCGCAGCTGTTTGCCGCGAGGCAATTAACCCGAGACGATATAATTAGTGAAGAAGAGCAATTACCTCGCGATGCTCTCAATTATCACCCCAGGAATGCAAATAGGGGAGATTAAAAAAAATACAGGATCAAAGGAAGTGCTGAGTCACGAACCTAAAGGAGTGCGGTCCCTCTGCCGGCTCCCGCATGTGCCCCCCCAACCCCCGGGCTGGCGCCCCGCCGGCGCCCGGGGGGGGGGGGGGGGGGGGGGGGGGGGGGGGGGGGGGGGGGGGGGGGGG
>JAODKN010000029.1:289873-301043 GCA_026774425.1 Petrocephalus zakoni
TCTGTCCTGATGTCCCCCCTCCCAGCCTATGGGCCAGATTCTCTGTCATCAGGAGCCCCCAAGGGGACGGCAGACGACTGCGGCTCATGCGGGGTTTATCGACAAGCCGACAGGGAAGAGACTGCCGTTTGTTCGGCCGGGGGGGGGGGGGGATAGATGGCCGTCGGATGTTATGCAACCCCGGGCACTGGCAGATCGGCGAGCAGCAGCAGCTGTCTCAGTCCTGGCGGCCTGCCACCCTGCCACGCTGCCCGGGATGGAGGCCCTGTCGCCTGGGCGGGAGGGGCAGCCCCCTGAGCCCGGGGCCGTGATGTGAGCCTGCGCTCAAGGTCGTGACCTTGAGGTTCTCCATGGGCAGGAATGTCATGACCTTAGGCTGAGTCACTCTTACGCACGGCCCTCTGTAGTCGACCTGCCTGCAGCTATACGCATACGGCTCCCGCCCCCGTTCTGTACCAAGGGCAAGTTCAAAGCTTGGAACCAAACTCCCCCCCGTAATTAAACTTACACCAAACGTAGGAGGTATGATTTCAGCCTCATCTTTAGAGGGTTAGGATTAACCCTAAACTAGAGTTTAGGGCCCAATGTTCTGAATGAATTTCTGGTACTCTCTCACTCTCTCTCTGGTTGCATTTTGTGTTGTTTATGCAATATGTGGCTTTTTTTTTTTCCTTTTTCATTTATTTTTTGAGCACGTCTCACTGTGAAACATCTGCTCATGGTCTCTGCTGTGGCCCGTGCCCGTCTTCATGAGCCTGGCCCTGCCACCAGGACTCGAGAGCATGTGGCAGGTACCTTTTCTTCATTCCAAGGACGGTTTGCTAAATTAAACTCTGAGCAAGTATATGATGCTCACAGCGTCATAATAGAAGGATGGGTAACGCGTCAGCGGGGGTCTAAGACAAGGCAACTTCTCAACTCTATGAATGCATGATGACCAATTTAGGGAACAAATGCAGTGAAATACACAACCACTGCACCTGAGTCCAGCATTTTGTTGCAACTTTTTGGGAGAAAATTATCTATCTATCTATCTATCTATCTATCTATCTATCTGTCTGTCTGTTTGCCACACATATTTCATGCTCCACAGTGATTTTCAAATTTGTCGCCTAAGCAACTCTGCCTCTCCGCTTTCATGACAATCTTTCATCCCGGTGCTCACATCTCTGCACGGTGCGCGTCTCCGACCGGCGACTGGCACGCCGCAACCCGAAATCTCCGAGGAAAGGGGGGTGAGGCGCCCCGTCTATCCAGCAACAAGGAGCTGCGTATGCGGAAACTCGTTGCTTTATGCGGGATGTCGAAGTAGCGATGAAAGTGTTTAACTCGGGCTGCAAAAACACTTCATACTGTCCCAGGGGCCCTTGCTCAGGTGTGCAGCTCCAGAGATAAAAATTGCGTTTCTGAAATGAGATGAATATTAAGCCCGGGTCGGCTACTTGAGATCTCCGCCTCGTTATGCTGCATCGAGTCTTTATAACGAGGTTATGGGGAATATCAACATTGCAAATGGCAACTCGCTTGAGTATGTCTACCGGTGCTGCAGGAATCGTTTTCCGATCCTCTCCAGCGAATCTGTTCCGCCCACTTGAAATGAGCCCTCGTTTTCGGGCATCGATCTGAGTGTTTGTTTCTGCGAAAGACGCGGGAGCACAAAGCTGGAGCAGATGGGCCTCCTAATAAAAAAACGCCTTTGTTTGCTGCCGAAGCCCAGCTGCATCGGCTGGCCCGGTGCTCAGCCTCTCAGAAGCTTTCGTTTTGGGTTTAATCGACAAATATAGAGATATATGCATTACTTGCGTAGATGATAATGCGTTATTAGGAGGTCCTTTGTGGCCATGGTTAGGGTTAGTGCTCTTTCTGATCATTCTTATTCCATTTTGTTTTTTTTCTGGTTTGTTTGTTTGCACGGCACCACGGTGACAGGAAAACCGCAGGAGTGATCTTTGCGTGACCCATGAGGTCTACATGTTGGCTCTATTGGGGTTTTTATTTTGATTTTTGCCGTTTATGAATAAACACAAGACTACGCCCCACAAAATGTTATTTCACCATTTATTAGTTCACCAAATACAGTGAAAATGGCATCATCATATACAATGAATCATTCTTAGAATGTCATGACGTTTTCGTCGCTTTTTTGCTTCATAAAATGACGTTTCATTATTGAAAATATTAAGGTTTCATGCACAACAAACCATATTCAATTTCTGTAAAAGAATGTTACAAAAGATTTTAAATTAAAAAAAAAAACGTAACGGTAATGTCCAAAAATCTGTCAAATAACAGCGCGTTATTTGAGTATACTCGTAAACAGCGCAACAGACTCTAAAATCGCCAATTCTAACGAATCCGTCAACGAAGCCCAAGTCACAGTTATACGATTTATCAATAATAGTTAAACATTGATGTGTGCAAAACCCGAAACACATTCATTAAGTCTTTTTCTTTAAAAAAACAACGTCCCACACTGGATATTGATTGAGACAGACAAAACCTAATAGATTCTTCGGTAGTCTCAGAATATCCTCTCCAAAGTACAAACTTTTTTTTTTTGTTGATGAATTGTAAGACGTTAGACGAGCGTATCAGTTTAAATAACAAATAGTTAGATATAAAAATACAAATATGAATTTTGTTAAAAAGAAGCGTGCCGGGGTATGAATGGTGCCGGTGCCCGAGTTGGCAACGGAGAGGACGTTCATGCAAAAAAAAAAAGAGGATGGAGGAAAAAAAGTCAACTTTTATTTATGTAAGACAAAAACATAATCGCAAAATCGAAATAAATAATAACAGTAATTCGAATTATTCCCGTCAGTCTTGTTTTTAATGTTTTCATGTATTTGTGTTTACCATCCCTGGTGGCGTCCAGAAATCTCTCCCGATGTTTTTGAACGCGAGGTGTGAAAGCGATGAAGGGCAGGTGTCGGTAAATTAAGAGCCGACCTGTATCACCATAATGTCTGGGGGAGCTTAGTAGTGCAATCTCTCTATATATATGCGTGTTTGAGACGGGCAAACTGAAATGAAAGGGGTGGGCTAAAATAATAATAAAAAAACATCCTTGTGTATAGATTTCCCCATTATTACATACACCAGGTCTCATCTGGTTGGGTCTTCATTGTCCGGTTCTTCTAGGCTATTTTAAAGACAGCTCTAGCAAGCAATCGGAATGCATTCTACATGTGGATAGTGCTGAATGAAACAGCTCATTTGAATGCTGTTTTGCCGACTGTGTTTTCAACATAAAGCTTTATCTCGGGAGACGGTGGTCTTCTTAAGTTCTGTACAGATATAGAAATAGAGTTTCGGGTGAGATTTCGCTTCCAGATGTTTGCTGCTGCTGTTGGGTTTTTTTTTCTTGTGGGTTTTCTTCCCTTTTGCTGCTTACGGCGCGTTTTGGCAGACGGTGGTCATGAAATTATGGCAAGTGCATCATCCCTCGTGTAAATCGGCTATGGTGTAGAAACGGAGCCGCGGTGGTGCCGGCTCGGCATCCTGCTGCTCAGCAGTGGTTTAAATCGGGTTTCGTTTGGAGAATTGCCAGCAACCCCAAAATAAATCTCGCTCTTTCTATGCCTTCCGTTGTCATCTTCCCCTTTCCTCTTCCCTTGCCCGTCATCGCCATCGCTTCGTGCCTTCGTTTCTCCTATACAATCCTTGAACACATGCACGTCCGACAGGTGCTTCAAATCGGTGATTAAAATAAAAAGTCTGCAAGGCATCGTTCCCGTTTAAACGCCGGGTGACGATTTGTCTGTCATTCCCTTCAGAACCTCGTCTATTCGGTCGTCTTCGATAACCACTATAGAGGGAAAAGGAGGGAAATATGATTTTATTTGTTGGCATGCAATCATTTCTAACTAGACACATGGAGCATCATATATTCCGCATGTCTGCCGTTTCCCCACACTGACAGACAGTTGCTCGAAATGCATTCACTTGCAGTGATATGATGCAGGCGTCTCTGTCGCATGTTGCCGAGGACAGTCGAAACAGCCCGTTTCACAAGCTCCTGTTTAGCATCCGGCATCTCTTAAAATTAACCAAGCGATAATTCGGGTAGGCGAGAGCGCGTTCCTGAGAAAATGCAATTTCTATGCGCATCTAATTGGCAGTTGACTGTTTGGTGCTGTAGCCTAATAATGAAAATGCAAGTTTAATTGAGTAAACAATGTCCCGACAATATATACTAAGAGGGCGCTGCTGTTTTTCCTCAATGTCTTAAAATATTAAAACTGGATGTCCGACTTGTCAACCCAAACAATGTCATGTATGAAGAACGCTTAAGTCTATTTTCCCCACGAGGTAAATGCGTCCCATGTTATTCAATTATGCACACTTTCGTATTTTTCTGCTTCGTATATCTGCCTGTTCTGCCTCGACTGCATCTCCTACTAGTCCAAAAATAGGTGGTTCGTGTCTTGCTTTGCAATATGTGTTGACAGTCAGTATTCAGGAGGCATAAGGTCTATATGTCACGCATTATTTGCTCTTGTTTTCATACTTACGCACCACCTAGCATTGCTTAGGCTGAATTATCGTTGATGTTTGCTATTAACACGTGCGCAGCCTTTGTTTAGAGGTCTTTTACAACTACAAGAGTTTGATACCCTAGTGCTTACCTCGTTTAGCTCTGCCAATCTGTCCCAGTTTGGGGGGTCTTTTTGCCTGCGATGCCCCAAAAAATGAGTTGGTGTCTTGCAGTCCGCAGCTGAAAGACATTTGACTGACTTCGCTATCCGCTCCGTATCCGCTCATTTTCCCCTCGTTGTATGGCAGGACCTCGGACATTATGGCACCGGCAAAGAAGCTCTCCCGAAGAGGTAAAAAAAAAGAAATACGGATGAAAGCGGTGCCTATGGACTTCCGCGAGTAATTGCACTTCTCGGGCGATCCTCTTGCCGCGATCTCAAGCGCAGATGTAGCAGCTCTTTGGCGCAGCCGGAGCGCACGACCCAGTTTGCCGTGTGTATGGGCGCTGCGCTCGCTGGCGTGTTCGGAGAGGTCTGGTGAGAGAAATGGGAGATCCCGGGATCATAAAGGAAACCCAGGCGGAACAGTGAAGTCATCCATCCGGGTTTAAAGTGATGTGTGTGCGCTCTCTGTGAATGTTTGTGTGTCTGGGTGCGAGTATGTATGGGAGTTTGTGTGTGTGTGTGTGTGTGTGTGTGTGTGTATGTGTGTGTAAGGGAGACTGGAAGGAGGGGATGAGAGAACCTTAGGAGGGTAGAAAGAGTGACATCAACAGGCGAACTGTGTTATTAACTCCAGTATACCAAAACAAGTACAGTACCGATCCATTCTTAGGCTGGGCTTCTGGAGGGTGCGTATCGTTTTAGATGCCATACCAAGGCAGGCAGCCAGCTTTCAGGTATAAAATTGAGATGAACATTATATTACCGTGCACAAATTGCAAGGAGATGCTATGCTTAGTACTGCATCTGCAAAGTTTGTGGGGTGACGGAGCTGGCATTAGCGCGTACTGTAGAAGTACGAATATTAGATTCATGAACTTAATCAGCTTGCTCTGCAAACGGATCATGAGTATCTGAACTGTTTTTATTTCCTCTCGCGTCCACTATTAGATCTGCAAAAACGTTAGAAAGGGGACAGAAAGATAAAACCACAAAAGGGTCTGCGCCAAAGTATACGCCTGCTTCTTTCACTTCCATCCAGAATTGTTTCCTACACGTCTCTGGTTCGATTTTTCTTAAGAAAAGGGACAGCGTTGAAAACACCCAACAGCCGCAAGGCAATCCTGTTAGATCGCCGAGGTCTTTGGCAAATGCGCCTCTTAACCGCGCACTATACCCCTTTAACGTTGGGTGGTTCCTGAAAGTCAATTTTGTTGTAATACTTTGCACCAGCTAGTCTATTTCACAGCAAGTCGCCACAGGACCCCGTGCATGAAGGGCACATGAGCGTTACTCGCAGTAATATATTCATGATGCTTATATAAGCACGAAGTGCCGGCTCCCGTCCCCTGCAATGGCCCCGGCGCCTAGTATTAACAAGCCGGCTCCTGCAGTTTCCCCCCCGTGTTATAAGATTTCCGTACAGTGCCGTAGCGAAGGCTTTTGAGCAGATCGGCGGTGCTGCTGATGCAGTCGTCAGCAGAGGACGGTCGCTGCATCCTAATAGCGATCCGGTGTGAGAAACACCCCACTGCCGCAGTCTCCCCGGTGCGCCCCGCTCCCTTCGCCGCGATTAACAGCGCGTTTCAGCCGTATATATCACTGCGTTTCAAGCCTCGATTATTTTCCGCATCGCTCTTTCCCCCCGAGGGGCTTTTTTTATTAAACGTTTCATGCGGAGTTGGCGCCTGTTAACCTTGAAAGTGAACAAACACAAGTGCGCCGGTCAATTTGTTTTCGTGTTAATTCCCAAACAGTATAATCAACATTTCCATAAACTGCGCCAGCTTTAATAATTCACTCTGGGGACGTGATCAGTTTATCTGCTCATGTGTGGGTCCAGTATAAGGGCAGTTTTGCAAACGAGAGGGTCTTGATTATTGTGAAATGTTTACTTCTAACATTAACTATACGTAAAATTGGTATGTTCGTATTCAGCACCAAGGCTAGCGTTCAAGTATGTACGTGGTTTGGTTGCTGAGTCTATATCGTTGTTAAATTTCATTGCTAGTAATCAAAGGCCAGGTTCTAATTTATAAACACCGTCTGCTAATAAAAATACATATTTGAAATTTATGCCCCGCTATTCACATTAATAAGATGTTCCCCCTTTAGTTCAGGTGTGGCAATATAGCCACAAACTTGCTGCAAACCTTAGACGTATATAAGTGTATGTGCTAGTTGCCTCTTATGCAAGAGGCCTTTGTACAGAGATAGAATGTATAGCAGTACTTTACAACACTGTTATTCGTTGCTGCTATGCATCTTAATGTGTCAGTCTGGGCCAGCAGACATATCTAAGTAAAGCTGCCCTCAGTTTCTGTGTCCAGATCCGGAGAGTAACTGCCACAACTTGATTAGTGATGTTATATAATGTCCACAATCTGCCAGACCTCTCCCTCTCACGGTGGGGATTGCAGGCCAGGGCAGGCGGAGGACAGCAGCTGACTGATGTGGAAGTCATATCTAGGCAGATTGCATTATGGGGCATGCAGGGCTGGGATGCAGTGGATGGTGGGATAGCGGGGTTTAATGAAACCATGAACCAACTAACCAAGCTGTGCTTCTATAACCAATGTCACCGCAGTTCTGTAAACACTCAACAGCAAACAAACAGCTCAAACAGACTAGTCAGATCCTACCGGGTATAATTTAGAACATAGCTGTTTCTGTAAGTAAAACATTTTGAATCAGGGTCCACCCTAGTCTGTCAATCACGGGGTCCATAGTTGATGTTTTGATCAGTAAATATCAAAAATAAATATATTTAAACAAGAAGCCGTGTTTCCTTTTCGGTTTCCTGTATTGTGGCAACCAAGAAGCTGGACCTGAAGGTCGTAGGTTCAAATCCCAGCAAGGGCTCCTGCAGCTTTCTAATCCTGCAGGTGAAATTTTCAGTGGAGTAACCAAATATAAGTAGGAAGTGGCAGGCCCCTTCACGCGGGACCTGAAGCCCACTAACGAGGCGGTCGACGTCAACCCAGTCGGCACCGGGCGAGGAGGACTCGAAGGCGAGCGACAGGCCGGTCGCATCTGATTTGCAGTGCGGGGGCATGCCTTCTCAGGTAATCTAATCACTCAGGGACAAGCCTCGTGATCCTCCTCGTGGAGAGAACTTCATTTAAAGCCCCCTTGACAGAACTCCCCATCCTTAAGGCTTGTATTGCCAGACGTCCCGTTCTAATTAAATGTGGGGCGGAAATAGACAAACTCAGAAATTAAGCCAATTTTTGTCCTGAGCTGTTGTTTTTTTTTTTGTTATTATTGTAAAGACAAAGTGCCTACGTACGCGTGTAAGTCACCTGCTAACCAAGAAGGAGGATTTGCCGTGGAGGTAGGAGATAGGCAGGCTACGATACATCCACACGGCCCGGGTGTTTCAGGACAGCAGCGGCCCCGTTCTCCAAAATTAAACTAGACTGGCAGCATTCTGTCATTTGTCAATCTTAACACGTGGCTGGGGAAGGCGTCCTGAGAGTCAGATTGACAGTGTAGATATACGCAGAAGGACAGTCTTCCAATCCTTCTGTTATAGGGTTTCAGTTTCAGAGGCATAGACGTTTTGCCCAACAGGCTCAGTGAATGACAGCAAGTAAATATATATGCCTTTTGCCTGCATGTGGTTGTATCTATACATTAAATTAATGTTCAGCAAGTGAAGTGAAGCTGACTTTCTTCATTAAAATATCTCAGTATGAAGATAAGGTGCCTTGGACACAATTTTCAGCTAAGCAACCAAATGTTGGCATGTAATTTATAAATCAGTCTGCATTTTAAATGCAAAATAGTTGCTCTTGAACCCATCTCTCTGAGTATGGGAGTTTATAATGCAATAATTCCAGAATTTTTTCCGTCTTCATTTTTGACAGAATCTTTTTCATTTTATTGTGTGGGACTCATCATCTTTAAGGCCGAATCTGTGGGCTTCCTGCGGTGCTGCAGCTTCAGTAATCTACTGCCGATGGCTCATAAGCGAGCGGACCGCACATGGGACAATGACAGGGCCCATCGCGGTGGCAGGTGCTTTCTCCTCCCAGCATGCCTCAGCTCCCTCTCTCCCTGATCATTAGGACCCTTCAGCTGGTTCATTGATTCTCTTCCTATTAATATAGTGTGTATATATATATATACACAAAGCTAAACAATCAGATTTATGTTGATTGGATGGTTGATGGGGGGGGTGATTGTTGTGTTTACCTAATGCAGTGTTTCCCAACCTAGTTCTCGGGCACCCACAGATGATCCAAGTTTTTGCTCGCTCCCAGCTCCCTGCCAGACGGTCTACATTTTTGCTCCTGGTAGGGAGCTGAGAGGGAGCAAAAATGTGGACTGTCTGTGGCTGCCCAAGGACCGGATTGGGAAACACTGACGATCAATCACAATATGCTGATATACAGTCATAACAGTCCAGCCATATCTCTTCTGGCCTCCCTCATTAACAAGGAGTTTTTCCAGCTGCTGACAGGATTTATTTTTTTTGTTAATTACACCATTCTCTGTAAACTCTAGACACTGTGGAGCATGGTGGCTCTTTCTGAGATGCTGGAAGCACTATATTTGACACTAACAGTCACAGGGCATTAGATTGTGCATCTTAGCCATTGTAATGCTGAGCCAAACAGTGAGCCGACCTCTTGACATGGGGGGTGTTTCACATAGCAGTTTCCCAATTAGCTGGATAACTTATGACAAACACGAAAACTGTCCAATAGGGGGAGATGTAAGTGACACTGACATAGGACAATCCTTGCATTTGGCTTAAGTTATCTGGCTAATAAAATTCTGCTTTGTGTGCATATAAACAGTTTGCATCCTCATGATTGGCTCTTTGCATTAGCTAATAAACTAGCCACTGAGTGTATATAACTACCCCAAAATATAGACCTTGATGTATTACACAGCGATACTATCCATGCTTAGCTTCTATTGAGCCGTCTAATTACAACAAGCAACTTCATATAGAAAATTAATATTATTTTTTTTAATTCAAGCCCACAAACCCACAACCTTTACAGAGGACCGTGGAGAGACTGGTTCCCATAGCAACAAAGCTTAGTGTTTGTGGGGGCTGTCCCATCAAACAGATCCAGCACATGTGTTGATGTGTTTCTTGTTGACCAAGGGACTGACTGCTGGTGGGTGGGGGTAACTGGAGGAACGATGCTTTTGTGTCAGGGGCTGTATTCTCTTGTTATCGGCCAGATCAGAGTATTGCACGACAGGCTTGGCATGCGAGGTGCGGGTTGTAGTCGCGTTCCTATGGTAACTGGGTCAGGCAGGTATGCCCTCCTCCTCCATCCCACCTAGGTGACTGTGGTAATTAGTGGAGGTTGCCGTGATTTTTGGTCCCCCCCTCCCCCCCTCCGACAAGCTGCAGACATTTAAACATACGTGCTGCTGATCTATGGGTGGCAGGATTTCTATCTTTGTAAAGAGACACAGGTGAACGGGTAAGACTGATCTGCAGGATCCAAACAGTCCAGAAATCATTAATAACTGCCACAATACACGTTAGCAAGGTTCTTAACCTGATTTTTTTCCTGTAAATTATCCAGCTGTATAATTCTTATTTTGACGGGTTGCTTTAAACAGAAGAATAACCCGGTCTGGGTCCAGGGGGAACCATGCCTGCAGGGCTACTGATGTCCTGTCCGGTACTGGAGGGCTGAGTCAGCTTCACAGTTTGGGTTTGCCTGTGAAGATTTGCTGATTTTTATTGGAGCTGAAAACCGTGTTGGGAGGAAGACATGCACACAGTCTCCAAGTTCCTCCAACATTTTAAGCTATTTTAACTGCCTTAAAAAACTGCAGCCTTCCCTGGCTCGACTCTGCCACCTGGTGGACGTATTCGAGCAGTGTCAGGTGATGTAATGCTTGTATGTTCCCCTGATGCTAGCAAATCTCCACAGTGCATTCATGCAAAAATTCACTAGTAAATACATTAGGATGGAACGTCATATTTTGTTGTTTTAAACCTTAAACATGCTGCCCTGACTACTGGGTTTGTGATGTAATGGCTGTAGCTCAGTCAGATTGACATAGGATGGTCACTGAGCAAACAGCCAACTGCAGGGATCCTCAGTTCCAGTCCAGGAGGGCCAGTCTGCAACACAGTTCACAGATTTTCCTGCTGCAACACACCTACTAAACCTGGCAATTAGCTTTGAGCTAAATATGGTGTGTTTGAGCAGGAAAATCTGCAAATTGTGTTTTTGGGAAATATGGGAACCTTGGCCTACTGCAAAGCTGTGAGCCATGCCTGAGGCCTACTGCTCTGTCTGCAGGAGCGCCCCCTCATGGTGGCAGAGATCATACACAAAACCACAGCTGTCACACAGAGTCTTCCCTGAACCCCACAGCTGTTTCTGAAATGCCTGAAGGATTCTGTCAGGCTGACCCCACCCACTGAGGATTTATAGCACCATGAGAGTCCCACCTGCTGTGCTACCCCCAACCCCCCCGGGGGGGGGGGGGGGGGGGGGGGGGGGGGGGGGGGGGGGGGGGGGGGGGGGGGGGGGGGGGGGGGGGGG